>CM035166.1:99616168-100101168 GCA_020205615.1 Panax quinquefolius | reverse complement strand
TTAAAGAATAGAGGAATCGCATACTAGCTCGCGCAATTATATGTGGCGTCCCTTAGCCTTTCCTTTCTTTTTGTCCTACTTTATTTTGGTGATATATGAGATCACTTGTGACATTAATTATCTTTTGAGTAATAATGTGTTATGGGTTCTACTTATTTGGAAACAAAACCATATTCAAATGACCTAAAACTATACAAGAATTATATGGGAAATTAATTTAAATATACTTGGCTAACTACAAAAAGATATTCCCATTTTATTTATTTATGATATCAAAACCCTTTGTTGACTAGATTAATTCCGGGATGTGTTTCTTTGATATAGAAAGCAAAAGGTTAAAAAGTAAAACCTAAAATTCACTTGTATTTGTGCAGTACCTAAACCCCCCTGTTCTTTGGCACTAATTTATATAAAAATTGATAAAAAATTATAAACTATATAAAAAGTACGACTTATCGTAATATTTATTATTTCATAATTTTAATTAAATTTAAAAATACCTTAAATATTTTAAAAATTAACAACGATTTTATATTTTGAAACAAAGAGTACAAAGAAGACAATTACAATATTTGATTTATCGGCCATTTATAAACCAGTCAAATACGAATTGAGCTCGAATGATTTGATTTCATTTTTTTTTTGGCAAAAGGCAAAAGAATTTTATTTATGAGAAAATAAATAACCCAAAAGGCTTGGATTATAATAAACTAGATATAATCTCGCGCGTTGCGGCGGGATTATTTATTTTGTTAATAATAATTTTATACGTGCAATTAATAAATTAAAATATAATAAGAAGATAGTAAATTGTTGTGCGATGATCAAATTTTTGTGGCATATGTTACATAGTGTTGGATAAAAGTTGTGTGCGCAAATACATATCCAAGTATAGAATTAATCTGATCACTAAACCCCATGACATTATATATATATTTTAATTTCTTGATAAAAATATTTATAATGTAACCAATTAATAGGGTTAAAATGGGTAACTCTTTCATTCTAAAGTACTAACAAATATTTAGAAAGTTTAATGCACAATGTCATCGAGTTGTTATATTGATATGTAATGCACAATGTCATCGAGTTGTTATATTGATATGATTATTAGTGGCATATTTGAAGTCTGTTACACATTACACAAATCTTATCAAGTCTCAAATATCTGACACAGGTACTTGATGCATTTTAAAGAGTGCATGTCTCGTATACGCTTACTTGCACCAGAATTCAAATATCCAAACGAAAGGGAAAACAGATGAAGAATGTCACAGTCCTCAGACCTTAAGGGGAATTACATGTTACATGCGGAAATTGAAAAAAATAGCATTAGTAATTATGTTGGATCTTCATGTCAAACAAACATCGTGTCCAAAAACATAGCAGTGTGGCACCGTGTCATACATAACACAATGTTATAGTTAAAAAATGAATACATTGTCTCATTAGTTTTTTATCCATTAATTTTTGACAATTGTAGAGGCACTCACAGTATTACCATAATGCAAAAAAAAAAAACTATTAATGATGATGAAAATGATTTACCGGATTCTAGTACTTAACAAACCATGCAAAGCTACAATCCAGATAATAGAATGCAATAGATGAAGAAGCCATAAATATAAACACCATGGGATATAGTCCACAAATGAAGCCATATCCCCTTCCATTGAATGCACTGTCACCATAATCTGAAGGTCTCCATATAACTCATTTGCACTTTCAACAGTATTTAGAATTGTGTGTAGCATGAGTTGTTGCGTAATAGTTGGTATGTATTTATAGGGGAAAATTATGTTAAATAATGGAGAATAATGATAAAGTCGTTCCTAAAGTTCAATTTTCGTCAATTAAGTCCTTAAAGTGTCATTTTGTTGGCGTTTAGTTTTCACATTAATTTGACCTCAACTTGAACCCATTTTGACCAAACTCACCCGCTTTATTGAACCCGAAATTTTAATATTTTAAAATATAAAATTATTTTTAAAACAAGTTTAAAACAATATTTATTTTTAATTTTTTATGTAATTTTTTTAAATCTATATTTTTATGAAACTTTACTCATTTTTAAAAAATAAAAGTTTTTAATATTTTTTCCTTATAATAATAATATTATTTTAAAATATTAAATATAATAATTATTATTTTCAAATTATTTTTAAACATATTTTATTTTAAAATATTAAATATATATATATATTTAAAATTTTAAATATAATTATTATTTTAAAATATTAAAATATTAAAATTTTGGGTTGGGTCAAACTGGATGAGGTTCGATCAAAATTGGTCAAAATGGGTCTGGCTGAGGTTAAATTGGGCTGAAGAATGAAAACGCCAATAAAATATCACTTTAAGGACCTAACTGACAATAATTGAAGTTTAGGGATGACTTTTAAATTGGGTGGCAACTTGGAGGGACAGAAGTGTCATTCAGTCGTAATGATAATATCATAAAGTAGTGATTTTAGGAGATAATAATTAAATTAAAATAGATAATATGATCAGAACAGTTAACATTACCAAAATAATTTAGATTTGTAGTGATTTATGGGATTATAAATTCAAAATATTAATTTGAGATTAAAAAATAGCGATTTTAGGATATAATAATTAAATTAGTAATGATAATATTAGAACGGTTAACATTATCAGAACAATTTAGATTTATAGTGATTTATGGGATTATAAAATCAAAATATTAATGTGGGATTTAAAAGTAGTGATTTTGGGAGATAATAATTAAGTAGCGATAATATAAAAACTGGAGTAATGAATGAGCACATTAATTAGGTAGGACAGGTGTTATAATTTGGGAATGACAAATGTTATGCAATGGTGTTATGTACTGCAATTTAGTATATTTAATAGATTTTAGGCGATACTAATTAAATTAGTAATTAATGATAATATTAGAACAATTAATATTATCAGAATAATTTAGATTTGTAGTGATTTATGGGTTATAAAACCAAAATATTTATGTGGGATTTAAAAGTAGTGATTTTGGGAGATAATAATTAAGTAGAGATAATATAAAAACCGTTTAGATTGAACAAGTAGTGATTTAGGGATTATAAAATCAACATAGTAAGTTATGAATGATATTATTTGTTATTTTAATTTTGTTTTAAAAGTTTTAAAATCTGTATAATATTATGTTGTAATATAATTATAAATGGTATAATATTATGTTGTAATATAATTTAATTAGTAATGATAATATCTCGCATAGTTTAGATAGATAGTGATTTTGTTATTTTGGTATATACGTGTATTATGATATTATACCATACATGTATGATATAATATATGGTATAATTATGAATGATATAATATTAGAAAATAATGATTTTAGGATATAATAATTATGTTTAGAAAAGTAGTGGATTTTGGGATTATAAAATCAACATAGTAAGTTATGATTGATATTATTTATTATTTTAATTTTGTTTTAAATGTTTTAAAAGCAGTATAATATTATGTTGTAATATAATTATAAATGATATAATATTATGTTGTATTTATAGGGAGAAAATTAGGCTAAATAACGGAGAGTAATGATAATAACTCAATAATGATAATATCATAAAGTAGTGATTTTAGGATATAATAATTAAATTAGAAAGGATAGTATCAAAACAATTGATATTACCAAAATAGTTTAGATTTGAATTGATTTAAAGGATTATAAATTCAAAATATTAATTTGAGATTAAAAAAATAGTGATTTTAGGAGATAATAATTAAATTAGTAATTAATGATAATATTAGAACAATTAACATTATCGAAACAATTTAGATTTGCGATGATTTATGGGATTATAAAATCAAAATATTAATGTGGGATTTAAAAGTAGTGATTTTGGGAGATAATAATTAAGTAGCAATAATATAAAAACTAGAGTAATGGATGAGCACATTAATTAGGTAGGACAAGTGTTATAATTTGGGAATTACAAATGTCATGCAATGGTGTTATGTATTGCAATTTAGTATATTTAATAAATTTTAGGAGATAATAATTAAATTAATAATTAATGATAATATTAGAACAATTAACATTATCAGAACAGTTTAGATTTGTAGTGATTTATGGGATTATAAAATCAAAATATTAATATGGGATTTAAAAGTAGTGATTTTAGGAAATAATAATTAAGTAGCGATAATATAAAAACTAGAGTAATGGATGAGCATATTAATTAGGTAGGACAGGTGTTACAATTTGGGAATGACAAATGTCATGCAATGGTGTTATGTACTGTAATTTAATATATTTAATATTTAATAAATTTTAGGAGATAATAATTAAATTAATAATTAATGATAATATTAGAACAATTAACATTATCAGAACAGTTTAGATTTATAGTGATTTATGAGATTATAAAATCAAAATATTAATATGGGATTTAAAAGTAGTGATTTTGGGAGATAATAATTAAGTAGCGATAATATAAAAACTGGAGTAATTGATGAGCATATTAATTAGGTAGGACAGGTGTTATAATTTGGGAATGACAAATGTCATGCAATGATGTTATGTACTGCAATTTAGTATATTTAATATTTAATAGATTTTAGGAGATAATAATTAAATTAATAATTAATGATAATATTAGAACAATTAACATTATCAGAACAGTTTAGATTTGTAGTGATTTATGGGATTATAAAATCAAAATATTAATATGGGATTTAAAAATAGTGATTTTGGGAGATACTAATTAAGTAGCGATAATATAAAAACTGGAGTAATGGATGAGAATATTAATTAGGTAGGACAGGTGTTACAATTTGGGAATAACAAATATCATACAATGGTATTATGTACTGTAATTTAGCATAGATTACAATCTACATCAATCAAATACATCTTCTCCCTCTGATTTGGAATGAATAAAATTCGTTGTCCGAGAAAACCTCTCTTGCAAAAACATGACGATGAAATTTCATTCTAGAACCCTAACTCTTGATTTTTTACCTCAATTTTTATTCGAAATATTTCATTATAAAGTGTGACAAAGATTAAAATTAGAAAACTGCTATTTTTACATATTAAAATAATATTTTTATATGAGTCTCTCATATGAAGGTAGAACCCACTCACTATTTATAATTATGTGACTGAAATCATATAAAAATATCAATTTTTTATATAAAAATATCAGTTACCTAAAATTAAAGAGTAATTTTAACCACAATTAAGATAATGTTTCTTACCGACAACATTTTGATTACATTGACCATTGAATCCACTATACCAAAAAACACATGTTGTTATTAGTGTCATGCAAGATGAAGATACATATAAAGCTAATGGTGTAAATGAATCGAGTCGAGTCGAGTATTGAGTTGTTCAAATTTTGTTAACAAAATTTATCGAGTATAAAATAAGGCTTGATTGAGCCCGAACTGTTTGCTCATTTTACAGCCTTTATATATAGTTTCCTTCTATAATGAAATTGTAAATTTATTGTTAACTTCTTGTGAATATTAAATTTGCATGGAACACATTTAGATATAATAATTTTAATAATAAATTTAGTCTTTAAATCATAAAAATAAATTATATACAAATAAACTTTTGCCTTTCTTCTATCTCACTTCCCAGCAGTACCAAAACCTAAAAACAGCCTTCCCACCATAAAGAAAGCACATATTTTATTTGTTGATTAATAAAATATACTTAACTTTTCTTTGTAATGCAGAAAATGTTTTACACACACTCTCTCTCTCTCAGTTTTAAAATAAACAGAAAAAAATAAACAGAAAATGTAAGTTTTCTTTTTAAATCCTATGTTTCTTAGTTTTTTAATAAACAGAAAAGAAAAAAAATGGATAGAAAATTTGGCCACTTTTCCTGCCAAAATTTTTCGTCTAAAATTGTCTTGATTTGAATGGAAAAGAAATTGAAATAAGTAATATTTTATAATTTCTAAATTATCCTCAACTTTCAATATAATAAATTTTAAATTACAACTCATGTCCCCAATTTATTTATATCTACTAAACCTAAGCTGATAAAGATACCGCGAACGATTCAGGTACATGCATTTGCTTATCTGCTTTACATTCTCTTGAATATCGGTTTTTTGTTGCAATTTCCTTATGAAGACTTCATATGGAGTATAAGTTATAATTGGTGTAATGATTCCCTTTTTTGAATCTTAAATAGATTGCAATTAAACATGATATTATTAGTCACTTGAATGTTTTTTGCAAATATGTTATTTAAATCAAAATAAGACGAGCAGTATTTGGGTTACCATTAAAGAGAAAAATAAATTTCTTAAAGAATTTGATGAATAATCGTTAGTATTAATAATACAGATTATGTTTAATGACTTTTAGGTATGGTATGACAATGACTTTATAGAAATAGTTTTTATTTAACATTTATTTGGATATTTGTATTTGATTATGGAATTTTATCTTTGATTAAAATTATCTTGCATATTTTTTTCATGGTTCAATGATTATAATTAATAGAAGGGTAAATATATAAAAGTGATATTTTTTGTGACGCCCCCAAAATTAGGTATACATCACCCATCTTGGGTGCGTCGATATACGTAGTGTAATTCAAATACAACTTACTAATACAACCGTCAGTATGTACAATACTGACAAAACATAAATCGTGAGTTTGAATACAAATATTGTCTACTAGAGATTATACAAACTCAAAAGGAGTCCTCATTACAATTATTATCACACTATTTCACGTAATAGTGATGACTACTAATGCTATCCTTTGGACCATCACTCCATTCCCCGACACGTCCCAGCTATATTCTCATTTCCTGAAGAGAACAGTGAAAGAAAGGGTGAGCTTGTAACAACCCCAAAATAGGTCCATTCCATCCAACCCATTTTGAGTCGCCAAATACATGGTACAGAAAATAACTACAACTTTATTACAACAATTGTCGTGCAAAATACAACAACACATATCTTTGTGAGTTTGGATACAAATATATATCAATCATGACTCATGTCCCAACCGTGGACAACACCTCATAATGACACCTTACATAAAGGTATAGTCGAAAACTGCTTTTAGAAATTAGAATCTTTGGGAAGTGCTCAAGAAACCTTCGTATACATGGGGAGGCCATGCGTGCCAGGTTATTATAGATGGCCATAGAATTATCCTTGGTTGATTGATAGACCCCAAAAAAAAAGAGAAGATTACTATCATATTCTTCCCAATGGTGAGTCTTCTCTTGACATATCATTATCTCCACTGTCTCTAATTGGGTATTATACTCCAAATAAACACCAAGATTATATAGGTAGTGCTGGTAAATATACTCAGCAAGTGGATGAGTACAACTATGTCTTATGATGGCACGAGGTTGTATGTCATTAGACATCTTGTATGATAGTGGCAAAACACCCTTCCAAGTTAAATTCACCTCACTCTCAACATCTATAGACCACCATTCTATTCCCTCGTATCCCCCGCTCGACCCAGCTACACTTTTATTACCTGAAAGGAATTGTGAAGCAAAAGGGTGAGCACAACTAGCTCAGTAAAGAATATCATAACTAAAAATAATTAAATTATCAATAGCCTTCATCAATAATAAATCAGAGATTTAGAACATATGATAGATGATAAAATTTCAACCATAGTTGCAGCGGAACGAGCAATCCATTAGAAGAGTCAAATAGACCATAAAATCTATTATTTTCTCCCTGTTAAAAATCCACCAACAATGTTTTATTCCTGTAACATCAATCAACAGTTCTAGTCCACAATCATATGAATAACTCATAATCATAATTATGATTCTAAATTCCTCTTCGCATTCAGGACGAAGATAACTTTCATCACCTGTCTTTACCTGAAACATCAAAGATCATGGTTATACCAAATCACAGTTTATGTTCATAATCCTACTAATAAATTCATCTTTTCACTACAGGCCAAAGATATTCATCAACAAGTCATCTTTTGCACTACAGTGCCAAAGATATTCATCGATTAAGTCATGTTCATCTAAACACTGCTCTTCTTTGAACTACGCGCCAAAGATATTCATCGAAATCATTCATCTTTGCACTACGAGCCAAAGATATTCCGTTATATCATCATTTAGGGTGAGGATGATAAAAATATTTTAAAGAAAACGAATCCAATGAAGCGAAAAGAACAAATATTAAGGATTACGTACTTTTAAACAATTCCCATTCAAAAATACTTCATAAATAACTTGAGTGGGGTAAAATTCAAGAATGATCAAAACATGGATCTTTGTAAGACCCTCGAATTTTATGAAATAAAAGTATTCATTTTTTTTAATTACTATTCATGAGTTACTATTCACGAGTTACTATTCATGAGTTACTTATTCACGAGTTACTATTCACGAGTACTATTCACGAAGCATGAAATTTTTTTTTAAAGAAGGCATTACTCAATAATTGTTACGGTAATTCTTTATTAAATATTTTATTTTATTGATTCAATAATTGCTACGTTGATATTTTATATTATTGTTGTTTCAATAATTGTCACGCACGATATTTTCCATTATCGAGACAATAATTCATATTATCTGAATAATATTATTGGATAAAATTATTGGCAATGCCTAGAAAGTTCTTGTCTAAGGAGAGGTTTGGTCACCTAATTGCATGGCGCCAAAAGAGAGAAATTCTTATTGGAAAGCCCCTCTTTCCTGAGGAGCGCACAGTTGTTAATATTGTGATTATGTAATATTATTTGTGAATAATTAATTATTGATTTTATGATGAGGAAAATATTGATTTTATGTGGATATAGATGGAGAAAAATTTTAAAATGACAATTGTTGAAAATTAATATTTTATCTTTTTACGATAAAATAATTCATTTAAATATATTATTTTAATAATATATTAACGGTGATATTTTTATAATGAATGTGGGATATATGAATATATGAGGAGGAAGAGTATTTTGTGGCATTAAATGATTAACACATGTTTTGTGTGTTGGTGGACACAATTATTGATAGAAATTTGATTATAAATTTGTAAAATCGTCTGTTTGTGGATTTTTTAATTTACATTTGGAATTTGGAAAAACTTTCTTCCAGTAAAGTTGTAGAGAATTGAATTTCCTATAAAAATTCGTGAGATTTGAATTTTTTTTGATAAAAGGGCTATTTATTATGAATTATTGAAGTTAGGGTTCAAATAATTGATTTTTGAGAGTTTTAATTAATTATTTTGAGAAAAACGTTTTGGTGAGTTTGTGAACCTCATTTAACATGTGTGGCTGGTGTTTTTGACCAAAAGGTGGGCTAAGGAAAATTTGTATAATTATATTAATATTATATTCAATTTTACGCTTTGGTGTTCTAAGCAATTTCCTATAAATATAGGTCTTGGGTTAGAATTGAAAATCACACCGTAAATCTGAAGTTTCTCTCTAATTCTCTATATTATCGAGCGTATTCTTGTGAGTATTTTGAGTATACTTTGAGTATTGCTATACGGTGCAAGTTCGATTCAAATTATATCCAACATTCGATCTTCGCTCTTTTGAGGTAAGGGATAGTAAGGGGATTTTAAGGGTGATTATGTTTTTCAGTTTTGTATTTTTTTCGGACCTTCAAAAATTCTGAAAAATTTAAAATGATATTTTGATGAGTTTTGTAGATTGTGTCCAAAAATAAAGATTTTGGATGTATAGATTAGGAGTTATGGATTTTATGAGAAAATACTATTTTAAAAGTAACTATTTATAACTCCTTGTGGTTAACTCCAAAATTGATGAAATTTTTATTGGGAGTACATCTATATAATATCAGTATACCGTATTAATTTTGGAATTTTTTGACAAAAGTACAATTTATGATAAATGTCTAACTATTCGGTAGTTTTGGCCATATGAAAAATAGTAAATGAATTTTAAAAATTCTGAGAAAAATATATATTCAATATGGGACTATATTCTTCTAAATCCCAGAAAATAAATATTTTTGGAACTAATTTGGTATTTTTCATGAAAATGTTCTAGTTATGAGTAAATGAATTAAATTTGTTATGTGAAGTAAGAAAATTAGAAAATATGATTTATTGGCTTGAGAATCATATATAGAGGTATATGCAGATTTTTATGAGGGTTTTGGTTAATGATGATGAAATCTTATGAGGTTGGCATTTTTAGATGATTAAATGCATTAATTATTAAAGTGTAAATAATTGGATTTAATTATTTATAAGTTTAAGAAATGATTAAAATATTATTATAATATTAATAATATTAGATTATGAGATTTCTAAGTGATTTATAACATTTGGATTAAGGTGTTATAAATATTGATATGGATTTTATTATGAAACTTTATCTTTTCGTGTCGAGAGTTCTTATGCACGATATACGGTATCTATGTCTGCGAATACGGGTACTATTCACGATAAATTGGTTTCTTCTCGACGACCAAATTATGGTTGATTTATGAATCTTACTCTTGAAATTAAAACCATGTTTTGATTATATTGTTTTTATATAACATTCTTATAACCCTAATGATAATATTTCTCTTTAACTTGAGTGTAAAGAGGGTAGATTATTGGTATGATCGTGACTATAGGTTCTCTTTGGCGATGGTGCAAAAGTTGAATTGTTGGTTGGTATGATCATGACCATTGAATTTACAATTGAATATTTTTAGCTTAAGTGCAAAGGTGAATTGATCAACATGGTTATAATTATTGTTATATAACTTCTGAAATGATTATGTATTTCTTTGATATATGAATATCTTTGGCTCGTAGTGCAAAGATGACTTGTTGATGAATATCTTAGCCTGTAGTGCAAAGATGAATTATTGATGAATATCTTTTGCTCGTAATGCAAAGATGACCTGTTGTTGAATATCTTTGCTTTTTATGAGTGCAAAGATGAATTATTGATGAATATCTTTGGCTCGTAATGCAAAGATGACCTGTTGTTGAATATCTTTAGCCTATAGTGTAAAGATGAACTGTTGATGAATATCTTTGGCCCGTGGTGCAAAGATGAATTTATTAGTATGATTATGAACAGGAACTGTGATTTGGTATAACCATGATCTTTGATGTTTCAGGTAAAGACAGGTGATGAAATTATCTTCGTCCTGGATGAGAAGGGCGATTTAGAACTACAATTATGATTATGAGTTATACATGTGATTGTGGACAGAAATTGTTGATTGATGTTACAGGGATAAAACATTGTTGGTGGACTTTTAACATGGAGAAGATAATAGATTTTATGGTCTATTTGACTCTTCTAATGGATTGCTCATTCCGCTGCAGCTATGGTTGAAAAGTTTTATCATCTACCATATGTTCTAAATCTCTGATTTATTACTGATAAAGACTATTGATAATTTATTTATCTTTAGTCATAATATTCTTTATTGAGCTAGTTGTGCTCACCCTTTTGTTTCTGATTTCTTTCGTGTAATAAAAGTGTATTTGGGTCGAAAGGGGGATAGCGAGGGAATAGAATGGTGGTCTATAGATGTTGAGGGGTGAGGTGAACCCTACTTTGGAAGGGTGTTTTGTCACTATCATACAAGATGTCTAATGACATACAAACTCGTGTTATCATAAGACATGGTTGTGCTCATCCACTTCTTTGAGTATATTTACAAGCACTACTTATATAATCTTGGTGTTTGTTTGGAGTATAATACCCAATTAGAGACAAAATGGAGATAATGATATGTCGAGAGAAGACTCACCATTGGGAAGAATATGATAGTAATCTTCTCGTTTTTCTTTGCGGTCTATTAGGTCAACCAAGGATAATTACGTGGCCATATGATATCTACCATAACCTAAAAGCATGGCCTCCCGTATACGAAGGTTTCCTTGAGCACTTCCCAAAGATTCTAATTTCTAAAAGCAGGTTTTGACTATACCTTTATGTAAGGTGTCATTGTGACGTCTTCTGATTGGTATATATTTGTATCCAAACTCACAAAGATATGTGTTGTTGTATTTTGCCCGACAATTGTTATAATATAGTTGTAGTTGTTTTCCGTACCATATATTTGGCAACTTAGAATGGGTTGTATGGAATGGACCTATTTTGGGGTTGTTACATTTGGTATCGAGCTTAGGGATATGATCTCCAGCGGAGATCGGATTAGAACTAGGAGGAGATGAGTAAATCCTTCGCTTTGGTGTGTCTACCTAAAGCTTATTTGTTGGTCACCATAATATCGGGATATTATGTGATATATTAATTTGTTAAATTAACCCTTGTTTTAAGTCGTATTCTAGAATGATATCCTGAAATACAAGAGATGAAAGCAATGGAGAAATCATGATGATGAGGAGATAGAATCTGAAATGAAAACAATGTATTCTCAACTCTTTGAAATGCAGATGCCGTGTACGTATTTCGGGACGAAATTTCATAAGGAGGGAGATTGTAAGACCGAATTTTATGAAATAAAAGTATTCAATTTTTTTAATTACTATTCATGAGTTACTATTCACGAGTTACTATTCATGAGTTCTTATTCATGAGTTACTATTCACGAGTACTATTCACGAAGCATGAAATTTTTTTTTTCGTAAGAAGGCATTACTTAATAATTGTTACGATAATTCTTGTTCAATATTTTATTTTATTGATTCAATAATTTACTCGTTGATATTTTATATTATTGTTGTTTCAATAATTGTCACGCGACAAGATATTTTCCATTATCAGACAATAATTCATATTATCTGAATAATATTATTGGATAACATTATTGGCAATGCCTAAAAAGTTACTGTCAAGGAGAGGTTTGAATCACCTAATAATTGCCGTGAGAAGGAGACATTCTTATTGAAAGCCCCTCTTCACAGAACTAATCCAGTTGTTAATATTGTGATTATGTAATATTATTTGTAAATAATTAATTATTAATTTTATGATGAGGAAAATATTGATTTTATGTGGATATAGATGGAGAAAATTTTTAAAATGACAATTGTTGAAAATTAATATTTTATCTTTTTTCGATAAAATAATTCATTTAAATATATTATTTTAATAATATATTAACGGTGATATTTTTATAATGAATGTGGGATATGAGTATATGAGGAGGAAGAGTATTTTGTGGCATTAAATGATTAACACATGTTTTGTGTGTTTGGTGGACACAATTATTAATTCAGAAATTTGATTATAGCTTGTAAAATCGTCCGTTTTGGGATTTCGGTTAATTTCATTTGGAATTTGGAAAAACTTTCTTCGTAAAGTTGTAGAAATTGAATTTCCTAAAAAATTCATGAGATTTGAATTTTCTGATAAAAGGGCTATTTATTATGAATTATTGAAGTTAGGAGTTAAAATAATTGATTTTTGAGAGTTTTAATTAATTATTTTGAGAAAAACGTTTTTGAGTGCATTTGTGAACCTCATTTAACATGTGTGGCTGGTGTTTTTGACCAAAAGGTGGGCTAAGGAAAATTTGTATAATTATATTAATATTATATTCAATTTTACGCTTTGGTGTTCTAAGCAATTTCCTAAATAGGGTGCTTAGGTTAGAATTGAAAATCACACCAGAAACTGAAGTTTCTCTCTAATTCTCTCTATATTATCGAGCGTATTCTTGTGAGTATTTTGAGTATACTTTGAGTATTTCTATACTCAAGTTGCAAGTTTGAATTCGACGTTATATCAGACATTCCAGTCTTGCTTTTTTGAGGTAAGGGGATAGTAAGGGGGTTTTAAGGGGTGATTATGTTTTTCAGTTTTGTATTTTTTCGGACCTTCAAAAATTCTGAAAAAATTCAAAATGATATTTTGATGAGTTTTGTAGATTGTGTCCAAAAATAAAGATTTTTGGATGTATAGATTAGGAGTTATGGATTTTATGAGAAAAGACTATTTTAAAAGTAACTATTTATAACTCCTTGTGGTTAACTCCAAAATTGATGAAATTTTTATTGGGAGTACATCTATATAATATCAGTATACCGTATTAATTTTGGAATGTTTTGGAAAAAGTACAATTTATGATAAATGTCTAACTATTCGGTAGTTTTGGCCATATGAAAAATAGTAAATAAATTTTAAAACTTCTGAGAAAAATATATATTCAATATGGGACTATATTCTTCTAAATCCCAGAAAATAAATATTTTTGGAACTGATTTGGTATTTTTCATGAAAATGTTCTAGTTATGAGTAAATGAATTAAATTTGTTATGTGAAGTAAGAAAATTAGAAAATATGATTTATTGGCTTGAGAATCATATATGAGGTATATGCAGATTTTTATGAGGGTTTTGGTTAATGATGATGAAATCTTATGAGGTTGGCATTTTTAGATGATTAAATGCATTAATTATTAAAGTGTAAATAATTGGATTTAATTATTTATAAGTTTAAGAAATGATTAAAATATTATTATAATATTAATAATATTAGATTATGAGATTTCTAAGTGATTTATAACATTTGGATTAAGGTGTTATAAATATTGATATGGATTTTATTATGAAACTTTATCTTTTCGTATCGAGGAATACTATGCGTGATACACGGTACTATGTACGAATACGAGGTCTATTCACGATAAATTGGTTTCTTCTCTGACCAAATTATGGTTGATTTATGAATCTTACTCTTGAAATTAAAACCATGTTTTGATTATATTGTTTTTATATAACATTCTTATAACCCTAATGATAATATTTCTCTTTAACTTGAGTGTAAAGAGGGTAGATTATTAGTATGATCGTGACTATAGGTTCTCTTTGGCCGTAGGTGCAAAAGTTGAATTGTTGACCGGTATGATCATGACCATTGAATTTACAATTGAATATTTTTAGCTTAAGTCAAAGGTGAATTGATCAACATGGTTATAATTATTGTTATATAACTTCCGAAATGATTATGTATTTCTTTGATATATGAATATCTTTGGCT
Source organism: Panax quinquefolius (assembly GCA_020205615.1). NCBI lineage: Eukaryota > Viridiplantae > Streptophyta > Magnoliopsida > Apiales > Araliaceae > Panax > Panax quinquefolius. The sequence continues at coordinate 100,086,236 of CM035166.1, read as the reverse complement.
CGTAGTGCAAAGATGACTTGTTGATGAATATCTTAAATTTTGTAGTGCAAAGATGAATTATTGATGAATATCTTTTGCTCGTAATGCAAAAAGATGACTGTTGTTGAATATCTTTGCTTTTGGTAGTGCAAAGATGAATTATTGATGAATATCTTTGGCTCGTAATGCAAAGATGACTGTTGTTGAATATCTTTGCTTTATAGTGTAAAGATGAATCTGTTGATGAATATCTTTGGCGAAGTAGTGCAAAGATGAATTTATTAGTATGATTATGAATAAGAACGTGATTTGGTATAACCATGATCTTTGATGTTTCGTAAAAGACAGTGATGAAATTATCTTCATCTGGATGAGAAGGGGGATTTAGAACTACAATTATGATTATGAGTTATACATATGATTGTGGATGAAATTGTTGATTGATGTTACGAGGATAAAACATTGTTGGTGGACTTTTAACATGGAGAAGATAATAGATTTTATGGTCTATTTGACTCTTCTAATGGATTGCTTCATTCCGCCGCATGACTATGGTTGAAAAGTTTTATCATCTACCATATGTTCTAAATCTACGATTTATTATCGATAAAGACTATTGATAATTTATTTATCTTTAGTCATAATATTCTTTATTGAGCTAGTTGTGCTCACCCTTTTGTTTCACAATTCCTTTCGGTGTAATAAAAGTGTAGGCATTTGTCGAGTCGGACGGGGATATAGCGAGGGAATAGAATGGTGGTCTATAGATGTTGAAAGTGAGGTGAACCCTACTTTGGAAGGGTGTTTTGTCACTATCATACAAGATGTCTAATGACATACAAACTCGTGTTATCATAAGACATGGTTGTGCTCATCCACTCCATGCCGAGTATATTTACAAGCACTACCTATATAATCTTGGTGTTTGTTTGGAGTATAATACCCAATTAGAGACAAAGTGGAGATAATGATATGTCAAGAGAAGACTCACCATTGGGAAGAATATGATAGTAATCTTCTCGTTTTCTTTAGGGGTCTATTAGATTGACCAAGGATAATTACGCTGGCCATATGATATCTACCATAACCTAAAAGCATGGCCTCCCATATATCGAAGGTTTCCTTGAGCACTTCCCAAAGATTCTAATTTCTAAAACAGCTTTTGACTATACCTTTATGTAAGGTGTCATTGTGACGTCTTCTGATTGGTATATATTTGTATCCAAACTCACAAAGATATGTGTTGTTGTATTTTGCACGACAATTGTTATAATAAAGTTGTAGTTGTTTTTCGTACCATATATTTGGCGACTCAGAATGGGTTGGATGGAATGGACCTATTTTGGGGTTAGTTACTGAGATACAATCAAAGCTAGTATCCGAAATAGATATTTTGGACAAAAAGAAGAAATTTCATTTTTCTATGAATAGTCTTGAGTATTCTTGAATAGTCCGAGTATCGTGAATAAGTAACTCTGACACCAAAAGATAGAAATTTCACAAAAAACATCATCACGCTTCGTGAATAGTACTCGTGAATAGTAACTCGTGAATATTAACTCATGAATAGTAACTCATGAATAGTAACTCGTGAATAGTAACCCCGACATGAAAAAGTTCCAAATTTGATAAAAAGTTCAAACCAATATTTCAGCATAATGATATTGAAGAAATAATATCATTTATGAAGAAAATAATCTCCCTTACAATCCCTTACCTCAGAAAGAATAGTACTTCTGACTGGAATACTGGATATAGTACTTCGTTTAAATCTTTTCCGTAGTCATACGTACCAACTCCGATCCCAACAACGTTGCTTCACCCACCTCATCCCAGCATACTGGAGAACGATACTTTCTTCCATACAATGCCTCGAATGGAGCCATGCCAATACTTGCTTGATAACTGTTGTTGTAGGAAAACTCCACCAATGGTAAGAACTTATCCCAACTTCCTCGAAGTCAAGGACATAGAGTCTGAATAAATCATCCAGAGTTTGAATAGTCCTCTCTGATTGTCCGTCCGTCTGAGGATGATATGCCGAACTAAATCGTAAATCCGTGCCCATAGCTTTTTGTAAACTAACCCAAAATCGTGAAGTAAATCTTCTTCTCGATCGAAAACTATGGATCTTGGCATACCATGCAGATCTTACAATCTCATTTATGTACATACGAAGACGAAGACGCTCAAGTGTATAAGTTTTTCGTTATTGGTAAGAAGTGAGCGGACTTGGTCAATCTATCAACAATGACCCAAATTGCATCTATACCTTGAGAAACCTTAGGAAGACCCCAGAATTGAAATCCATGGTAATGTGCTCCCACTTCCATTCGAATTTCAAGTGGTTGCAATGGACCTTTTGGTACTTGATGCTCCGCCTTGACTCGTTGACACATTAGACACCTTGAGATAAACAGCGCTATCTCTCTCTTCATATTGCCCCACCAAAATGTATGTCGAAGATCATGATACATTTTGGTACTCCCGGGATGGATTGCAAACGGTGTGTTGTGCGCCTCCATCATGACTTTATACTTTAAATCAAGGTCTGGAGTTAACTCAAGTATTCCTTCTTCATCGATTCTTGCTTCTGGCATAGCACCTTCTTGCACTTTCTTTCTCATACGCATTAGCTCCAGGTCTGTAGCTTGAGCAGCTTTAACTTTATCAATTAAAGTTGGTTTTACTCGTATATTTTGTGACGCCCCCAAAATAGGTATACATCACCCATTCCGAGTTGTCAATACATGGTACGAAACAACTACAACTTTATTATTACAACGAAAGAAACTGTGAGTTTAAATACAAATATTATCTTCTGCATAATATTTATACTCACATAAATCCTCATCACATTTATTGATACATTATTTTACAAAAAATGGTGAGGACTACTAAACAATCCTTTCTAAAACCTTCATTCCATACCCCGACTTCAGACTCGCTATATTCTCGCCTCCGAGAAAAATGGAACAAAAAGGAAAAGGGTGAGCTCAACTAGCTTTCATAAAGAATATTATGACTAAAGATAATATCTGAACAAATTATCGTTAGTCTTCAACAGGAAAAATTTAATAGAATACAATAGACGATAAATTTTTAATCAATATTCGCAGCTGAAATAATAATTCATTAGAAGAGTTAAGTAGAGAATGCAAACTACTATCTTCTATGTATGAATTTAAAAGTTCATCGCCCATCTTTTATCCTCGTAACAACAATCAATATACATCCGAATCAAATATTCATCTTTTTGACTACAGCCGAAGATATTCATCATTAGTCATGTTCATTTAAACACTGTTCATCTTTTCTGACTACAAAGCCAAAGATATTAATCGCGGTCGTGTTCATCTCAACACTGCTCATCTTTGCACTTTGTGGGCAAAGATATTCTTCAAATCATTCATCTTTTTTGACTACAAAAAGCAAAGATATTCAATAATATCATCATTTAAGACCGAGGATGATGAAAATATTTTTAAAGAACGAATCCAAAGAAACAAAATGACAAGGATTAAGGATTAAGGATTAGTACTTTGTTTTATCCATGTCCAATAATACCCCAAAATAATCACAGTGGTGTAAAATTCAAGAATGATCAAAACATGGATACAATCAAAGCTAGTATCCAAAATAGATGTTTTGGACAAAAAGAAGAAATTTTATTTTTGGTGAATAAGTCTCAGTATATCGTGAATAGTCTTGTATACATTGAATAATCTGACCGTATCGTGAATAAGAAATCCACACCAAAAGATAGAAATTCCACAAAAACATCTTCACGCTTCACTTAATAGTACTCGTGAATAAGAACTCGTGAATAGTAACTCATGAATAGTAACTCGTGAATAAGAACTCATGAATAGTAACCCAGAGCATGAAAAAGTTCCAAATTTGATAAAACTTCAGATCAACATTTCAACATAATGATATTGAAGAAATAATATCATTCTGAAAAAAAAATAATATCCCTTACCTCGAAGAATCAAGACTTCCGGAAGGAAAGGTCGGAGTGATCTTTGAATGAAACTTATCTTGAAAGAACTCTCAAAGTATCTAAATACTCACAAAATACGCTCAATAATATAGAGAGAAAGAGAGAAAACTTTGTTTCGGTGTGATTTTCAATTCTAACTTAGCCTCTATTTATAGGAAAATGTTAGCTTGCAACAAGGCACTTGACCGCTTGGCTTTACTCGCTACTATTGCCACCCACCACATTTGAAATAAAATTAAGCACATTTCTTCACCAACCACAAGTGGGGCCCACTCAATTTAGAATTTTCCACCAAAATCAATTATAACCCTAATTTAGAATCGACACCTCTTAAAATTCATAACAAATCATTCGTGCATTTTTAATCGGTTCAAAATTTGTGGACATATACTCAACTTATGTATGTATAACATACCCAAAAATTTCCACAATCCAACGGTCGGATTAAAATTATAATCCCATGATATATCTCAAACCCCGATTTAATTTTTAATACCTCCAATGCGGTAAAATCTTGATAAAACACCTCAACAATAATTTCTTCATTTATAACCACATAAATAAATCCATCATTTATATCCACATAAAATAAATATTTCTTTATCATATGAATCAATAATTAATTATTCACAAATAATATTACGTAATCACAATTATAACAACCAGTAGTTCAGAAAGCAGGGGCTTTCAGATAAGGATTTCTCTCACTTGGTGCAATTAGGTGACAAACCTCTCCTTGTAACTTTCTAGACATTGCCAATAATGCTATCTAATAATATTATTTAAATAATATGAATTATTGATCCGATAATGGAGATAATGTGCGTTGTGACAATTATTGAACAACAATAATATAAAATATCAACGCAGCAATTATTGAATCAATAAAATAAAATATTGAGCGATAACTTCTTGTAAAATTATTGAGTAAAGTGCCTTTTACGTAAGGATCGATAATTCAACAATCTTGTGCAATAAGTGTGCCTAACTTTGTGCCACCAATGCCATTCATCGTATTTTAACCAAGATATTCCAACGGTCTTAATTCTGGTAACAACTACGCTGATTATTTTTTAACCAACTTATATTTGTCGCTTTCTTCATCCAATCGCTTTCAGGGGCTATGGGGCCCTACCATGCTAGCAGGTCGTAATAATATCCCCGACGTGATGCGAATATTCCACGACCAAACGAATATTCCCAAACAAAATGAATATTTTATAACCACTTGCTTATTTTGAAATATTTGCATATTTAACCCTTAACTATCCACATTAATCAAATCAACCCTTACTATTTCAAAATAATAAATAAAGGAAATTCCTTTTATTTAAAAAAATTTCGGGGTCTTACATATTTGCCATCATCACATGGGTCCTTGGAGTCTTTAACTCTATCTCCATCCTTTACAAGTCACACAAAATGGGCATTTGTGTTGACAATATCGTACTCGTACTTGCATATGATCTTCTACTTAATCGTCACTACCACGCTCGCTTTTCGGGATGGTATTGTATGGTATGATCATAATCTTTCAAGCAGTTCAAGCCAACGTCGTTGTCGTATGTTGAGTTCCTTTTGAGTGAAAAAAAATATTTGAGGCTTTTATGATCCGTAAAGATCTCCACCTTCTCCCATACAAATAATGCCTCCAAATTTTAAGTCACGAAGACCACAATTTGCTAACTCTAGGTCATGAGTAGGATAATTCCTCTCATATTCTTTGATTTAATAAGTGAGGCATAGGCTATGACTTTCCCATGTTGCATGAGAACACGTCCTAACCCTTTCCTCGAAGCGTCACTGTAGATGACAAATCCCTCCGAACCAGATGGTATTGTCAGACCAGGTGTTGAAATGAGTCTCCTCTTGAGTTCTTGAAAACTCTTCTCACATTCCTCGCTCCAACCGAACTTTGTATCTTTTCGAGTCAGCTCAGTTAGTGGAGTAGCGATTCGAGAAAACCCTTCTACGAATCTCCGATAATAACCAATGTTAGAGAAAACTACGTACTTGATCATCGATTTAGGTTGCTCCCAGCTTTGAATAGCTTCAATCTTTTCTGGGTCAACAAATATTCCATGACTTGATACCACGTGCCCAAGGAATGCTACTTCCTCAAGCCAGAACTCGCAATTCTTCAACTTGTTACAGGGATAAAATATTGATGATTGACTTTTCTGGGACGGCCTTTGGTGCCTCCATCCTAGCTGAACTTGTCTTCGGTGAACGACAAAATCGGGCTAGGTGACCTTCTCTTCCACAATTATAACATGTTTTGGACGGCATCGCGCAGTTTGGACTGATGTGTCCCTCTCCTCCGCATTTGAAGCATATGATAGGTGGTCTTTTTCCTTCCTTAACAATGGGTGCTGGTGCTGACGTCTTTCCATCATTGTTGAAAATCTTCTTCTTGAAATGTCCATTTTTACTATCTTGGCCATGATTACCACCGAAGTGGTTACCATTTCTGGCATGTTGATTCCCTCCACGTTTGTTTTCTCCGTTTCAATGACTGATACCACTCGTATTTTCATGCTGCCGGCTGCTTTCTCTTAGTTGCGTTGACTCGTTACCGCGCTTCAATAATTGAGCCCTATTTACAACATCTGAATACAAACACAGTTTATGAGAAACAAGATATTGACGTATCTCCGGTTTTAAACCTCTTAAAAATATTTGCGTCATTCGCTCCTCATTATCGACCAAATGGGATGCAAACCGGGATAACTCCGCAAATTTAGCCTCGTATTGCGACACGGTCATATTGTTTTATTCCAATTTGATAAACTCCACTTCTTTCATGTGACGAATACTCTCGGAAAGTACTTGTCGTTGAATAGCTCTTGGAACTTCTCCCAAGACATCTTGAGTTCATCAGGCTGGGTACGTTTTACAGATTCCCACTAGTAATCTGCCTCTTCACGCAACATGAAGGTGGCGAAGGGAACCTTTTGCTCCTCGGAGCATCCCAAGACATCAAATATCTTGGTGATCTGCTTTATCCATGCTTCCGCCTTAAGTGGTTTTGGCTCTCCTATAAACTCCGGTGGTCCTAGCTCCTTGAACTGTTTAGCAGTGGCCGTCCGAGAGTTTTCAGTGTTTCCACCTACATTTTGGACAGGAGCCGCTCTCGCCTGATGTTGCATAAATTGTATAAAGCCTCTGAACAGTCCATCATTCATCATTTGATCAGTGTTGTTGTTTGCATGAGGATTGTCACCTTCCTGATGCACATTCTCCAGATTATTGATATGTGGAGACTCAACGGTCTCTTGTGCTCCATTGCTATTTTCAATATTCTCGGATGTCATTTTCAGATACTGTCACAAAACGAAGGTTCATTAAAATATAACATATTATCCATATACTTTGACCGACCAATTAAATACCAAATAAACTTAGGTAGGTTATACTTAGCGAAGAATTCTCCGTCTCTCCCTCCTAGTTCTAGTCTCACATCATAGCCAGGGGATCATATCCCTAAGCTTTGATACTGTTGTGTGACGCCCCCAAAATTAGGTATACATCACCCATCTTGGGTCGCCAGATACATGGTGCGAATTCAAATACAACTTACTAATACAACTGTAAGTATGCAATACGATAAAACATAAAGCGTGAGTTTGAATACAAATATTGTCTACTAGAGATTATACAAACTCAAAATGAGTCCTCATTACAATTATTATCACACTATTTCACAGAATAGTGAGGACTACTAATGCTATCCTCTGGACCATTACTCCGTTCCCAGACTAAGTCTTGCTATATTCTCATTTCCTGAAGAGAACAGTGAAAGAATGGGTGAGCTCAACTAGCCCAGTAAGAAATATTATGACTAAGATAATGCAAAATAAATTATCATTAGTCTCCAACAATGTTAAACTGATAAATATAATAGACATCAAGTTTAACTGCAGCGGAACAAGCAATCCATTAAAAGAGTCAAGTAAAAAATAAAATCTACTATCTTTTATGATTTAAAAGGTTTTCATCATTTTTATCATTTGGGACTCAAATTGAATATATAATCCACAATATCGAATCACCCCCTTTACTGCCAGGATATTCTTTAGTATCACGACCACAATTATCCATGCACTACTGTGCCGAGAATATTTGTGTATTCATTAATGGTCATGATCATGCCAACAATCATTCCATCAATGCACTACTAGCCAATGAGGACTTTTACCACATCATTTGTAACATTACGGTCATGATTACAACGAATAATCCTCGGTCATAATCATACCAAGTCCATCTACGCACTACTGAACCATAGATGACTTTTAAAAGAGAAAAATATAAATATGACGATGATGACAATGATATAATAATTCAATAAAACAAGTTCAAGAATTAATTTATCCGAACTAATAATGTCCAAATTGTCAACATGATCTTTGCTTTGTGTAGAGTAAAATTCAAGAATGCTCGGAAGAATATTTCCATGAAAAGATCTTGGATGAAGCACAAATATCAAGGATATTCCACTAATTTCATGGAGTATAGTAGTCAAAACTTTAACCAACCGAGTATAATAAAGAATGGAATAACAAAAAATCAATCACCATGCATGCGGTACTTTTGCATAGACGAGTTATTCCAACGAGAATACTAAATAACGGAACTGTGTCAAAGTAAATTGCACCAATGGGATGTTCTAACGAATAATAAAGATTGGAATAACAATGAAATCACCTTGTATACGGTGCCCATTATAGGCAAAGTTATTCCAATGAGAATACTAATAAGGATTTTAATCAAGTCCCACAAAAACGCATGAGATAGATATTCCAACGAATAATAATAAAAAAGACGGAACCAGTCCCAAGTAAAATGCATGTAAACGGGATATTCCAATGAATAATAAAGACGGAATCGGTCCCACAGAAACGCATGCATGAGCAGGATATTCCAATGAATAATAAAGATTTTAATAATAGAAGAATGTCACCAAGTATAGGGTAGATCACAGCGTATACATGTTATTCCAATGAATAATAAGAAATGGAATAACAACAGCTTCTCTACATGAATAAGAAAGAATAACACCCTTTACCGTAAAAAAAACCTGGATATAGGAAAAGAAAGGTAGCAGACTTCTCTTTTTCTTTCTCTCTAAAATTTTCTCTCTCTAGAGTTCAGTGAATTCATAAGAAAATAATGAAGGAATGAGCTTATTTATAGAAAAATGGAATGCATAATAACTAACTCATGAATCGGTCCAGATTGATTTACTTTAATCGGCGGGTCCATATTTAAAGCAAAATCTTTTAAAAAAATATATAATATATTATATATATAATATCCATAATAATACTCCTTCCGTCCATTTTTTTCAACTTGCGTATATATATATATATATATATATATATAATATTCATAATAATACACCTTCTGTCCACTCTTTTTTCAACTTGCATATATATATATATATATATATATATATATATATATATATATACACCTTAATAATCACCTTCCCCCCCCCACCACCACCACCCCCTTCCATTAACAAAATAATATATATATATATATATAACGAAAAAATGAGATAACTTCTACCGACAATTTTTAAAAATGGAAAGTGGGGGGTCCAAATAATAAGCAAAATTTAAATCAAATTCTTCATAAAATCACCTCAATATTTTTAACATGTATCATCATTATTATAATTCACAATATTAATCGACCGTGTCGTTCCTGTGAAAGAGGCGTTCGATAAAGATTTCTCCTTATTGGCGCGCAATTAGGTGACCAAACCTCTCTCTTGGCGTAACTTCTGACATCGTTAATATTGCAAATTATAATATTAATAACTCTGCTCATTTCAATTATTGATTTAATAATATATAAAATATCGACAATAATTGAATCAAATAACGTGAGATACTATGCAACAATTCTTCGAGGCAATAATTAAACAAAACCGAGTAACTTCTTACGTAAGCATCAATAATCAATCACCGTATTGCTTCTACTACTAAGCCCACGCCAGACATTCTTATACTTTACTACCGAGTAGTTCAACAATGTCAACCAGTAAAACTTCCGCCGTTATTTCAATAAAATATTTTTTGTCGTTTTCTCGATCCGACAATAATTACATTATGAGATCCACTATGATTGATTGTGTCGTCGTATGAATATTTCTGCTTTAAAAGCGAATATTCCCCAATTAATCGAATATTATATAACAACTTGCGTACTTTGCAAAATTTATAATTATTACCCACAACTATAACATTATATCATAATATTCAAAATGATAATTATAGAAAATTTATTTTTATTCATAAAAGTTGGGGTCTCTGATCTCCCTTTCTTATGAAATTTACGCCCTCGAAATTAGGGTACGATACACAGTATATCGAAGAGGTAAGAATACCTTGACTTCATTTGATTCTATCTCTGAGGTCATTTCCTCAACATCGTGGTTTCTCCACAAAACTTTGACTTGAGGTATAACCTTGGAGGCGTAGAATATGTTCCTTCTTATCCAAGATTTGAACAGAACCTCTTCATCACGTTAAATCTTCCGCTATTTCGTCCGGGTTCTAACTCAATAATGTGGTTCGGATCTTTCATATATTTACGTAACATGGATATGTGAAAACGCGTTATGAACACAAGACATACTTGGCGGTAAAAGCGAGTCTATAGGCCACGCTTCCTACTCAATCGAGGATTAAAATGGGCCAATGAATCGAGGATTGAGCTTTCTCTCTTTCCAAATCTTGTAACTCCTTTCCATGGAGTAACACGTATAACACACATGATCTCCAATATCGAATTCCACGTCCTTTCGATGAAGATCAGCATAACTCATTTGTCGATCTTGTGAGGTTTTTATACGTTGTCGGATTGTTTGAATCTTTTCCATAGTCATACGTACCAACTCCGGTCCCAACAACGTTGCTTCACCCACCTCATCCCAGTATACTGGAGAACGATACTTTCTTCCATACAATGCCTCGAATGGAGCCATGCCAATACTTGCTTGATAACTGTTGTTGTAGAAAAACTCCACCAATGGTAAGAACTTATCCCAACTTCCCTTGAAGTAAAGGACATAGAGTCTGAATAAATCTTCCAGAGTTTGAATAGTCCTCTCTGATTGTCCGTCCGTCTGAGGATGATATGCCGAACTAAATCGTAAATACGTGCCCATAGCTTTTTGCAAACTAACCCAAAATTGTGAAGTAAATCTTCGGTCTCGATCAGAAACTATGGATACTGGCATACCATGCGCCTTTACAATCTCGTTTATGTACATACTGAGCAAGACGTTCAAGTGTATAAGTTTCGATTGGTAAGAAGTGAGCGGACTTGGTCAATCTATCAACAATGACCCAAATTGCATCTATACCTTGAGAAACCTTAGGAAGGCCGATAACAAAATCCATGGTAATGTGCTCCCACTTCCATTCGAATTTCAAGTGGTTGCAATGGACCTTTTGGTACTTGATGCTCTCCTTGACTTCGTTGACACGTTAGACACCTTGAGATAAACAAATTATCTCTCTCTTCATATACCCCACCAAAATGTATGTCAAGATCATGATACATTTTGGTACTCCCAGGATGGATTGCAAACGGTGTGTTGTGCGCCTCCATCATGATTTAATACTTTAAATTAGTGTCGTTAGGAACACAAAGTCTGGAGTTGACTCAAAGTATTCCTTCTTCATCGATTCTTACTTCCGGCATAGCACCTTCTTGCATTTTCTTCCTCATACGCATTAGCTCCAGGTCTGTAGCTTGAGCAGCTTAATCTTTATCAATTAAAGTCAGTTCTACTCATATATTCGCCAACATCACATGGGTCCCTGGAGTCTTTAACTCTATCTCCATCCTTTGCAAGTTACACAAAATGGGCCTTTGTGTTGACAATATCGTACTCGTACTTGCATATGATCTTCTACTTAATGCGTTAGCTACCACGTTTGCTTTTCCAGGATGGTATTGTATGGTATGATCATAATCTTTCAACAGTTCAAGCCAACGTCGTTATCGCATGTTGAGTTCCTTTTGAGTGAAGAAATATTTGAGGCTTTTATGATCCGGAAAGATCTCCACCTTTTCCCCATACAAATAATGCCTCCAAATTTTAAGTGCGAAGACCACAACTGCTAACTCTAGGTCATGAGTAGGATAATTCCTCTCATATTCTTTGATTTGTCGTGAGGCATAGGCTATGACTTTCCCATATTGCATGAGAACACGTCCTAACCCTTTGCCCGAAGCATCACTGTAGATGACAAATCCCTCCGAACCAGATGGTATTGTCAAACCAGGTGCTGAAATGAGTCTCCTCTTGAGTTCTTGAAAACTCTTCTCACATTCCTCGCTCCAACCGAACTTTGTATCTTTCCGAGTCAGCTGAGTTAGTGGAGTAGCGATTCGAGAAAACCCTTCTACGAATCTCCGATAATAACCAGCTAAGCCGAGAAAGTTACGTACTTCGGTCACTGATTTAGGTTGCTCCCAGCTTTGAATAGCTTCAATATTTTCTGGGTCAACATATATTCCATGACTTGATACCACGTGCCCAAAGAATGCTACTTCCTCAAGCCAGAACTCGCATTTCTTCAACTTATTACAGGGATAAAATATTGATGATTGACTTTTCTGGGACGGCCTTTGGTGCCTCCATCCTAGCTGAACTTGTCTTTGGTGAACGACAAAATCGGGCTAGGTGACCTTCTCTTCCATAATTATAACATGTTTTGGGCCAGTGTCGACGCGATTTGGATGATGTGTCCCTCTCCTCCGCATTTGAAGCATATGATGAGGTGGTCGTTCTCCTTCCTTAATAATGGGTCTTTGATGTTTGACGTCTTTCCATCATTGTTGAATCTCCTCTTCTTGAAATATCCATTTTCTTGTCTTGGCCATGATTACCACCAAAGTGGTTACCATTTCGCATGTTGATTCCTTCCACGTTTGTTGTCGCCAGTTTCAATGGTGATACCACTCAGATTTTTTATCTTTGCCGTTGCTTTCTCTTAGTTAAGTTGACTCGTTATCAAGGCGCTCCAATAATCGAGCCCTATTTACAACATCTGAGTACAAACACAGTTTATGAGAAATAAGATATTGACGTATCTCCGGTTTCAAACCTCTTAAAAACATTCGCGTCATTCGCTCCTCATTATCGACCAAATGGGATGCAAACCGGGATAACTCCGCAAATTTAGCCTCGTATTGCGACACGGTTATATTGTTTTGTTTCAATTTGATAAACTCCACTTCATTCATGTGACGAATACTCTCGGGAAAGTACTTTTTGTTGAATAGCTCTTGGAACTTCTCCCAAGACATCTTGAGTTCATCAGGCTGGGTACGTTTTACAGATTCCCACCAAGAATCGCCTCTTCACGCAAATACGAAGGTGGCGAAGGAACCTTTTGCTCCTCGGAGCATCCCAAAACATCAAATATCTTAGTGATCCGCTTTATCCATGTTTCCGCTTTAAAGTGGTTTTGGCTCTCTATAAACTCCCGGTGGTCCCGACTCCTTGAACTGTTTTAGCAAAGGACTGGTCGAGAGTTTTCATTGTTTCCACCTATATTTTGGGCGAGAGCCGCCTCTACTTTGATGTTGCATGAATTGCATAAAGCCTCTGAGCAGTCCATCATTAATCATTTGGTCGGTGTTGTTGTTTGCGTGAGGATTGTCGCCTTCTGATGCACATTCTCCTCGATTATTGATATGTGGAGACTCAATTCGGTCTCTTGTGCTCCATTGCTATTTTCAACATTCTCGGATGTCATTTTCGAATCTTGCCACAAAACAAAGGTTCATTAAAATATAACATATTATCCATATACTTTGTCCGACCAATTAAATACCAAATAAACTTAGGTAGGTCATACTAGCGAAGGAATTCCCCGTCTCAACCCTCCTAGTTCTAGTCTCACATCATAGCTAGGGGTTATATCCCTAAGCTTTGATACCAACTGTGACGCCCCCAAAATTAGGTATACATCACCCATCTTTGGTCGCCAGATACATGGTACAGAATTCAAATACAACTTACTAATACAACCGTGCATATGCAATACGATAAAACATAAACCTATGAGTTTGAATACAAATATTGTCTACTAGAGATTATACAAAACTCAAAATGAGTCCTCATTATAATTATTATCACACTATTTCACGTAGAATAGTGAGGACTACTAATGCTATCCTCTGACCATCACTCCGCTCCCCAGACTCGTCCCGGCTATATTCTCATTTCACAAGAGAAAAAGGGTGAAAAGAATGGGTGAGCTCAACTAGCCCAATGAAGAAATATTATGAGTAAGATAATGCAAAATAAATTATCATTAGTCTCCAACAATGTTAAACCGATAAAATATAATAGACATCAAGTTTAACTGCAATGAACAAGCAATCCATTAAAAGAGTCAAGTAGAAAATAAAATCTACTATCTTTTATGATTTAAAAGGTTTTTCATCACTTTTATCGGCGGGACTCGAATTTTAATAAATAATCCACATCATCGAATCACCCCTCGCACTCTGACCAAGATATTCTTTAGTATCACGACCACAATTATCCATGCACTACGGGCCAAGAATATTTGTGTATTCATTAATGGTCATGATCATGCCAATAATCGTCCATCAATGCACTACGAGCCAATGAGGACTTTTACGCATCATTTGTAACATTATGGTCATGATTACAATTGAATAATCCTTATCATAATCATACCAAGTCCATCTATGCACTTCTGAATACCACGAGATGACTTTCAAAAGAAAAAATATAAATATGAGGATGATGACAATGATATAAGAATTCAATAAAACAAGTTCAAGAATTAATTTATCCGAGAACTAATAATGTCCAAATTGTCAACATGATCTTTGCTTTGTAGAGTAAAATTCAAGAATGCTCGGAAGAATATTTCCATGAAAAGATATCTTTGGATGAAGCGCAAATATCAAAGATATTCCACTAATTTCATGGAGTATAGTAGTCAAAACTTTAACCAACCGAGTATAATAAAGAATTAAATAACAAAAGAAATCACCATGCATGCAGATTGCCCATTATATTGCAGGTTATTCCAACGAGAATACTAAATAACGGAACCGGTCGGTGAAATTTACACCAACGTGATGTTCCAACAGAATAATAAAGAATGGAATAACAACAAAATCACCTTGTATGCGGTGCTTGCATGAGGACGAGTTATTCCAATAGAATACTAATAAGATTTAAATCGGTCCCAAGTAAACGCATGCATGTGGATATTCCAATGAATAATAATAAAGATGAAATTCAGTCCCAAAGAAAACGCATGCATGCAGAGGATATTCCAACATGTCAAGAATAAGCATGTGAATGTTATTCCTATTAATATCAATATAAATGACATTCATGATTAACTGTTTTAGAAATACAGTTGCTCACTGTATATAAGATTCATTCATAACATACATATGCACTTATTGTTTTTGTTATAATCAAATAGGGGGAGATTCTCAGGAATAAGCATGTGAATGCTATTCCTATTTATATTTGATTTGATTATGATATATATGTATATGAATGAATAATATGCAAGTATGCTTGCATTAAGAAAAGATGTAAAGTCCTTTGATAGATAATAGAAATATATGTACAAGGACTTAGAATGAATTGATCAAGCTTGTTAGGTTGATCTTATGATGTAATAGATAGGCTAGTCTGATCGTCAAGCACTGCACCAGATGTGACGCCCCCAAAATAGGTATACAACACCCATTCTGAGTCGCCAAATACATGGTACAGAAAGCAAACTACAACTTCAATAATACAATTGTCATGCAAAATACGACAACACACACATCATGAGTTTAAATACAAATATTGTCTTCTGCACAATATCCACACTCAAATAAGTCCTCGTTACAATTATTCAAACATTATTTTACGAAATAGTGAGGAATTTGCTAAAATATCTTTCTAGAACCATCCCTCCGCACCCACTAGTTCCTCGCTATGTTCTCACCTCCTAAGAAAAATGGAACAAAAGGAAAAGGGTGAGCTCAACTAGCCCAATGAAAAGAATATTATGACTAAGATAATATACAACAAATTATCGTTAGTCTTTAACAGGAAAAATCGATAAAATATAATAGCCAACAAGTTTTAGATCAACAATGCGCAGCCGAAACAACAATCCATTAGAAGAGTCAGTAGAGAATGAGTTCTACTATCTTCTAAGATTTAAAAATCCATCATCAATATTTTATCCCTCATAACAACAATCAATATACATCTTTAATCAAATATTCATCTTTGCACTCTGTGCCAAAGATATTCATTTGTATCACCAATTAGTCATGTTCATCTCAACACTGCTTCATCTTTTGCACTACGCAGCCAAAGATATTCATCGATTAATCATTTATCTTTTGCACTACTGGTAGAAGATATTTAGTAATATCATCATTTATGGTGAGGATGATGAAAATATTTTAAAGAAAATGAATCCGATTGAAACGAAAGGACAAATAGTAGGGATTCGTATAACGGTTTATCCAAGATCAATAATACTTCATAAATACCAATTTTGAAGCGAATTCAAAATAAAGATCAAAACATGGATACAATCAAAGATAGTAACCATAATAGACATCTTGGACAAAAAGAAGAAAATTTCATTTTTAGGTGAATAATCTTAGTACACGTGAATAGTCTTAGTATCGTGAATAGTAACCCCAGACACAAAAAGTTCCAAATTTGATAAAAAATAGGATCAATACTTGGCGTAATGATATTGAAGAAATAATATCATATATGAAGAAAATAACATCCCTTACCTCAAAATATCGATTTCCGATCGAAATATCGGTATAAAATTTGAAGGAAACTTGCATTGATGAATAGAAACTCACAAAGTATCTAAATACTCACAAAATACACACAATAATCTAGAGAGAAAGAGAAAACTTGTTTACGGTGTGATTTTCAATTCTAAGTTAGCCCTCTATTTATAGGAAAATGTTAGTAGACTTAACTCCGCAACCCGATGGCTTTACTCCTTACTATTTTCACCCCATACATTTAAAATAAATTCAGACACATTTTTCACCAACCACAAGTGGGGCCCACTCAATTCTAGAATTTTCCACCAAAATCATTTATAAACCTAATTTACGAATCACCACCTCTTAAAATTCATAACAAATCATACGTTCATTTTTAACGGTTCAAAATTTGTGGACATATACTTAACTTATATATGTATAACATATCCAAAATTACAAAGATCCAAATCTACGTGATTAAAAATTATAACTCACACAATATATCTCAAAAAACACCGGGTTTAATTTTTAATACCTTCATTCCGACAAAAATACTGATAAAACACATCAACATTAACTCCTTCATTTTTAACCACAATAAATATATCCAACATTTATATCCATATAAAATAAATATTTCCTTATCATATGAATCAATAATTAATTATTCACAAATAATATTACGAGAATCATATTTATAATGACCAGTAGTTCCTGAGAATGAGGGGCTTTCAATAAAAATTCTCCTTATTGGCGCGCAATTAGGTGACCAAACCTCTCCTCGGCAGAACTTTCTAGACATTGCAAATAATGTTATCTAATAATATTATTCAAATAATATGAATTATTGATCTGATAATGGGAAATACTGTGCAGTGACAATTATTGAAACAACAATAATATAAAATATCAACGCAAAGATTATTGAATTAATAAAATAAAATATTGAGCGGTAACTCATCGTAACAATTATTGAGTAATGCCTTCTTACGTAAGGATCAATAATTCATCAATCTTTGCATCCATCCCAGACATTCGTATTTTAACCACCGGGTATTCCAACAAAGTGTTAACGATAACAACTACGCCAGTTGTTTATAAAAACTCAAACTTGTCGCTTTCTTCATCCGACAGCTTATTACATTATGGGGCCCATAAATGATCGCTGGCAAATCGCATGCGAATATTCCCAAACAACAAGAATATTCCACGACCAAACGAATATTCCCAAACAACAATGATTATTTTATAACCACTTGCATATTTTGCAAAATTTGCACATTTCACCCATAACCGTGAGAATTATATCAAATTAATACCTTATTATTCATAAATATAATTAGAAGAAATTGATTTTATTTATAATAAGTTGGGGTCTTACAACCTCCCTCCTTATGAAATTTCGTCCTCGAAATTGACATACGATTCTGGTGTTTCAAAAGGTGAGGATATCTCACTTTCATTTCGATTCCAACTCCCGTCATTTCTTCAATAGCATGGTTTCTCCACAAAACCTTAACTTGTGGTATAACCTTGAATGCGTAGGACATCTTCTTTCCTATCCAAGATCTTAACAGGTACTTCTTCGTACGTTAAATCTTCGGCTATCTCGTCTGGTTCTAACGCAATAATATGGTTCGGGTCTTTCACATATTTACGAAGCATGGATATGTGAAAAACATTATGAACACGAGACATACTTGGAGGTAATGCGAGTCTATAGGCCACATTTCCTATTCGGTCAAGAATCTCAAATGGACCAACAAATCGTGGATTGAGTTTTCCTCTCTTCCCAAATCTTGTAACTCCCTTTCATGGTGCAACACGTAACAATACATGATCCCCAATATTAAATTCCACGTCTTTTCGATGAAGATCCGCATAACTCTTTTGTCGATCTTGTGCCATTTGTATACGTTGTCGAATTATTTGGATCTTTTCTGTAGTCATGCGTACTAATTTTGGTCCCAACAACGTTTCTTTTCCCACCTCGTTCCAAAGATCTTGGAGAACGACACTTTAAATCCATCTGGCGCCTCAAATGGAGCCATGCCTATACTTGCTTGATAACTGTTGTTGTAGGAGAATTCCACCAGTGGCAAATACTTATCCCAACTTCCTCTAAAATCTAGGACACAAAGTCTTAATAGATCTTCAAGGGTTTGAATAGTCCTCTCTGATTGTTCGTCCGTTTGAGGATGGTATGCCAAACTGAATCGTAAATCCGTGCCCATAGCTTTCTGCAAGCTAACCAAAAATTGTGAAGTGAATCTTGGGTCACGATCCAAAACTATGGATACTGGCATGCCATGCAATCTCACAATCTCATTCACGTGCATATGCGAGCAAGGCGTTCAAGGAATAAGTCTCACGTGTCGATAAGAAATGGGCGGACTTGGTTAATCTATCAACAATAACCCAAATCGCATCTATGCCTTGAGAAACTTTGGGAAGACACATGAACGAAATCCATAGTAATGTGTTCCCACTTCTATTTTGGAAATCTCAAGTGGTTGTAATGGACCCTTTGGCACTGATGCTCCGCCTTTACGTTTGAGAAGTTAAACACCTCGAGATAAACTCATGATCTCTCTCTTCATATTGTTCCACCAAAATGTATGTCGAATATCATGATACATTTTAGTACTCCCGAGATGGATTGCAAACGGGGTGTTGTGTGCCTCCATCATGATTCTATGCTTCAAGTCGAATCGTTAGAACACAAAGTCCGGAGTTGAATCTAAGTATTCCTTCTTCATCGATTCTCGCTTAATAATAGCTCCTTCTTGCACTTTCTTCTTCATACGTGACGCCTCTGGTCCGTAGCTTGAAAGCGACTTTAACTTTATTGATTAAAGTCGGTTCTACTCAGATATTCACCATCATCATGTGGGTCCTCAGAGTCTTTAATTCTACCTCCATCCTTTATAAGTCATATAGAATGGGCCTTTGCATTAACAATATCTCTCACAGACTTTCGCGTATGATCTTACGCTTTCGATCGCGTCTAACTCTACGTTAAACTTTTCGAGGATGATATTGAATAGTGTGATCGTAATCTTTCAATAGTTCAAGCCAACGTCGTTCTTGGCATGTTGAGTTCTTTTGGGTGAAGAAATATTTGAGGCTTTTATGGTCCGTATAAATCTCCACTTTCTCCCCATACAAGTAGTGCCAAATTTTCAACCCGAATATCGCCGCTGACTCTAGATCATGAGTAGGATAATTCCTCTCATATTCTTTGAGTTGTCGTGAGGCATAGGCTATGACTTTCCCATGTTGCATGAGAATGCATCCTAACCCTTTTTTCTGAAGCATCGTTGTATATAACAAATCCATCCGTACCAGATGGTATTGCCAGAACAGGTGTAAGACCCCGAATTTTTTTAATAAAATGGAATTTCCTCTATTTATTTTAGTAAGGGTTGATTTGATTAATGTGGTTAGTTATGGGTAAAATACGTAAATATTTCGAATAAGCAAGTTGTTATAAAATATTCATTATTGTTGAGAAATATTCATTTGGTCGTGGAATATTCTTGCTTTGTCGTAGGGAATATTCGTGAATGCAATAGTAGCGACCTTGTATGGGCCCATAACGGAAAGTGATTGGATGAAGAAAACGACAAATATAAGTTGTTTATAAATAACTAGCGTAGTTATTCACAGATTATCTTGTTGGAATACCCGTTGGTTAAAACACACTAATCTGGCGTTGTTGAACAAGAAGCACACTGCAGTATTGCACCAATTATTGATTCTTACGTAAGAAGGCACTACTCAATAATTGTTATAGTAATTCTTGTTCAAGATTTTATTGATTTAATAATTGTTGCGTTGATATTTTATATTCTTTGTTGTTTCAATAATTGTCATTACACGGTATTTTTCATTATCGAAGCAATAATTCATATTATCTGAATAATATTATTAGATAACATTATTGGCAATGTCTAGAAAGTTACATCTAAGGAGAGGTTTGGTCACTTAATCATGCGCCAAGAAGAGAAATCTTTATTGAAAGCCCCTCTTTCCTCGAAGCGGCACAGTTGCCAAGATCGTGATTCTCAGTAATATTATTTGTGAATAATTAATTATTGATTTATATGATGAGGAAAATATTGATTTTATGTGGATATAGATGGAGAAAATTTTAAAGTGACAATTGTTAAAAATCGATATTTTATCTTTTACGATAAAATAATATTTTATTATATTATTATAATATAATAATGATGATATTTTTACAATGAATGTGGGATATATGAGTATATGAGGAGAAAGAGTATTTTTGTTACAAAAGTTGTTTAAAACATGTTAAATATGTCTGTGGGCCCATTTCTTGATGAAAATTTAATTATAGCTTGTAAAATCGTCCGTTTATGGATTTCGGTCAATTTCTGTTTGGAATTTGGAAAAACTTTCTTCTGCAAAGTTGTAGATAATGGAATTTCCTATGGAAAAGACATGAGGTTCGAATTTTTCTGACAAAAGGGCTATTTATTATGAATTATTGAAGTTCCGAAGTTCTGAAATAATTAAATTTTGGAAGTTTTAAATATTTTTGTTTAGAAAAATGTTTTTGGCATTATGGTGGGCTATATTGGTGGCTGAATTTAGATGGTCTTGAGGTGGGCGTGAATGTTGTTTTTAAATATATTATTATATTAAATTTTCTGTTTTGGTGTTCTAAGCATTTTCCTATAAATAGGGTGCTTAGGTTAGAATTTAAAATCACACCAAAACTGAAGTTTTCTCTCTCTATATTATCGAGCGTATTCATGTGAGTATTTTGAGTATACTTTGAGTATTGCTATACGGTGCAAGTTCAAGTCATAGCCTTTATATCCTGTTTCAATTTAAAGTCTTGATCTTTCGAGGTAAGGGATGTTATTTTCTTCTCAAATGATATTATTTCTTCAATATCATTATGCTGAAATATTGGTTGGAACTTTTTATCAAATTTGGAACTTTTTCATGTCGGGGTTACTATTCATGAGTTACTATTCACGAGTTACTATTCATGAGTTACTATTCACGAGTTACTATTCACGAGTACTATTAAGTATAGCGTGAAGATGTTTTTTTGTGAAATTTCTATCTTTTGGTGTCGAGTTACTATTCACGTATACGGCCATTATTCACGTATCTGTGGCCTTATTCACTAATCTGGCACTATTCAATTAAAAAATAAAATTTCTTCTTTTTGTCCAAAATATCTATTCTGGATACTAGCTTTGATTGTATCCATGTTTTGATCATTCTTGAATTTTACACCACTGTGATTATTTTTGAGGTATTTTTGGACATGGATAAAACAAAGTACGAATCCTTAATCCTTAATCCTTGTCATTTTGTTTCATTTGGATTCGTTTCTTTAAAAATATTTTCATCATCTTCGCTTTTAAATGATGATATTATGGAATATCTTTGGCACAGAGTGCAAAGATGAATGATTTCTTGATGAATATCTTTGGCCCGTAGTCAAAGATGAGCAGTGTTGAGATGAACATGACCGATCGATTAATATCTTTGGCGTAGTGCAAAGATGAGCAGTGTTTAGATGAACATGACCCAATCGATGAATATCTTTGACACAGTGCAAAGATGAATATTTGATTCGGATATATATTGATTGATGTTACAGGGATAAAATATCGACGATGAACTTTTAAATTCATATATCGATGTTACGTAAATATGTGGACGACCCGAACCACGTCATTGAGTTAGAACCGAACGAGATAGCCGAAGACTTAACGTACGAGGAGAAACCTGTCAAGATCTTGGATAGGAAAGAACATGTCCTATGTACCGAGGTTATACCACAAGTTAAAGTTTTGTGGAGAAACCATGCTATTGAGGAAATGACCTGGGAGTTGGAAACGGAAATGAAAGCGAGGTATTCTCATCTTTTGAAACACCAGTAATGCGTCGTCAATTTCGAGGACGAAAATTTCATAAGGAGGAGGAGGTTGTAAGACCTCAAATTTTTTAATAAAATGGAATTTCCTCTATTTATTATAGTAAGGGTTGATTTGATTAATGTGGTTAGTTATGGGTAAAATACTTAAATATTTGAATAAGCGAGTTGTTATAAAATATTCATTATTGTTTGAAATATTCGTTTGGTGGTCGTGGAATATTCTTCTTTGTCGGGGAATATTAAATGACGGCCAGCATGAAATTTGTGTGGGCCCATAACTGAAAGCGATTGGATGAAGAAAATGACAAATATAAGTTGTTTATAAATAACGGCGTAGTTATTCAGATTATCTTTTGTTGGAATACCCGTTGGTTAAAACACACTAATACGCGTTGTTGAACAAAGAAGCACAGTATTGCACCAATTATTGATTCTTACGTGAAGAAGCACTACTCAATAATTGTTACAATAATTATTGCTTCAAAGATTTTATTGATTTAATAATTGTTTGCGTTGATATTTTATATTCATTGTTGTTTCAATAATTGTCATTACACTTATTTTCATTATCGAAGCAATAATTCATATTATCCTAATAATATTATTAGATAACATTATTGGCAATGTCTAGAAAGTTACGCCTAAGGAGAGGTTTGGTCACTTAATTGCGGCGCCAATGAAGAGAGAAATCTTTATTGAAAAGCCCTCTTTCCTGTGGAGCTACACGGTTGCAAGATCTTGTGATTCTGTAATATTATTTGTGAATAATTAATTATTGATTTATATGATGAGGAAAATATTGATTTTATATGGATATAGATGGAGAAAATTTTAAAATGACAATTGTTGAAAATTAATATTTTATCATTTTTTTGATAAAATAATTCATTTAAATATATTATTTTAATAATATATTAATCTGTGATATTTTTATAATGAATGTGGGATATATGAGTATATGAGGAGGAAGAGTATTTTTATGGCATTAAATGATTAACACATGTTTTGTGTGTTTGGTGGACCCGCTTATTGAATAGAAATTTGATTATAGCTTGTAAAATCGCCTGCTTTATGGATTTCGGTCAATTTCATTTGGAATTTGGAAAAACTTTCTTCTCGCAAAGTTGTAGAAATTGAATTTCTTATAAAAACTCATGTGATTCATATTTTCTGATAAAAGGGCTATTTATTATGAATTATTAAAGTTTCGATATATCGGTGTAAATTGATTTTTTGAGTTTAAATTATTTTTGTTAAGAAAAACGTTTTTTGTATTTTTTTTGGACATCATTAACATGTGTGGCTGGTGTTTTGACCAAAAGGTGGGCTAAGGAAAATTTGTATAATTATATTAAATTTTCTGCTTTGGTGTTCTAAGCATTTTCCTATAAATAGGGTCTTAGGTTAGAATTAAAAATCACACCCGAATCAAGTTTTCTCTCTATATTATCGGCGTATTCATGTGAGTATTTTGAGTATACTTTGAGTATTGCTATACTATTGCAAGTTCAAGTCATAGCCTATATCCAGGTGTTTCAAATTTAGAAGTACGGATCTTTCGAGGTAAGTGGATGTTATTTTCTTCTCAAATGATATTATTTCTTCAATATCATTATATCTTTGAAATATTGGTTGGAACTTTTATCAAATTTGGAACTTTTTCATGTCTGGGTTACTATTCATGAGTTACTATTCACGAGTTACTATTCATGAGTTACTATTCACGAGTTACTATTCACGAGTACTATTCATGTAAACGTGAAGATGTTTTTTGTGAAATTTCTATCTTTTGGTGTTTGAGTTACTATTCACGTATACTGACAATTCACGATACTCAACCTTTATTCACGAATCACGGCACTATTCAATTTAAAAAATGAAATTTCTTCTTTTTATCCAAAATATCTATTCGGATACTAGCTTTGATTGTATCCATGTTTTGATCATTCTTGAATTTTACACCAATCGTGATTATTTTTGAGGTATTTTTGGACAAGGATAAAACAAAATACGAATCCTTAATCCTTAATCCTTGTCATTTTATTTCACTGGATTCGTTTCTTTAAAAAAATTTTTCATCATCTTCGAGTTTTAAATGATGATATTATGGAATATCTTTGGCACATAGTGCAAAGATGAATGATTTCTTGATGAATATCTTTGGCCCGTAGTCTGCAAAAGATGAGCAGTGTTGAGATGAACATGACCGATCGATTAATATCTTTGGCCAGTAGTGCAAAGATGAACAGTGTTTAGATGAACATGACCAATCGATGAATATCTTTGGCACAGAGTGCAAAGATGAATATTTGATTCCGGATATATATTGATTGATGTTACGGTGGATAAAATATCGACGATGAACTTTTAAATTCATATATAGAAGATAGTAGTTTGCATTCTCTACTTAACTCTTCTAATTAATTGTTGTTTCCACTGCAGTTGTTGATTTAAAATTTGTTGTCTATTGTATTCTATTAGATTTTTCCCTGTTGAAGACTAACGATAATTTGTTGTATATTATCTTAGTCATAATATTCTTTTTGGGCTAGTTGAGCTCACCCTTTTCCTTGTTGTTCCATTTTTCTTCTCGGAAAAGCGAGAATGTAGCGAGTAATAGTCGGGGTATGGAATGAAGGTTCTAGAGAGTTGTTTAGTAGTCCTCACCATTTTGTAAAATAATGTATCAATAATTATGATGGGGATTTATTTGCGTGTGGATATTATCTAGATGGCAATATCTCGTATTTAAACTCACGCTTTATATGTTGTAATAATAAAGTTGTAGTTATTTACGTACCATGTATTTGGCGACTCGTAATGGGTTGGATGGAATGGACCTATTTTGGGGCGTCACAACAGTGTCGAAATGAGTCTCTCTTGAGCTCTTGGAAACTCTTCTCGCATTCCTCGCTCATACAAATTTTGTATCTTTCCGAGTCAATTGAGTTAATCTGAGTAGCGATTCGAGAAAATCCTTCCACGAATCTCCGATAATAACCAAATTAAAGCCCGAAAGCTACGCACTTCTATTTCGACTTTGGTTGCTCCCAACTTTGTCTTCGCTTCAATCTTCGCGGGTCGACGGATACTCCATGTTTTGACACCACGTGCCCAAGGAATGCTACTTCCTCGCCGAACTCGCATTTCTTGACTTGGCATAAAGTTTGTTTTCATGAAGCCTTTCAAGTATCGACTTCAATGGTGCTCATGATCTTCACTACTTTTGGAATAGATGAGGATGTCATCAATAAAGACAACAACAAACTAATCCAAATATTCCTTGAATACACTTGTTCATCATATCCATGAAAGCGGCGGGGAGCATTAGTCAATCTAAAAGACATGACTAAGAATTCATAATGCCCGTCATCGAGTTCTCAAGGCGTCTTTGGAATATCCGAATCGAAGATCGATCTTTGAAAAGAATTATGCTCCTTGAATCGGTCGAATGGTCATCAATGCGAGGTAGCGGATACCTATTCTTGATGGTGACATGGTTTAATTCTCAGTAGTCAATACAAAGTTGCATACTCCGCCTTTCTTCTTTATGAATAAAACAGAGCACCCCAAGGAGATGTCTTGGGGCCGAATAAAACCTATGTCTAACAATTCTCGTTGTTGGACTTTTAACTCTGAAGTTCAATAGGAGTCATTCGATATGGGATTTTAGAAATGGGTTTTGTACTCTACCAAGGTCAATAAAGAATTCAACATCAAGTTCTGGGGGTAGATCGGGAAATTCTTCAGGAAATACATCAGAAAATTCTCTAACAACAGAAATATTATTCAAATCTGACTTGTCTTTGTTCAAATCCATAACATGGGCTAAGAAAGCTTGACATCTATTTTTCAATAAACGAATAGCTTTATGGCTTGATATGATAGTGATCGATTTTAGTGGTTTAGTTGTTTGAATTAAGTATGACGGGTTGGTTAGAATATGAAAACTAACAACCTTACGAAAACAATCAATTTTGGCATGATGAGTGGTTAACCAATTAATTCCTAAAATCACATCAAAAGCAAGTATCTTTAAAGATATAAGATCAACGGTAATGTGATAGTGCCAACTTGGATCATGCAAGATTTATAAAACGTAAGATGTAACGAAGGTTTCACTCAACGGAGTTTCAACAGATAAGTCAAAGTCCAATTTCTCCGGAGTCAAGTTTAAACGTTGAGCACAAGCAGGAGAGATAAAAGAATGGGTAGAACCGATATCTAGTAAGGTATAAACTTCGCAAGAGTTCAAGATTAGCTTACCCATAATCACCTCGTTCGGGTTCCTCGCGTTTTGGCCAGTCACGACAAACGCTCTTCCAGGAACCTCTGATTTCGACTTATCCGGGTCAGCCCTTAGAGTCACCATCCCCGTTGAACTTGGTTTTGCTACAGAATAATCCCAAGCTATGTGGCCTTCCTTTCCACAGTTATAATATACCTTGGATTGTTGTGGACAGTTTGGGCTGATATGTCCCTCTTTCCCGCATTTGTAACATCTAACTGGCGGTCGTTCTCCTCCCCTAGAATTTGTTGTTGGTGCTGGTGCTGGTGTTGATGTCTTCCCGCCATTGTTGAATCTCCTCTTTCTGAAATTTCCACTTGACTCACCTCTCTTATTATCATGGCCACGATGACCACCCGAGTGGTTACCACCTTTGTTCGTATTTTTCCCTCCTCGTTGGTTATCATCGTTCTGATGACTGTTGTCACCGGTATGACCTTGGTTGTTGTCCCTCGGTTGAACATACTCATTATCTCGCTCTAATAATTGAGCCCTGTTTACAACATCTGAATATAAAGAAAATTTATGAGTTATAAGATATTGTCGAATCTCTGGCTTTATACCTCTCAGAAACATCCTCGTCATTCGTTCCTCATTTTCGACCAAATGAGGTGCAAACTGGATAACTCGCAAACTTCGCCTCGTCTTTGACACAAAATCATGTTGTTTTGTTCCATCGATAAACTCCACCTCCTTCATATATACGCGAATACTTTCGGGAAAGTACTTGTCATTGAATAGTTCTGAAATGTTTCCCAAGACATGCTTAGTGCGCTATAAGTGGAGCACGCTTCACGACTCTCACCCAAAGAGTCCGCCACACCGCGAACATAAAGGTGGCGAATGGAACCTTCGTTCCTCCGCATCCCAAGACATCGAATATCTTGGTAATTTGCTTGACCCGTTTTTGCATGATCGGATCCGGCTTTCCCTTAAATTCGTGGTCCCAACTCCTTGAACTCGCTTGGTTTGTGACAAGCCGCGCATTACTATCATTTCCACCGTATTTTGTGCACGAGTCTCCTCGTCTCGGTTTTGCATGAACCGCAAAAGCTCCTAAACATTCCATCATTCATCGCTTGTTCTAGTAGTATTGTTTACGGGAGGAATATTGCCTTCCTGTTGCACGCTCTCCGGTTTTTAACTAAAGATTGGTTCCATAGTCTCATACACTCCATTGTTAACGTTCTCGGCGCCATTCTTAAATACTGCCATAAAACAAGGGTTAATTAAACAAATTAACATATCACATAATATCCCTATATTATGACTGACCAACAAATAAGCTTAGATAAGACACACTAGCGAAGGATTTACTCATCTCTCCCCTCCTAGTTTTATTCCCGATCTCCGCCAAATGACCCGTATCCCTAAGCTTTGATATACCAATGTGGCGCCCCAAAATAGGTATACAACACCCATTCGAGTCGCCAAATACATGGTACATAAAACAAACTACAACTTCATAATACAATTGTCGTGTAAAATACGACAACACATCTTGTGAGTTTAAATACAAATATTGTCTTCTAGACAATATCCACACTCAAATAAGTCCTCGTTACAATTATTCAAACACTATTTTACATAAATAGTGAGGACTGCTAAAACATCTTTCTAGAACCATCACTCCGTACCCCGACTAGTTCATGCTATGTTCTCACCTCCTGAGAAAAATGGAACAAAAAGGAAAAGGGTGAGCTCAACTAGCCCAGTAAAGAATATTATGACTAAGATAATATACAACAAATTATCGTTAGTCTTCAACAAGGAAAAATCTGATAAAATATAATAGCCAACAAGTTTTAGATCAACAACAAGCAGCTTGAAACAACAATCTATTAGAAGAGTCAGTAGAGAATGAGTTCTACTATCTTGAAGAGTTCTGAGGAACTAGAAGAGTCCTAAGGTCTGCGGCCTTGAAGAGTTCTTAGTGAATCAAGTCCCAAGGCTCAGCTTGGCCTTGAAGGAATCGTGAGAGATTCGTGGTAACGCCTTCCTTATTGGAAATCACCTAGTTGAAAGCGGAAAGAGTGGATTAGGAGCTTGAGTCTCACGAACCACTTAAAACCTCTTGTGTCTTTTACATTATGTCATTTACATTATGTCTATAACTGCTATAACTGCTATGTATGTTCTAACTGCTTACAACTAAACTAACCCAACGAACAATGTATGTATGATTATGAATATATCAATGAATGGGAATCTTTTACTTATTCCGCTGTGCTTGAAAAGATTCTTATGTTTGTCATATACTCTAATATGAACAATACTCATAAACCAGAAAAGTATTTGAAACAAAAAGGATCTATTCAACCCCCCTTACTAGATCTATTGTGCCATCCGGGAACTAACAATTGGTATCGAGGCGCGTGTTCTCATGTTATATTCAAAAGCTAATCGCTTTGAGTGCGATCCTGTGAACTAACATTATTATAAACTTAGTTTAGTAGTAAGTAACTTGTTATATGCAGAAGAGCTCACACGTTGGAAATATTGTGTATAGGTAAAAATGTGTATACACCTGAAGCTGCTCAGATTGGTCCATATCCTCGATTGTTATATCAACAAGACCAATCCTAGCCTGCAGTCAATCTTATAGTCTGAAGACCAGATGAGAGAAAGAGAGCAAGAGACATCAGTGACAAAGGGTAAAACATTCATCAGTCTGAAAGATGAAGAGGTCACACGTACTAAGAAATGTTGATCGAGAGGAGAAAGAAGATCTTCTCAAACCAATGAATGACCAACCATCAATTGGGTTCTATCTTTGTAAACTCAAAGATGTCAAAGATCTTAATGCTACGATTCTCTTGATCTATATCTTCAAGACCACTACTGGTTGATTAAAGGTCAGCAAGAGCAATAAGCTGTCAGGAGAAAAAGTAAAGCCATGCACATCAATACCCAATCTCAGTATATCTTCAATAAATGACTGTTTCATTACTAACAGTAAAAAGGTACGGTTCCTCACTATTAAATGTACATCATTATTGCATCTTCTTATGAACTATAACAGTATTCTGTCAAGGAGTCATAATCTACCTAAAAAGGTGAAGAGAGAAAGTGACATGAGGATAGAAACTCAAATGACTATAAACTTTCTCTCCATCCAAGTTTTAGGTTGAAGATGATATCTTGAAGGAAGTCTGAAATGGGTCATAAGAGCATTACAGACCTAATGAACGTTATGTGAAGTAATCTTTGCTGATGGGTTAGTATGTATGTACAAGCCTATGTTCTAAGTGTTTGACAACACACAGAGCATGATCAGTTCTGCAAGAGGATCTTGCTAACTTGTAGAAACTGATCACCTCAATGAATCAACTAGAAACTCCTAAAATCGTAGAGCTGATTCTCACTCTGTAAACACTTAAACATTGTGAACATAACTCAGTGAATGATGAAACCATCATAGATAGAGAGTGTGTCATTAATTGTCAAATCCTACACACATTCATCATCATGCATCTCAAAAAAGTATTATCTCAAGATAGTTGCATGCATGAATATGTCTGTTGGTGATAAACATGATGATTATCCAATTAAGAGAAATAGGGGTTTAGAAAACTAACCTAGCAGGACCCATTCAACAATGGGGACCAAAAGTAGAAATATACTTAAACCTGCAGGTACTTGGTCAGTCTGACCACACTAAGGAATGTTGAAGCAGAAGACTTCATTCAAAAGGACTCAACCAACATGAGGCTAAGGACTGTTCAAAGATGAGTCTGATAAGGTTCCTATATGTCCAAGCCTGTCCTTGAAGACCCTCTGAGCCAACCAGAATGGAGCTCACATGGTCGCAAATCAGATAGGGGGAGCATGCCATGCAACGAAAGATAAAGAGGATTCTATGTGCCAATATCAAGAAGGACATGCTTTATGAAAAGGATCCTCAAGGAAGCTCACAATAGAAGATCATTGAGCTTAAGACAAAGGAGTTCTTTACGGGCGAACTTCTCAAAATAAAGGGCTGGTCACAAAGAAGACTACGTTCGTAGTGTTGTCAAATAATCGTAGAGTGATCAATCCCGAAAATACTCATCTCTACGATACAAGGAAAACTAAGCAACGATGATGATTCCAGTCAGAAGGAGGAATCTTCAAGTGACCTTCAAATGAACATGAAGATGGAATCACATCTATCCGAGAAGACAAGATCAACAATGGGGGAAGCGATCTTTTAAGGAATAACAACACTATTAAACACGGAAGAGATGTACCATTACTGAGTCCCAAAACTTTGTGGGCGATGAACCAAATGAAGATCCATAGTCGGTAGAACGCGTCTCAAAACGCATCTCACCGATAACCCTTCAGCCACCCAATCCATAATCGTGAAGTTCCTACGATCAACCACATGATCGTAGTGTAAGAGCAGAAGGACACCACGATTTCAGCAATGTAGATATCCAAAGCTGGTAGAAAGACCTCCCCATCAGAAAAGGTCTAATGAGATGTCATTACAAACCACTGCCATAGTATTTCATCTGGAAAGCGCCTCAGGGACAAACCTGACCCTTAGCTCTCTCTAAGAGGTTGGCCCTTCCTGAGCTACCTTATCCCAGAAGGAATAATTGATCTAGTTCATCTCAGAAGAATCAAGTCAGTCAACGATCGTAGGGCTGAGTTTGAAAAGGACTAAACAATCGTAGTGCAACCACAGGGATCGTAGAAGACAACTCAATGATCGTAGTTCCACCAAAGGGTACTCCAGTTCACAAGGAGCATGAAGAATGAGACATCTGCTAAGCCATTCAAGTTAAGGAGATAAGTTCGAATTCATTAGTGATTGAGCTATGCTGCATCAAAGTAAGGAGAAAAGACAAAGTTATCCACTGCAGCATCTCTCAGAAATTGATCGTTGAGTCATCAAATGAAATCGTAGAGTCTATTGCTATCTCATCATGTTACACTACGAATCAAAAGGTCAACGGTCAAAGCCACGTCAATTAAACGTCCACTCCTCTAATAACTGAAAAGTTATGGGGAGTTACAGCTCATTACTGGTCAGCGTGCAACCAATGGACAGTTGAGACATCACTAAGTATGAAGAGTTAGAAGGAACTGCCATAAAGACAAGTTCAAATCTGCAGACAGTTACCGAAATATATCGAACCTTTCTCCCTCCCATTTTCAAAACCCTAGAAAGCTTTTCAAGAGCAAAATCAGTTAACCCCCAGAGCCTTACCAACCAGACAGCCATCTCGCATAAATCTCTCTAAATCTAACACCCACAGTCTTCGAACGATTCAAATGGAGAACTGGAAAGTTATTACCAGCATTCAACTTGGAACCAAATCATTTGAAAAGTTGGAGAAGAAGTTCAGGGACATACTTAGACTCATAAAGGAAGCTGTGTTTTTAGAATGTCTCGAGGCGAGTACTCGTGTATACACTGACCTGGTTAAGGATTTCTACTCAAACGTCTCCATAAACTCTAGAACTCTTTCTACCACGGTTAAAGGTTAGTCTCTTAAGTTAAAATCTTTTGACCTCAATCAATGCCTAGGCTTTCCTAACCAAGGGCTAAAGAACTTCGATAATGTCAACACTGAACTAGCAAAGGAAGTTATGGGGTATCAAAGAAACCTTAGTTTCAAGGACATGAAGAAGAAGGAGTTTCCTGAGCAATATGAGTTCCTTGCTTTGAAATAGTTGGAAAGTGCATCTTGTGTAAGAACACCGCATACGTGACACGATGATCGACCAAAGTGATTGAAAATCATGTCGTGAATAGTTTTGAAGAAACAAATCGACTTTTGAGCTATCGTGTTTGATCGAGATCTCCAAGTGGGTAGAAAAGTGAGAAGAAGCCCCACCAAGGTATTTCATGGGAGGTTCTTTGAGTATCATCCTGAAGAAAAAGCTAGGGGAAAGATCAAGGATGATGAGGAGAAGCCACGAATGT
Source organism: Panax quinquefolius (assembly GCA_020205615.1). NCBI lineage: Eukaryota > Viridiplantae > Streptophyta > Magnoliopsida > Apiales > Araliaceae > Panax > Panax quinquefolius. The sequence goes on along the minus strand of CM035166.1, from coordinate 100,053,298 downwards.
GCACAAAAGTAATGTCTCCACGAGTTATTTAAAAAGCGGAAGAAGAACCCAAAAGAGAACAAGAGGTCGACAATGGGGCAAAGCGATGGAGCCTCTGCAAAAAAAAGGAAGACAAGAAGACGGAGAGCTCTGAGTCCGATGACTCTGCAAGAATCGAAATCACACCACCAGAAGAAATCAAAATGGTGAAAAGAAAGTCAGTGATGTGAAGAAAGCCCAGCCCCACCAAGGAGGTTCTCCTTCTTGAACAAGGATAAGGAAGAAAAGGACCAAACTACTGAAACCATAAAGAGAAGAAGCGGCGAGTTGTTTTCAAGGGTCTGTCGCAAAGAAAGCTAAGGTGGAAGACAAACCAAACCTTAGCTTCTCAAATCAATACATCTATTGAAGAAAGGGACGTGGAGTCGTGAAGGGGAAGAAAGCAGAAGATGTAGTCCGGTCCCCACAACAAGATCCAAAGAATAAGAATGAAGCGGATGATGATGAAGGAAAGTGCGAAACCTGCAAGAAGAAAAGTGCTCAAGCCCCATGGTCAATCCTCAGAGCAGTCACTCTGGTGAAGAAAAAGAAATTCATGATGATCAAAGTGCATCCCCAAATGCAACTGCCCCAACCAGCCCAGAGAATGGGTCAAAAAATGCTATTCAAGAAGAAGTAGAAGAACATGTCCCCTTAAACCAAGAATGCTCTCATGATGGCTCAGAAAGTGATGAGGCCAAGAAAGAAGAGTCTGCTCTGCTAGTGCTGATCTCCGAAGAAGTTTATTTGATGAACAAGAGGAGTCAGAGACTGAAGAAGAAGAAGAAGAAGAAGAAGAAGAAGAAGAAGAGTCAGTGTCTCCAATAATTGAACCTCCACGAAGAAGGAGAAGCTACAGGCTGCAAGCCCAGTTTGCCTCCAAAAGGAACAGTGGCCAATCAAATGCCATCATTGAATTAAGTGATGATGAATCTGTATCCCCAGGAGAAGATGCTGAAGAAGAAGCCAGAAGTGAAGAAGAAGAATCTAAGGAAAGACTTGCTGAAGACAGTTCTGATAATGAAATTCAGCAAGAAGGTTTTTCTGTTGAAGATGCTGAAGAAGGTTCTGATAATGAAATGCAACTAGAGGAATTCCCTGCTGAAGATAATCAAGAAAATTCAGGCTCTAAGAGAGAAGAGATTAAAGGAGATTCTAGTTCTGCACCTCAAGAAGCAGACGAACAAGAAGATTATCCAGTTCCCTCTCCTGAAAGATTTGACAGAAGTATCGTAGAGGAAATATCAAATGTTCTGACAAATGCTCCACCAGAAAGATGGTTTTTCCAGTGGATGCCATGGCTAAAGGCCTTTACTGAATGAGATGGAAGTTACTTCAGTTGGTGCTACAAGACTTTTCCAAGCATGGAACTGGTAGCCCAAAACTTCCCAAGGGTGAAAACCTATGCTACCAAGATGATAACCAACCAGCCTCACTTCAAGGTCTATCGACAAGCTGAAAACCTCTACATCCCCTACGATCGTAGAGTAGATTCTTAAGAAAGAAGGGTCATGACCAAGGAGCTGATCGTAGAGTCTGTTCATTCTACGGCTGATGGTGTTCAATCCCAATCTCAGAAGCCACCTTATAATCAAGCACTGCTATCAGTCACTCCATCATCCTCCACAAGCAATTGGAACTCCACGATTGTTCAGATTATCCAAACATTTAAAACTCTGTCCAAAGATGAAAATCGTAGAGTCCAATCCATTGCTCAACCTGAAGCTACCAATCAAGATGATCAAACTGCTTTGAAGCAAGAACTACTGAAGAGCTCTGATGATCTAAGCAAGAAGATATCTATGCTCATTTGAAGAATCACGAAGCGATAACGCGCGAGGAGATGATTCTTTCCAAAGACAAGATCTGCTATATTGGCTGATGTATCTCTCAAACTCCAAAAGAGAGATAGCATCTATCAGAAGACCATCCAAGATCAGAAGGCAGTAGCTCTACAAGTTCAGGAGGCCAATGCAAAGCAGATCGAAGCCCTCTGTGACAAGATTGACGATCTGAAATAGTCATTCTCTGTGCAACTTGAGCTCGGCCAGCAAGAACTAAAGTTTGAAGTTGCAAACTCCTCCTACCTGATGGAGCAGCTTATGTCCAACATGGAGCAGCTCTCTCAAATGATTGATGATAAAAAAGGGGGAGAAAAAGAGGCAAAGAAAGAAGAGGAGCAAAAGGCACTCAAAGAAGAGCAAAGGGTTAAGGGAGAAGAAGCCAAAGAAGAAGATAGTAGCAGCAGATAAAGAATCATCATCTGAGGGGGAGCCTGAAGATGATGATACCAAAATCATAGAAGCTGAAGGGGAGCCAAGCAAATATAGAAGGTCATCATCAGAGGGGGAGCAAAAGCAAAAAGCAGAAAAAGATGAGTAGCGGATCAACAAGCATCCTGGAAACACAAGGAGCCAATTAGGTACATCTCTAATCTGTTAGGAATGTGTTCTGGATCCAGGATGTAGAATGTCTTAATGTATAAATTGTCATATCAATATAAATGACATTCATGATTAACTGTTTTAGAAATACAGTTGCTCACTGTATATAAGATTCATTCATAACATTCATATGCACTTATTATTTTTGTCATAATCAAATAGGGGGAGATTGTCAGGAATAAGCATGTGAATTTTATTCCTATTTATATATGATTTGATTATGATATATATGTATATGAATGAATAATATGCAAGTATGCTTGCATTAAGAAAAGCTGTAAAGTCCTTTGATAGATAATAGAAATATATGTACAAGGACTTAGAATGAATTGATCAAGCTTGTTAGGTTGATCTTATGATGTAATAGATAGGCTAGTCTGATCGTCGAGCACTGCACCAGAAGTCGTAGTCTGCCAGGTGAGTCAAGGTTAACTCGGGAGCTATCGAGGCAATAAGAGTATGCAAGATAGTAGATCTCTGGAGTTCGTAGAATCGTCATCGGGAAACAAAGAAGGATCGTAGTGTATCGAGAAGAGCTTCCTCGGGATCGTAGTGTGCTGAGGAAGTCATGTTCAGAATCATAAAGATAGCCTGCCTAAGAGCCGAACGATCATCTGCCAAAGCCAAGTTCAATACGTCTACACTCAGAGTCGTAGAGCCTAGTGATACCGGAAGCCAAGTCAAGTATCGTAGACTACACTCGAGTTCGTAGAGTCCATTAAGTGCATCTGAGAGATCGTAGTCGGGCAAGATCGATGAAGACAACAAAGCAAGGCGTAAATCGTAGAGTGTCAAGATCGATCTCGGGATCGTAGTGTCGGCACGACCAAAGTTGAATCGCAGAAAGTCGCGAACTACGACTCAATGTAAGTGCTCACAATACCAAGTCGAATCGTAGAAGCGGAATATACTTCTCAAAGAATGAGCACTCCCGTGATATCCAAAGGCACGAAGCCTCTGGTTGGCACTGCAAAGATGCAATCCACACTAAAGGGAAACCGAGAGCACTCAACGAATGGCATGCGAGCTAGCGGAAGAAGTAAAACACCAATCCAATCAAATCAAGATTGAGTTGAAGGCCATTCGTGATGAAGTCTTCCACAAGATGATTCAAAGAAGACTTCAAAGAATTGACTAAGGAAAAGTCGACTAATGCGATTCTTTGTCGAAGAAGAACAAGACAATGATCTTGGAAGAAACCGGGATCTTAGTGTTTATCGACAAAAGAAAGAAGCGATGGAAGGTGAACCGAGATCTTTGGTCACCTTCAAGAGCAAGGCTAAAGTGATTAAGTCAGGGGCCACTTCATTGATGATAAGTGAGCGGAAGATCACCGGGGAGAAAGCAAAGTTTGGACGCGCCATAAATTTGAAGTGTCTTGATATTCGTAAGGGGACCAGAGAAGCAAGGAATTAGGCCATCGATGTCTCGAGAAAAGTCGAAGCAAACAGAATTATTGAAGCACTGCACAATACAGTGAAGAGGTGTTCTTCAGTGAAGATCCAAGCAACACTCTTCAGGATCGTAGTGTTAACTCTACTAGTCAACGAACAACAATCAACAAGACACTACGATCGAGTCCTTGAAGACATGCATCAATCGAATCGTAGAGTTTGAATACAAGACCGAAGCATTGCAACGGTTCAATCGAAGGGTAACATTCTTGACAAGTGCTTATTGAGAGCATCGATGCAATAGACAACCTCGATCGAGAAATCGAGAAAGAGGTAATAAAGTCTTCGACACGCCCAAGACATTAAAGTGATACATCCGACAGGTAGGTGAAGCGATGAGAGCGTGCGTCGTCAAAAAAAGTATAACAAGTCACATCAAGCAGTCTACCTCAAGCAACTTGAGATTTGTGAAGATATTTGAATAGCCTTCAACGGTTACTTTCCAACGGAAGGATTGGGAAGAAGTATAAATAAGAAAGAACTTCAAAGATCAAAAAAACTGGAGTTGTCAGTTTTGGAGAGAAGGTGGACTGATCTAAACCATGTGATAGTGAGTCCGAAGGCTCACTCTACGATCCACCAAGAACACTCTGAAGTCAAATCAAGAAAGAAGTAGAAGTGTGAGTTCTACTATGTAGAAGTGAGAGTTCTACTACATGAAGTGTGTTCTGAACTGCCGAGAGAAAAGAGAGCATCATGCCATCTGGATGTCTATCATGGGAAGACTCTAAGTATAATAGAGAAGAACTTAAGGTCATCTTAGCAAGTCCATCATGAGAAGGCATCGAGTAGCAAAAAGGGAGATCACAAAAGCCATCTTGGTGTCAAGCATGAGAAAGCTTCTAAGTACCTAACAGAAGAGCTTACAGTCATCTTAGAAGCCTCTCATATGCGACCATCAAGTACCAAAAAGAATGATCTTCAAGGCGCGGTTCATCAAGGGTCATCCGGTGTAGTTGAAGAACCCTAAGAAGTCGAGCATCATGCAACACTCAAATTGTGCATCTTCAGGACGATTAAGCCAAGCTACTAAGGATAGAAGATGTTCGAGCATGAAGACATCTTAGCAAATTTCAAAGACCGACTCCAACAACAACAAACAAACAACTCAATGAAGCCAGGGCCTGAGGGGTCCTTGTTCAGAAGGACTAAATGAAGCAGGGCCAAGAGGGTCCTTGTCCGAAGAGACTAAACAAAGCAGGGCCAAAGGGTCCTTGTCCAGAGGGACTAAACGAAGTTCCAAGCCTCTTCGGGCTTGAAGAGTTCCTAGGGGAACTAGAAGAGTCCCAAGGTCAGCGACCTTGAAGAGTTCTTAGTGAATCAAGTCCCAAGGTCACGGCCTCAAGGAATCATAGAGATTCTGTGATCTTGCCTTTCCTGGTGGAAATCTCATTAGTTAAAAGCAGAAGAATGGATTAGGAGCTTGAGTCTCTGAACCACTTAAAACCTCTTGTGTCTTTTGTAAGACCCCAACTTATTATAAATAAAATCGAATTTTCTCTAATTATATTTGTGAATAATAAGGTATTAATTTGATATAATTCTCTGGTTATGGGTGAAATGTGCAAATTTTGCAAAATATGCAAGTGGTTATAAAATAATCATTGTTGTCGGGGAATATTCGTTTGGTCGTGGAATATTCTTGTTGTTAGGGAATATTCGTATGACGACGAAGTCATTTGTGGGCCCCATAACAGAATAACTGTCGGATGAAGAAAACGACAAGTTTGAGTTTTTATAAATAACTACGTAGTTATTACAGCTTAACAATTTTTGGAATACCCAATGGTTTAAAATACAATAATACGCGTGGATGCATGCGATATTGATGATTTATTGATCCTTACGTGAAGACACTACTCAATAATTATTATAGTAGTTCTTTATTCAATATTTTATTTTATTGATTCAATAATTGCTTTGCGTTGATATTTTATATTATTGTTGTTTCAATAATTTTCACTTTTGTGATATTTCCCATTATCGGATCAATAATTCATATTATTTGAATAATATTATTAGATAGCATTATTGGCAATGTCTAGAAACTTCTGTCAAGGAGAGGTTTGGTCACCTAATTGCGCGCCAATAAGGAGAAATTCTTATTGGAAAGCCCAATCTTTATAAATGTTGGATATATTTATTGTGGTTAAAAATGAAGGAGTTAATGTTGAGGTGTTTTATCAGTATTTTTGTCGGAATGAAGGTATTAAAAATTAAACCAAAGTGTTTTTGAGATATATTGTGTGGGTTATAATTTTAATCCGACGATTGATCGTTGTAATTTTTGGATATGTTATACATATATAAGTTGAGTATATGTCCACAAATTTTGAACCGTTAAAAATGAACGTATGATTTGTTATGAATTTTAAGAGTTGACTGATTCAGAAATTAGGTTTATAAATAATTTTGGTGAAAAATTCTAGAATTGAGTGGGCCCCATTTGTGGTTGGTGAAGAAATGTGCTGAATTTATTTCAAATGTGGTGGGTGGGAATAGTAGCAGGTAAAGCCATCAGGTTGCAGGTCAAGTCTGCTAACATTTTCCTATAAATAGAGGGCTAAGTTAGAATTGAAAATCACAATAGAAACAAGTTTTCTCTCTTTCTCTCTCTAGATTATTGAGTGTATTTTATGAGTATTTAGATACTTTGTGAGTTTCTATTCATCAGTGCAAGTTTTCTTGACCTTATCTTCGATATTCCGATCGTAAGTAATTGATATTTTGAGGTAAGGGATGTTATTTTCTTCATATATGATATTATTTCTTCAATATCATTATGCCGAAATATTGATCTGAATTTTTATCAAATTTGGAACTTTTTGTGTCGGGGTTACTATTCACGTATACGACACTATTCCTATACGGCACTATTCACGAATACGGCACTATTCACCGAAAAATGAAATTTTCTTCTTTTTATCCAAGATGTCTATTATGGTTACTATCTTTGATTGTATCCATGTTTTGATCTTTATTTTTGAATTCTGCTTCAAAATTTGGTATTTATGAAGTATTATTGATCTTGGATAAACTGTTATACGAATCCCTACTATTTGTCCTTCCGTTTCACTAGATTCGTTTTCTTTAAAATATTAAATGATGATATTACTAAATATCTTCGCCCTGTAATGCACAGATAAATGATTAACTGATGAATATCTTTGGCCTGTAGTGCAAAGATGAACAGGTGTTGAGATGAACATGACCAACTGGTGATACAAATGAATATCTTTGGCCTGTAGTGCAAAGATGAATATTTGATTAAAGATGTATATTGATTGTTGTTGCAGGGATAAAATATTGATGATGGACTTTTAAATCTTAGAAGATAGTAGAACTCATTCTCTACTTGACTCTTCTAATGGATTGTTGTTTCCGCTGCAGTTGTTGATCTAAAACTTGTTGGCTATTATATTTTATCAGATTTTTCCCTGTTGAAGACTAACGATAATTTGTTGTATATTATCTTAGTCATAATATTCTTTACTGGGCTAGTTGAGCTCACCCTTTTCCTTTTTCACTACAACATAAAAGCTTATCGTGAGCAAGACATCGTCATACATCGATGTCATAGATGGCTATCTGACGTATCCGTTGATCCGGTCACGATACAAGTCGCAGATAATCCGGTCATTGGAAGGACATCAATGACCAATAATAGCGACCAATTATTAATGATCGCAAGTAGCGAATCGACCGATCTGGTCGCTATTATGACTTATCTTTGAGTCATTTGTCATGCGTGATGTATCACACGATGTCGTGACGATAATAATAGCGACCATGCGCCGCTTAGATTCACATAAATTCGGATTATTCACGATACATTTTAGCGACCGCACGCGTCATCGATGATTTTTTTTTTAAATTTTTGCCTATTTTATTGATTTCCCAAAATAACCTACTTTGTACACTTTCAATCCCAACACGCTATATATATATATATATATATACAAGCATCCATATTAACATCCATCCAATACAATACAAAACATTCATCCATGAATAAACATTCATCCAATACAATACAAAAACTTTCATCCAACACAATATAATCGATATCGTAAACATCCATATAAACTAATACAATTGTCCAAAGAATGAATCTAAAAGAGTACAAGGCTTTAAAAATCTAAAAAAAATAAGTCTAGCGCTTTCATGGATCATCCAAATTAGGATCCTCGTAATTATCAAAGTAATAAAACATATATGTTACATATAAGTAAGACATAAACATATAAGACAATGTAGCTAAACAATAAACGATATATATATACCGCTCCTTTGTTGTCTTTGCTCACGCTCCTCGCCTCGCTTCGCCGCCTATATCGCCTCGCCAACTCATCAGACTCGTAGACCGCAGATGCCCGCCAAAGATATCTGAAGAAGATCACGATCTCGACAGATCGCTCTCACACAATCGGCAGGAGTATGATAGGTTGGATAACTCGACGATCTGTGGTAGACTGGGTGGCGAGTCTGCTTGCTACCATCGATGGTCGAGCGCCGTCTTTGTCCTTGGCCTTTGACATAATTTTTTCTTCACGATGGACGCCTCTCCCATAATTCTTGATCAATCGACGGACGCGGGTGCCTTCAGATAGCGCTTGCTTCATTAAGCCCTTATAAGTGTCTCCGTCGGAAGATGAACAATTAAATAGTTAAAAATAAATAAAAAAAATATTAAAGAAGGTCGTTATAATTTATAAACAACATATTAGGATAAAGTGAACTTATTACCGCTTATCTCGAATGCGACTTCAGTAGACCATCGTGGGTGGCTACATACACATCCAACCAATTGATAGGTCAACCTTGAGACCGAGACTCCTATAGTTCATTTCCTCATATTATTATGTAAACATATGATATTTTAGCTACAAAGATGATCAGAAATATAACATACGTATTCTCCACAGCAAAGATGTGTTGCACTTTGTGATATACTTCCGCCACTCGACACGCGTGCTTTTGCCTTCTCGCCGTCTCGATACACTGAGGATCTGCTCGAGGCGCGGCGATCTTTAACGCCTCTTGACCCGAATTTCGACTTTTCCATCGTCACACATCTCACGCACCCATATGGGTGTCATGCGCACTCACTGTGGGCTATGCTCATGTATATATCTTGCTCACCATTTCACCTGGATGGTCAATCTCAAATTATTGCGGGGCTTTTTGTCGTTCCTTGTTCAAATTATCTTTAGTTCAATGCACAGCACTTCGCGAATAATTAAGGTCTCGAATAACTCGATGCTCGTAAGGCCGTCCCCATCTATATCGCTTCGCAAATAAAATAACAATAATAATATTAAAATCATTATATTACTAAGCAATATTATTTGATTAACTATGTATTATCTATCGAGTGATAAAAAATATACCAAATTCAAATTCACCCAAACCGCATCCTTATGGGCGAGAGGTGTGCTCGCCCACGTGTAATCATCAAGCGTAAGCCGCTTCAGAAGCATAATTGTGAAATGCACTTCACAATTTTACTATCTTGAAAATCACTACAATATACAATTTATATTAAAACCCTAATATATATATATAAACCCTATATATATATATATATATACACGATGTTTAACTTACGTCTTTATCCGGAGGAGGACGGATCTGTATAAGAATGCGATCATCCGGATTAGCCGGGGCCTTCGACACATGATTAGGGCCCCGACCCAACCCGCGCTTTCGTGCTGCAGGTTCAGAAGACATCTATAAATAAAAAATTTAGGATGTTAGTATAAGTTATAAATGAAAGGTACATAAACATGTCAGGGATATAGAGAACATCAGGATATGTAATTGTATGTAAACAAAAGGACAATAGGATAGGATAGTCTAGGCCACTAGGATAGTCTAGGCGTGTATATTTAAGTTACTTAAGGTTACTTTTAGCATCACCAAACTTTATTTAATCATCTAACTCATTTTGACTTATCAAAGCTCACTTTAGGCTTGAAAATAGAGCTTAAATTGGTTTTCTTGTTGGCTTTATTAATGACCATGTTTGGGAATCATTACTAGCATGTATGAGAAACTTTGTATCTTCTCATAATAGTCCTTTAAGGTCAGGTACTATGAATTGTCCAAAACAGTCCATTTTTGGCTTTAAAATGTGATTTTTAACAAGTTTCATGCTCAAAATGGCTTGGGCTTGGTTCCTTTAGTTTGTGTAGCTTTCTTATGTCCTATTATGACTATTGAAACTTGTGTATGGGGTCCAGGTATGGTGATTCACTATTTTAGTGTTCATTGTTCTATAAAGCTTATTTTCAATGATTTTTAAACAAGAAACTTGTGTATGGGGTACTTTTCATTTTCTTTCTATTCTAAGCTAAGTCATACTTATAGCATACATATTAATAGTGTGTCATTTTCTTTATCTTCTCGACTGTGAATTATGGAAAAACTTCTTTGAACCTTCTTCTTGATTGAATTATGGATAAACTTAATTCCTAGTTATGGTTTATGTTATACTCATGTTCAAGTTATATGGCCATTCGACTTATATATGAAAAAAAATTCTACAGTAGTCTCCCCCTATAATATGGATCTATCCATACGCATTTGAGGGCATGCATATATGACCAATTTCAAAGAAAATATAATCCCAACACACAAGATGTAATGTGCACAACTATAATTCAAGGCACAATTTAGAGAATCCAATATTAGTAAAAACAATAAGAAGCCCAAAAATTGTCCCAATTTCAAAGAATATCAACAACAATTTATTTAAATTTATGTTTATATTAAATAATTAATTATTCAATGTATATAAATACATAAGATATATATATATATATATATATATATATATATATATATATATCAGATAAGATTATTATTAAAAGAAATGAGATTTCTTTAAACAAAAATATTTAACAAACGCAACTCCTTTTGTGGAATGGTGAGATCTTTATTGATACTAACTATGATATATAATATAAGTAATTTGCAATGGCCCTAGAATGATCTAAATCTATAGGACAATATCTAAAATTAAGGAAATACTCAATTGCTTCCTTTTTATTTATTTTTTGAGAGTGAAATTTATTACATATATTTTTTTTATTTGTCATTTGATAGATTTTAAGGTAGTATTAATAATTTAATTTCTCATATTATCTACACGTTAAATTAATACTAACTTGTTTCTCTTTCATTTGTTCTAATTAATGAATTTTTGAATGATAATATTAAGATTATATAACTATTTTGGTCAATTAAATAAAATATTAATTATATTTTTTTAATATTTATATTTTTATCTAAGACGTCAATTAAAAATAAACGGAGGGAGTAATTCACATAGTTGCTCAACATAAGCAATCAACAATCAATTCGCTTTATTTGTGCAAGCAACAATATTATTGTGGTACTACATAAAAGGTAAGAATTTGATGATGCTTTGTAATTTAATATTAAACAAAAAATATCATTATTATTTCCATATATATATATATATATATATATATATAGTTCCGTTTCATTGAGGGATCCTCAAATAACACTATTTGAGGGATGGGCGCTCTCAACAGCTTAGATCTGTTTTAATTATTATATGTGGCTGAGATTATTTTAATTACTTTATCTGGTTTGAGAAAACCTAAGGCACGCAGAAGGAAAAGAGGAACGCATAAGGCAAACGAGGAAGAGTAGCAAAAGGGAAAAGAGGAACGCAGAAGGGAAAAGAGGAAGAGTCACTATTTTCATAATTTCTAACTCAGTTTGCAAGATTTCAAATTTCTATAAGGTAAAAATTCGTGTGACTTAAAAATTTCTATTAAATCTTCAAATTTCAGGTATCTGACATGGTTTTTTTTTAAATCGATTTGAAGATTTTTGCAAAAAGTTGAAATTACATCTCTAAATTTGATATGGGTTCATGTGATTTACTCATTATATTGACTTTAATTTCCTGCATGCTTAATATCCTAAATCTAGCTAGACATTAGTTTATCTCAATATATCGTATATAGAGTAGGAGCACTAAGTTTTATATATCCTTGGTAAACCCTATTAATATAAAGGTATCCTACCAAAATTTGTGCACATATGCCATTACACTAATTAACGTGAACATTAATATTGTTCCTAAATCTTAATGGATACTCAAAAACGAAAAACAAATATTTCAGATACAACATTAAAAATTAAGGTAATTATTGGATCAAAAGCGAAAAAAATAATATAAAAAAATTATCATGCCACTTAATTCACCACAAATTACCAAATCTTTAGGGACTAAGCTTTTTATATTTATATTTCTCACGATCTAATCCGATTACATTGTAGAGCCTATTTACTATTTATATAAAATCTTAGTTAAATATAGAATATACTTATGAAGATATAATTAGTACTACCATCTTTTATAGTTATTTGTTATCGACAATTTTGTATCAAACAAATTCCTTATTACGTGTGTTTTAATGTCAAGTATATAAGATGCTAAACAAATTCCTTAATTTAGAGAAATATTTTGGCTCTTAATATTTGTCATTTGAGAATTTTAAGTAAATATTAATTATTTAGCAAAAGGGCAAACTAAAAATCAATAACATTACAAAGAAAAGATACCAAATTTGACATTATAGTAGCAAGATACCGATTGTTTACCGAGAAAATTGATCGGACATTTATTTATTTAAAGAAAAAATAAGGACAAATTAAATGAAACCTGTGATGGTGGTGATGGTGGCGGCATACAATAGCAGTGGGCGCTTACGGCCGCATTGTGTGGTTGTAAGACCTCAAATTTTTTAAATAAAAAGGAATTTCCTTTATTTATTATTTTGAAATAGTAAGGGTTGATTTGATTAATGTGGATAGTTAAGGGTTAAATACGCAAATATTTCAAAATAAGCAAGTGGTTATAAAATATTCATTGTTGTTTGGGAATATTCGTTTGGTCGTGGAATATTCGTGCTCGTCGGGAATATTCGTATTTACGCTGCAGCCCATGTGTAGGCCCCATAACTGAAAGCGATTGGATGAGGAAAACGACAAATATAAGTTGTTTAAAAATAACGGCGTAATTGTTACCGCATTATCTTCGTTGGAATACCCGTGGTTAAAACACACTAATACGCGTTTGTTGAACAAAGAAGACACCAGATTGCATCAATTATTGATTCTTACGTAAGAAGGCACTACTCAATAATTTTTACAAAGAGTTATCGCTCAATAGTTTATTTTATTGATTCAATAATTGTTGCGTTGATATTTTATATTATTATTATTTCAATAATTGTCACCGCACAAGATTTCCCATTATCGATCAATAATTCATATTATTTGAATAATATTATTAGATAACATTATTGGCAATGTCTAGAAAGTTTTGTCTAAGGAGAGGTTTGGTCACCTAATTGCGCGCTACCAGAAGTGAGAGAGATCCTTATTGAAAGCCCCTCTTCCTGGAACAAATTGGTTGTTATAAATGTGATTCTCAATATTATTTGTGAATAATTAATTATTGATTCATATGATAAGGAAATATTTATTTTATATGAATATAAATGATGGATTTATTTATGTGGTTATTAATGAAGGAATTAATGCCGAGATGTTTTATTTGTATTTTGTTTGATTGAGGTATTAAAAGATCAAATCTGTTATTACAAATTTTATTGTGTGAGTTATAATATTTAATCCGACCGTTGGATCGTTGTAATTTTTGGATATGTTATACATATATAAGTTGAGTATATGTCCACAAATTTTGAACCGTTAAAGATGAGCGATAATTTATTATGAATTTTAAAAGGTGACCGATTCAAAATTAGGTTATAAATGATTTTGATGGAAAATTCTAGAATTGGTGGGCCCCACTTTTTGGTTGGTGAGAAATGTGCTCAATTGAATTTTCAAATGTGGTGGGTGGGAATAGTAGCGAGTAAAGCCATCGTGTTCTGCGAGTTAAGTCTCGCTTACGACGTGCTAACATTTTCCTATAAATAGAGGCTAAGTTAGAATTGAAAATCACACCGTAAACAAAGTTTTCTCTTTTCTCTCTCTATATTATTAAGCCGTATTTTGTGAGTATTTAGATACTTTGAGAGTCTTTGTCGTAACAAGTTTCATTCAAAGATCACTTCCGACCTTTCCTTCCGGTAATCGATTCTTTGAGGTAAGGGATATTATTTTTTAGAATGATATTATTTCTTCAATATCATTATCTTTGAAATGTCGATCTGAAGTTTTTATCAAATTTGGAACTTTTTCATGCTCTGGGGTTACTATTCATGAGTTACTATTCACGAAAGTTACTATTCATGAGTTACTATTCACGAAGTTACTATTCACGAGTACTATTCATGAAGCGTGAAGATGTTTTTGTGGAATTTCTATCTTTTGGTGTCGAGAGTTACTTATTCACGATACTCAAGACTATTCACGATATCTGACACTATTCACCTCATAAAAAAATAAAATTTCTTCTTTTCGTCTAAAATATCTATTCGGATACTAGCTTTGATTGTATCCATGTTTTGATCATTCTTGAATTTTACTTCATTATGATTATTTATGAAGTATTTGTGAACTTCGGATTGTTTAAAAGTACGAATCCATAATACTTGTTCTTTTGTTTCACTTCGATTCGCTTTCTTTAAAAATATTTTCATCATCCTCGGTCTTAAATGATGATATTATTGAATATCTTTGGCCCAGTAGTGCAAAGATGAATGATTTCTCAAGAATATCTTTGGCCTCAGTGGTCAAAAAGATGAGAGTGTTTAAATGAATACGACCGAAAATGAATATCTTTGGCCTTTAGTCGAAGATGAATAGATGAACATTTGGATTGATGAATATCTTTGGCTCAGAGTGCAAAGATGAATATTTGATTCCGTGATGAATAATTGATTGATGTTACAGGGATAAAATATTGATGATGGATCGTTAAATTCATAGATTATAGTAGATTTCATTCTCTACGTAACTCTTCTATGAATTATTATTTCATTGCGAATATTGATCCGAAACTTGTTGTCTATCAGTATTCTATCGATTTTTCCTCGTGAAGACTAACGATAATTTGTTCTATATTATCTTAGTCATAATATTCTTTACTCGAGCTAGTTGAGCTCACCCTTTTCCTTGTTGTTCCATTTTTCTTCTCGTGGAGGCGAGAATGTAAATGAGTACTAGCTCGGGGTATGGAATGAAAGTTCTAGAGAGAGTTGTTTAGTAGTCCTCACCATTTTTGTAAAATAATGTATCAATAATTATGATGGGGATTTATTTGCGTGTGGATATTGTCTAGAAGACAATATTGTATTTAAACTCACAGTATATATTGTCGTATTTCACACGACATTTGTATTATTGAAGTTGTAGTTTGCTTCTTGTACCATGTATTTGGCGACTTCGTAATGGGTGTTGTGTATACCTATTTTGGGGGCGCCACCGCTGTATCGAGCTTAGGATATGATCTCTGGCGGAGATCGGGGAATAGAACTAGGAGGGGAGAGACGAGTAAATCCTTCGCTAGTGTGTCCTACCTAAGCTTATTTGTTAGTTGGTCAGTATATAGGGATATTATGTGATATATTGATTTCCTTAATTAACCCTTGTTTTATGATAGTTTTTAAGAATGATCACTGAGAACGCTAACAATGGAGTGAATGAGATCGTGGAGACACCTCTAATCGCCAACCGTGATAATTTGATGTCGGTGAAGAAGGAATTAGAGATATCCATGTGGTGAGTGAAGAATTGATAGTTGCACCCGAGATAGTCGCAGAGGTAACAGCTGAGAGTGAGGAAGAAGAGGAAGAAGAGGTACCTGAAGAGAATTTATTAGAGGTATTTTATGATCAAAATGTAGAATTGCAAAATCGTATTCATGAGTTAGAAGAGCAGGCTGAAGAAATGCAGGCAGTCGTGGAGCAAAAGGATGCAACGATTCAAGCTTGTGTTACCCGATATGTGATGTTTGAACAGAAGCACTCTTTGGCAGAGTATAAGATGATAAAGCTGGAATCTGAGCTGAAAGAAGAAATAACTGAACAAGTGAGAATGAGTGATGCATGGGTAAAAGCCGCACGACGCGTTGATATTATGGAAAGAGATGTCCAATCTAAAAAGAGAAGATTTAACGATGACGGAAGACGTCGGCGGATCAAAGACCAAAGAACAAATTCTAGGGAAGAAACGATCGCCAGCTAGATGCTACAGATGCGGAGAGGAGGGACATATAAGGTCAAACTGCTTCAAAGCCATCCAAGGTATGTTTTAGTTGTGGAAAAGATGGTCACATAGCTCGATTTTGTCCTATAGCGAAATCAAGTCCAATTAGGACGTTGGCACCAGAGGAGAATCTGATACGTAAAAGTCAAAGTCAACGACATCGGAAGAGCGTTTTTAGTGACCGGGGTCAAAAATGCGAGAACCCGAATGAAGTTAGCACGGTTAGTTAATTATAAGTTCTTCAAGTTTATACCTTACTAGATAATTTGCCTACCCATTCTTTTATCTCTTTGCTTATACCAACGCTTAAACTTGACTGGAGAAATTAAATTTTGACCTATCTGTGGAGACTCCATTAGAGAAACTTTCATTACATCCGTTGTTTAAAAATCTTGCTTGATTCAAGTTGGCACTATCACATTACCGTTAACCTTATTTCTATAGAGATATTTGCTTTTGATGTGATTTTAAGGTTAACTACTCATCACGCCAAATTGATTGCTTTTGTAAGGTTGTTAGTTTTTATATTCCTAAGCAACTCATTATTCAATTCAAGTAATCAAACCATTGTAGTCAAACATTTTCATATCAAGCCATGAAGTCATTCGTTTATTACGGATGTCAAGTTTTCTTAGTCCATGTTATGGATTTGAATAAAGACACGCCGATTTGAATAATATTCCTGTTGTTATTGATTTTTCCCGACGTATTTCTGAAGAATTTCTTGCTTACTCCCAAAGCCCGATATTAAATTTTGTATCGAATTTGAACCCGGACAAAACTCATTTCTAAAAACTCATATCGAATGGCTCTATTGAACTTCGTGAGTTAAAATTCAACTATAAATTTGGTACCGAGCCTTTATCTGGTGACTTCCTTTGTGGAATTTACCTGCCGGACTCTCTATAGGGGCGCCATATTCGCGCGATAGTAAAGCGATTGGTGTCATTGTGACGTCTATCCAAGATTGGGATATGAGTCACGCTTGAGAGCAACCTAAGTCGATAATCGAAATACGTAGCTTTCAGGCTTAGTTGGTTATTATCTCGAGATTCGTTGAAGGATATTCTCGAATCGCTATTCCATTATCGCAAATTGACTCAGTAGAGATACAAAATTCGAATGGAGCAAGGAATGTGGGAAGAGCTTCAAGAACTCAAGAGGAGACTCATTTCAAAGACATGTTCTCGACCATGCCATCCTCGGAAAAGCGAAACGTGGTAGTAATGACGTGTGTTGAGTAGAAGATCGATATCTAGTAATCTGATACGATATTGTCAAAGACTAATTTCAGATAATTTACAAATAATAGAGATGGAGATGAAAACTCTAGGTACCCACGTGATGATATACGAGTATAATCGACTTTAATCGATAAAGTTAAAGCTCGCCAAGCCACCGGGCCGAAAATGATGCTTATGAAGAAGAAAGTACAAGAAGGAGCTATTCCAAGCGAGAATTGATGAAGAAGGAATACTTTGAGTCCACTCTAGACTTTGTGTTCCTAACGACTACGATTTGAAGTACAAGATTATGATGGAGGCACAATACACACCATTTGCAATCCATCCTCGGAAGTACTAAAATGTATCGTGATCTTCGACATACATTTTGGTGGAACAATATGAAGAGAGAGATTGCAAACGATGTGTTTATCTTGCTAACGTGTAAAGGCGGAGCATCTAGTACCTAAGGGTCCGTCTGCAACCACTTGAGATTCCGAAATGGAAGTGGGAACACATTACCATGGATTTCATTTGGTCTTCCTACGGTTTCTCAAGGCATCAATGCTATTTGGGTTATTGTTGATAGATTAACCAAATCGCTCATTTCTTGCCGACACGGAGACTTATTCCTCGAACGCCTTGTTAGTATGTACGTGAATGAAATTGTGAGGTTGCATGGCATGCCTGTATCCATAGTTTCGGATCGTGACCCAAGATTCACTTCAAGATTTTGGGTTAGCTTGCAAAAAGCTATGGGCACGGATTTGCGATTTAGTTCTACATACCATCCCCAAACGGACGGACAATCGAGAGGACTATTCAAACTCTTGAAGATATATTAAGACTCATGTCCTGTGACTTCAAGGGTAGTTGGGATAAGTATTTACCATTGGTGAAATTCTCCTACAACAACAGCTTATCGTGCAAGTATAGGTGTGGCTCCATTCAAGCATTATATGGACGAAAATGTCGCTTCTCCAATATGTTGGGATGAGGTGGGTGAAGCAACATTGTTGGGACCCGGAAGTTAAGTACGATATGACTCACCGAAAAGATCCAAATGATTTGACAACGATACAAAACGGCACAAGATCGACAAAAGAGTTATGCGGATCTTCATCAAAAGGACGTGGAATTTAGTGTAGGGGATCATGTATTATTACGAGTTGCTCCATGGAAGGGAGTTACAAGATTTGGGAAGAGAGGAAAGCTCAATCCACGATTTATTGGTCCATTTCAAATTCTTGACCGAGTAGGAAATGTAACCTATAGACTTGCGTTACCTCCGAGTATGTCTCGTGTTCATAATGTGTTTCACATATCTATACTTCGTAAATATGTGAAAGAACCGAATCACGTTATAAATTAGAAACCGGATGAGATAGTCAAGACCTAACGATGAGGAGGTACCGTCCAAGATTTTGGATGAAAGGAGCATGTCCTAAGCGCAAAGGTCATACCACAAGTTAAAGTTTTGTGGAGGAATCATGCTATAGAGGAAATGACCTGGGAATTGGAAATGGAAATGAAAGCGAGGTATCCTCACCTTTTCAAACACTGTATCGTCTTCCAATTTCGAGGACGAAATTTCATAAGGAGGGAGGTTGTAAGACCCCAAAATTTTTTTAAATAAAAAGGAATTTCCTTTATTTATTATTTTGAAATAGTAAGGGTTGATTTGATTAATGTGGATAGTTAAGGGTTAAATACGCAAATATTTCAAAATAAGCAAGTGGTTATAAAATATTCATCATTGTTTGGGAATATTCGTTTGGTCGTGGAATATTCGCATCGTTCGGGAATATTCGTGATGCGACGGTAGCAAATGACCATGTGTGGGCCCCATAACTGAAAGCGATTGGATGAGGAAAATGACAAATATAAGTTGTTTGAAAATAATGGCATAATTGTTACCATTATCTTTGTTGGAATACCCGTGGTTAAAACACACTAATACTGCGTTGTTGAGCAAGAAGACACCGGTATTGCATCAATTATTGATTCTTACGTAAGAAGGCACTACTCAATAATTATTACAAAGAGTTCTTGCTCAATAGTTTATTTTATTGATTCAATAATTGTTGCGTTGATATTTTATATTATTATTATTTCAATAATTGTCACTGCATACGATATTCCCATTATCGGATCAATAATTCATATTATTTGAATAATATTATTAGATAACATTATTGGCAATGTCTAGAAAGTTTTGTCTAAGGAGAGGTTTGGTCACCTAATTGCGCCGCCCAATGAGTGAGAGATCCTTATTGAAAGCCCCTCTTCCACAGGATGCGACTGGTTGTCATAAATGTGATTACGTAATATTATTTGTGAATAATTAATTATTGATTCATATGATAAGGAAATATTTATTTTATATGAATATAAATGATGGATTTATTTATGTGGTTATTAATGAAGGA
This sequence comes from Panax quinquefolius, assembly GCA_020205615.1. Classification (NCBI taxonomy): domain Eukaryota; kingdom Viridiplantae; phylum Streptophyta; class Magnoliopsida; order Apiales; family Araliaceae; genus Panax; species Panax quinquefolius. Next base: position 100,033,514 of record CM035166.1, on the reverse strand, counting down.
ATTAATCTTTGAGATGTTTTATTTGTATTTTGTCGGATTGGAGGTATTAAAAGATCAAATCGGTGTTATTACGACTTTATTGTGTGAGTTATAATATTTAATCCGACCGTTGGATCGTTGTAATTTTTGGATATGTTATACATATATAAGTTGAGTATATGTCCACAAATTTTGAACCGATTAAAGATGAGCGATAATTTATTATGAATTTTAAAAGGTGACCGATTCAAAATTAGGTTATAAATGATTTTGATGGAAAATTCTAGAATTGGTGGGCCCCACTTTTGGTTGGTGAAAATGTGCTCAATTGAATTTTCAAATGTAGTGGGTGGGAATAGTAGCGAGTAAAAAGCCATCAAAGGGTTGCAGAGTTAAGTCTGCTTGCCAAGTCTAACATTTTCCTATAAATAGAGGCTAAGTTAAATTGAAAATCACACCGAAACAAAGTTTTCTCTTTCTCTCTATATTATTAAGCGTATTTTGTGAGTATTTAGATACTTTGAGAGTTCTTTGCTCGTAACAAGTTTCATTCAAAGATCACTTCCGACCTTTCCTTCCGGCTTGATTCTTTGAGGTAAGGATATATTATTTTTTCAGTAATGATATTATTTCTTCAATATCATTATCTTTGAAATGTTGATCTGAAGTTTTTATCAAATTTGGAACTTTTTCATATCGGGGTTACTATTCATGAGTTACTATTCACGAGTTACTATTCATGAGTTACTATTCACGAGTTACTATTCACGAAGTACTATTCATGAAGCGTGAAGATGTTTTTGTGGAATTTCTATCTTTTGGTGTCTGAGTTACTATTCACGTGATACTCAAGACTATTCACGATATCTGACACTATTCAATAGAAAAATAAAATTTCTTCTTTTCGTCTAAAATATCTATTCGGATACTAGCTTTGATTGTATCCATGTTTTGATCATTCTTGAATTTTACTTGATTATGATTATTTATGAAGTATTTGTGAACTTCTGGATTGTTTAAAGTACGAATCCATAATACTTGTTCTTTTGTTTCACCGGATTCGCTTTTCTTTAAAAAATATTTTTCATCATCCTCGATCTTAAATGATGATATTATTGAATATCTTTGGCCAGTAGTGCAAAGATGAATGATTTCTGAAGAATATCTTTGGCCTCAGTAGTGCAAAGATGAACAGTGTTTAAATGAACATGGTAGATCGATGAATATCTTTGGCCTTTAGTGCAAAGATGAACAGTGTTGAGATGAATATGACCGATTGATGAATATCTTTTGGCACAGAGTGCAAAGATGAATATTTGATTCCGGATGAATAATTGATTGATGTTACTGTGGATAAAATATTGATGATGGATCGTTAAATTCATAGATTATAGTAGATTTCATTCTCTACGTAACTCTTCTATGAATTATTATTTCACCGCTATGAATATTGATCCAAAACTTGTTGTCTATCAGATTCTATCGATTTTTCCTCGTTGAAGACTAACGATAATTTGTTCTATATTATCTTAGTCATAATATTCTTTATTTAAGCTAGTTGAGCTCACCCTTTTCCTTGTTGTTCCATTTTTCTTCTCGGGAGGCGAGAATGTAGCGAGTACTAGTCTGGGTATGGAATGAAAGTTCTAGAGAGAGTTGTTTAGTAGTCCTCACCATTTTTGTAAAATAATGTATCAATAATTATGATGGGGATTTATTTGCGTGTGGATATTGTCTAGAAGACAATATTATATTTAAACTCACAGTATATATTGTCGTATTTCACACGACATTTGTATTATTGAAGTTGTAGTTTGCTTCTTGTACCATGTATTTGGCGACTCAGAATGGGTGTTGTGTATACCTATTTTGGGGGCGTCACAGTGGTGGTGATGATGGTGGCGGCGGCGGCTTTCCCCTCTTCTCCCTCTTCTCATCTCCCCCTTCTCCCTCTTCTCCCTCTTCTTTTCTCCCTCTTTTTTTTCTTCTGTTCTGGATCAAGAGTGATGAACTGATACTGGTTTATTGAAATACATCCGCGACCGCCATCTGCGACCGCATGCGGTCGCAGATTTTTAATGACGTGGACGTGTTAGCGACTGCCAGGCGGTCGCTGATAGAGAGTAGTCGCAAAAGAAACCGCGCCAGGGTTTCACACCAAAATTTTAGGAGGGAAAATCATAGTGGCGACCGAGCAGCGACCGCATGCGGTCGCTGAACTTACCTAGCGACTAGAATCCATAGTGGTCGCAGATAGCGGTCGCTAGTACCATTATTCGCGACCAAATACAGCGGTCGCTGATATTATTGGTCACAGATAGGCTTTTTTCTTGTAGTGTTTGTTCCATTTTTCTCAGGAGGTGAGAACATAGCAGGAACTAGTCGGGGTACGGAGTGATGGTTCTAGAAAGATGTTTTAGCAGTCCTCACTATTTCTATAAAATAGTGTTTGAATAATTGTAACGAGGACTTATTTGAGTGTGGATATTGTCTGAAGACAATATTTGTATTTAAACTCACGATATGTGTTGTGTTGTCGTATTTTGCACGACAATTGTATTATTGAAGTTGTAGTTTGTTTTCTGTACCATGTATTTGGCGACTTCGTAATGGGTGTCAGATACCTATTTTGGGGGCGTCACATCTTTTACATTATGTCATTTACATTATGTCTATAACTGCTATAACTGCTATGTATGTTCTAACTGCTTACAACTAAACTAACCCAACGAACAATGTATGTATGATTATGAATATATCAATGAAGGGGAATCTTTTACTTATTCCGCTGTGCTTGAAAAGATTCTTATGTTTGTCATATACTCTAATATGAACAATACTCATAAACCATAAAAGTATTTGAAACAAAAAGGATCTATTCAACCCCCCCTTCTAGATCTATTGTGCCCTCTGAGAACTAACACAACAGAATAATAAAGACGGAATCAGGTCCGGCGTAAAACGCACAGACAAGATATTCCAACAGAATAATAAAGACGGAATAATAGAAGAATCTCACCAAGTATAGGGTGAAATCAGATATCGAGTTATTCCAATGAATAATAAGAAATGGAATAACAACAGTTCTTTTCATGAATAAGAAAGAATAACACCCCTTACAGTAAAAGAAACTGGATATAGGAAAAGAAAGGTAGCAGACTTCTCTTTTTCTTTCTCTCTAAAATTTTCTCTATCTAGAGTTTAGTGAATTCGTAAGAAAATAATGAAGGAATGAGCTTCTATTTATAGAAAAATAGAATGCATAGTAACTAACTCATGAACGGTCCATGTTGATTTACTTTAATCTGACGGTCCATATTTAAAGCAAAATCTTTTAAATAAAATATAATATATTATATATATAATATCCATAATAATACTCCTTAGTCCATTTTTTTCAACTTGTATATATATATATATATATATATATATATATATACTCATAATAATACACCTTTAGTCCACTTCTCCCCCCCACCCCCCCCCCACCCATTAACAAAATATTATATATATATATATGTATACATATATATATATATATATAAAAAAAAGAGATAACTTCTACTATGACGCCCCAAAATTAGGTATACATCACCCATCTTGGGTAGTCGATACATGGTATGTAATTTAAATACAACTTACTAATATAATCGCCGTTATGCAATACGACATAAACCGTGTGAGTTTGAATACAAATATTGTCTACTAGATATTATACAAACTCAAAAGGAGTCCTCATTACAATTATTATCACACTATTTCACGTAATAGTGAGGACTACTAATGCTATCCTCTCGGACCATTACTCCGCTTCCCAGACTAAATCCCATTTATGTTCTCATTTCAAGAGAATAAATGGTGAAAGAAAGGTGAGCTCAACTAGCCCAAGAAGAAATATTATGACTAAGATAATGCGTATAAATTATCAATAGCCTTCAACAATGTTAAACCGATAAAATATAATAAACATCAAGTTTAATGCGGATGAACAAGCGATCCATTAAAAGAGTCAAGTAGAAAATAAAATCTACTATCTTTTATGATTTAAAAGGTTTTTCATCATCATATATAGCCGAGACTCGACTTTAATAAATATTCCACATCATCGAATCACCCCGCACTACTGGCCAAGGATATTTCTTTAAGTATCACGACCACAATTATTCATGCACTACTACCAAGAATAGTTGTGTATTCATTAATGGTCATGATCATGTCAACAATCGTCCATCAATGCACTACGGCCCATCGAGGATTTTATCACATCATTTGTAACATTACGGTCCATGATTACACCGAATAGTCTCTGGTCATAATCATACCAAGTCCATCTATACACCATGTGCCATGATGATGACTTTCAACATAATATAAACATGAGGATGATGACAATGATATAAGAATTCAATAAAACAAGTTCAAGAATTATTTTATCCGTGAATTATTAACGTCCAAATTATCAACATGATCTTGTTTTGTAGAGTAAAATTCAAGAATGATCGGAAGAATATTTCCATGAAAAGATCTTTGGATGAAACGCGAATATCGAGGATATTCCACTAATTTCATGGAATATAGAAGTCAAAGTTTTAACCAACCGGGTATAATAAAGAATGGAATAACAAAAGAAATCACCATGCATGCGATAGATCAAGACAGCAAAAGTTATTCCAACGTAATAATAAATAACGGAACCGGTCCCACGTAAAATGCATGATGTGATGTTCCAATGTATAATAATAAAGATTTTAACCAATCCCGTGTAAAACACATGCATACATGATGTTCCAATGAATAATAATAATAAAGAATGGAACCAAGTCCGTAGAAAACGCATGCATGCGGATGTTCCAATGTAATAATAGAAGAATGTCACCAAGTATAGGGTAAATCACAGTATCAAAGTTATTCCAATGTAATAATAAGCGATGGAATAACAATGCTTCTTCTTCATAATAAGAAAGAATAACACCCTTACTTTTGGTAAGAGATTGAATCTGCGATAGTGTAGTAACAAAATACTCTTCTTCTTTCTCTTATTCTCTCTATACTTTCTCTCTCTAAAAGCTTGAATGAATTAAGTGAAAATAATGAAGCACTAGGCCTCTATTTATAGAAGATTTCTAAACAAGACCTACCATGTGAAAAGGCCAGTGGGTTTGGACGATTTGGTGATGTGAAAAGAAAAGTGGTTGGCCTTTACCAGAATGTGAAACGACAAGTGGTTCGACGCTCAGAATGTGAAACGAAGAATGTGAAAACAAGTGGTTTGACGTCTGGTAAAGGTAATTACTATTAACGAAGGTAATTACTATTCACAAGGTAATTACTATCGATTTAAGGTAATTACTTATCGACGAAGGTAAATACTATCGACGAAGGTAAATACTATTGTGAAGGTAATTAATTACTATTCACAAAGGTAATTACTATTGATTTAAGAGACTCTTAGATGATGACATACGGGCCCCCATAAAATAATCAAACTTACCACAAACGCCTCATAATGACTTTTTTAATACATTAAGGATTGAATAAATATTACCACAAATCATTTTATTTTTAATCAACACATTTTTAATCTTTCAACAATTATTAATCATTTATAACTTGTCGTCTCAATTAATAATATAACATATTATACGATGATAATCTTGTGACAATAATTGAATCAATAATATAAGAGATATGATGCGTGAATTATCTTTGTAAAGAATAATTGAAAGCGTAAATGAAAGACTTCTCACGTAAGCATCAATAATCAATCTGGTGTACGCAACCACGCCAGACATCGTACTTTTACCAATTTAGTTCAACAGCTTTTAACGGTAATACCTCCGCCCGTTATTTTTATAAAATATTTTTGTCGCTTTCTCAATCCGATAATAATTACATTGTGGGGTCCACTTAATGATTGAGTAGTTATGCGAATATTCCTAACAAAAGAATATTTCCCAATTAAAAGCGAATATTTTATAACAACTTGCATACTTTGCAAAATTTATAAATATTACCCACAACTATAACATTATATCAAATTTATTCCATAATATTCAAAAATAATATTTATAGAAAATTCATCTTTATTTATAATAGCTGGGGTCTTACATCTACCGACAATTTTTAAAAATGGAAAGTGGGGGGTCCAAATAATAAGTAAAATTTACATCAAATTCTTCATAAAATTCCCTCAATATTTTTAACAACATGTATCATCATTATTATAATTCACAATATTAATCGACTGTGAATTCCTTAAAAGAAAGAGGGCTTTCCAATAAAAACACAATAAAAGAAAATTGTTAAATTTTCTATTCTTTTCTTTTAAAAACTCAGAAATAACACAAAGAAAATTTTCAAGTGTTCTATAATTTTTTTTATGTTTTAATTTAAGTTTTCTATTTTTTTTTCCGTCTAACACTCAGAAACAAATTGTTAGACCGACCAAATTCGGGGATACTTCTCATTTTTACTTTTCAATCATCTGAAAATTATAATTTATAATTAAAAAATCATATTTTTAAATAAGAATTATAATTTAGCTTATAAAATGATGATTGTTTGAGAATATATTTTAAAACAAATCTTTAATATTAATTAAAAACATAAAATAGAGAAAATATTTAATATATTTCAAATATAGATAATGGTATGTTAAAATTTATATGTTATTTTATAATGAGTAAAATGCAATTTACAATTAGACGAAAAGAGGTGAGGAAGACCGTATATAATTGTATAAACTATTATACAAAATGATATATATGAATTTGAAGAAATTAAATTGTTACGATGATAAAATAAAATATATTAAAATAAAACCCTTTTTAATTAGTAACTATTTTATGTGCATAAATCCAATTGGACATAACAATTCACTTCACTACACTACCGCATCCACCTACACTATTAGCTCAACTGCTAAACACACTCTCCTACTTGTTCTCCCTCTGAAAACCTCGCGCCACCAGTTCTACCACCGCCGGTTAGTCTGTTTTTTTCCCTGACTAACAATAAATCCTTCCCCCGGCGACATGGGCTGCACGGCGTCGAAGCTAGACAACGAGGACACTGTTCGCCGCTGCAAAGAACGGCGCCGTTTCATGAAAGAAGCCGTCTACGCCCGTCACCACCTGGCCGCCGCTCACTCTGACTACTGCCGTTCCCTCCGCGTAACTGGCTCCGCCCTCACCTCCTTCGCCGCCGGTGAACCCCTCTCCGTCTCCGACTATTCCACCAATTCCAACCCTCCACGTGTCCCCTCTCCCTGCCCTCCTCCTTCCGTCCACACTCCTCCACCGCAACAATCTTTCTCCGCCTCTCACCACTACAATCAACACCGCACTAAACCCCCCATAAAATTGCCTCACATTTTATCAGAATCAAGCATTTCCTCATCTCCCAAAAATCAACAAAACCCAAATCAATACACATACAGAAAAGAAAAATCACCCATCAAACTCCATCACATTGTATCAGAATCAAGCATTTCCTCACCTCCCAAGCATAATCCAGCAAATAATTTCAACACCCACAAAAAAATGAAACCAAAACTCCCCCACATTTTATCCGATTCCAGCATTTCATCAACTCCAAGAGGCCCAAACAATCACCAGTTCACCGAGAATTACACGTACGACGCCAACGCTACTTACTCCAGAACACCTTCTCAAGCTTCCTCTGTTTGGAACTGGGAAAATTTTTACCCTCCTTCCCCTCCTGATTCTGATTTTTTTAATAACAAGGACTACGAAAACCACCAAAAAGGAGAAATCGATGACAATTCCTCAATTTATTCAAATTCAAAATATCATAAACACAACCCAGAATCAGAAACAGCATCAGTCTTCTCAAACTATGAAAAAAAAGCCAACAATCATCATCCAAATCAACAAGCCCATCTTCATCATTTAGAAAGCGATGCTGAAGCTGAGGAGGAAGAAACGGAGATGGAGGAGAGAGAAGAGGTTCACTGTAGTGAATGGGGGGACCACTATAGCACCACCAGCAGCTCTTCTGATGACGATATGGCGGAGAGAGAATCCAGATCCGAAGTCGGGACCCGGTCGAATTTCGGATCCTCGGTACACAGCGAGGCGAAGGCTGCGGCGTTTCAGCCAGCGGAAACTCCGATGAGTAAACCGGATAAGTTCGGCGATGATGCGGGATCTTCGGTGAGCTGGAACAACAAAAACAATGTCAGAAGCTATGAGAATGAGATCTCCGATAAGAAGGTTGTGGTGAGGCACCGTGATCTAGCGGAGATTGTGGCGGCGATCAAGGAGTACTTTGATAAAGCTGCTTCCTCCGGCGAGCAAGTGTCGGATATGCTTGAAATCGGTCGGGCTCAGCTCGATCGGAGTTTCAGTCAATTGAAGAGTAAGTTTTTCAGTAATCTAGGATGTTAATTTTCGGTTTTTTGAAATAAGGGCGCGTTTGGGACTAAATTGCAAATCTGACACTCTTATTGCTAAAACTGTTCTTTAAATGTTTTTTTTTAGCACAATTGTTTCTTATAGAATCGATGCAAAAGGTGTTCCTCCAATATTTTCTTAACATTTTTTTAGTTTCTCATACATACTTTAGTCATGCAAATATATTTCTTTATTTTTTTTATCTATTAAAAATTAATTATCTCTCCTCTCCTCATTTTTTTTTATTTTTATTTTTATTTTTAAATTTATATAAAAAGTATACTTTTCTCCGACTTTTTATTTATTTATTTTATATTGATATTTTGATCTCTAAATTTAAAATTAATATCAATTAATTAATTTAAAAAATATAATTATCAAAATTATAAACTTTACTTATTTTATCTAAATGTATGATAATATTTTTTAAAATTGAATATATCTCAAATTGATTTAAACAAATCAAACTTGATCCTATATTTTGAACAAAAAAAAAAAGTATAAATTTAAAATATTTTCAAACTTTTCATCATACGACTATTATTAAAAATTGAACTCTGTATTTTTAAGACAAACAAAGAAATTTTTTAAAATACTGAGTTTAAATTTTAATAATAACATATGATGAAAATTTTGAAAATATTTTCAAATTTATATTTTTTTTTCAAAATTTAAGATCAAGTTTGATTTTTTAAATCAATTTAAGATATATTCAATTTTAAGATAAATCATAAAGTTATTAGTACCATTTAGATAAAATAAAAAAAGTAAGGTTTATAATTTTGGTAATTATATTGTCTAAAATTAATTAATTTATATTAATTTTAAATTTAAAGATATTTTATATTGAATTCAAAATGTAAATATAAAAATAAATAAATAAAAAGAAGACGAATAGTATACTTTTTACACAAATTTTAAAAATAAAAAATAAAAAAAATGAGGAGAGGAGAGAGAAATCAATTTTTAATAGGTGAAAAAAGGTGAAAAAATTGATGAATAGCGTATCTTTGCATCTTAAAAAAGTTTACTTAACGAAACACCAACCAACAGCGAACAGAGAACAATTGCTAAAAAAAAAAATTAGAGAACAGTTTAGCAATAACTTGACAAATTTAATTTAGTTGTGTGTTTGGTGTTCTGGAAATTAAGTTTGATTTTTTTTAATTATTATAATTATAATTATTATAATTATTATTATAATTTGGTGTTGTAGAAACGGTGTATCATTCCAGTGGAGTGTTGAGTAACCTGAGTTCGAGCTGGACCTCTAAGCCGCCGTTGGCGGTTAAGTACCGGTTTGAACCGGGTTCCATTGATGAACCGGGAGGTTCAAAGAGTTTATGTTCCACTTTGGAGCGGCTCTTGGCTTGGGAAAAGAAACTCTATCAGGAAGTCAAGGTACTAGTATTATACTATTACTAATCCTCAAATCTCCTTTTTCATATGTAATTTTAATTTGGAACAATATAGTATTAGTTTTAATTAAAGTTGAAATGGGGTAAATCCTCAGAAAGATTAGACAATGGATAAAAAAACAGTGGCTTTTGTGGGGTTGAATTTTTGTAGGAAATGATAAAAATTTCCCTAAAGATGAACAAGAAGGAACCTACATGGGGAATCCTAAGATTGTGATGGGTGGGCTTGCTTTGAATCACTATTGTGCTATAAAGAGCATCTTTTTCAACAGTGTAATTAGCGCGTTGGCATATAATTACAAAAATACCCTTGATTAGTGTTGGTTCTGACAAGGACAAGCTGCACTGATCTTTGTCTGTGAGGTAGGAACAATCCAGTGTCTTTGCCTAACTAACTAACTAACTTATCATCATATGTTTGGAGTAATATGCCTAACAAGAGCAACTCCTACTTCTTGTCTTGGCTCTTGATCCCTTTTTGGTTAATGTATCCAGAAAAACTTAGCTGTCTAACTATGATATCTCGAGATGCCTGATCTGGTGTAATATTTGGGATTCCAAGAACATTTACTAGCTCGCTAATGAGCTTCTAATATATCTGCCGAGTCTTATGGTGAGATACTTTGTGATATGACATGAGCAAGGATTTTTGGTTAACGGCGTAGTAATATTATTTTTGTCAACTGTTCTGATCTGTTAGTTAAATAATTTGACTCAAAAAGGTAATGTTGTGCTTAGAAGAAAGCTAGAAACAATATCATAAATAAAAGGTGGTGTTTATTGGACGCAAATTGTTTCCCATTCTTGGAAAGCACTGAAGATATCTTACGTATCATGGTACCTTTGCCTTTTAGTCTCTTGATGTAATTTGAATTTTGTTAAGATTAGTACACATTTAAGACGAAAGAATTTAGTCATTTGTCAAGGAGGAGCCTGCATTAAATTGGAATGAGTTTGTGTTCATGCATTTCAGTTTTGATTTATGAGTATTGACGTGGGCATTAATTTGATAACGGGTGCAGGCTAGGGAAGGAGTGAAAATTGAGCATGAGAAGAAGTTGTCTGCGCTACAGAGTCAGGAGTACAAAGGAGATGGAGTAACGTTGGAGAAAACAAAGGCCTCAATAAAGAGGTTGCAGTCCCTAATTTTGGTCACCTCTCAAGCTGTATCTACCACCTTTTCAGCTATTAATGGTTTAAGAGATGCTGAACTAGTCCCGCAGCTTGTCAAACTTTGTCATGGGTAAGTAATTTCTCTTCTAATTTATAGCCATGTCTTATCTTTTTATGTTTATATGCCTATTCAATGAACTGAAAATTTTAGAATCTAATACATTATTCAATCATCCGCCCATATTTTTTGTGAAGTATTCTGTAAATTGTTTTATGGAAACGAAAATTAGACTTCTTCTGCACTTCGTTTTCTCATTTGTTTATATCACTGACGCATGAACCTCATAATTCCTACTTTCTTATAATTAATAATTCCCAACTCCTGACTTCCTTGTCCGGGTTTAAAAATTAATAGAAGTTTCAAATTCCAATCAGAACTGTAGCTTTTTTTGGTAGGATATTGGTGGAATGGGATGATCAGTAAAAATAAGGGTCATGTGGTCACAAGTTGACCTTATTATAATTCGAATGCTCTATCTTCTTGCTTAAATCATGCATGTTTAAACCACTGGCCTTTTCCTGTGGGTAGTTGAAAATTATGAATTTTGATTCTGCACGTTCCGTGCCGACTAGCTTCATACCTCTATAATCAATGGGACCTATTGTCCTGTGTTAGAATATATGATCGCACACATGCACACAAACGATAGAGATTAAGAATAACACAGAGATTTTACGTGGTTCCCCAATTTGGGTACTCCACAGGCGGCTTTTTATTGATGATTCCTTGGTTACATAGAGCTTTACAATAGATAGTATATATACCTACTAATCCTATTTCAACCCTACTTCACATTATGTTCAATTACCCATAATGACCTTTCCAAAAACAACCCAGAAAGTCTCTGTACGACCCCTCGCTATGCTACGCTCCGCTCCGCACTAGCCTTTTCCAGTGGCTTCTATGTTATGAGTCACAAGTTCCAACATCCTGGATTCTGCCAATTGCTAGCAGCTTCTGAAGATCAAGATGTGGCCCCAGTTCTACTTTGATCTATGGTCTTTTTCGGCGAATACTTCCACAGGTTTTGTAATCAGAAATTAGTGGTTGGAAAGTTAGGTGCATCCCTTTAACTGTAATATGACCCACCATTCTGGTGAGTCACTGGTACTGTCAATAGATCAATAGCTATCTTGCAGGGTGGGGTGAACATGTTTCAAAGGAGTATCTGTCATAATTGGGGAATTACTAATCAAGTGTAAGATTTTTCAACTCCACGCACTTCACATGAACATTCTAATTTCTAGCCTTGTTTCTAATCGCAGAACTATGATTTGCAATGTACTTCTTGTTCTGGATAATTCATGGTGTGAGACTGTAGAATTTGATGGAGTATATAGAAAAGATTCTGAGACTTAGCTTTTCCATTTAAATTAATAAATAGGGCGTGCCTGACAACACAAAAAAATACAATCATAATTGTTGAAAGTTGTTCAAAAGCCCAAACCCGATTCTGGTAATAATGTAAATGACTATAGTTTGGTAAACTGGTTTCTCTTTGTTGAAGCTCAATTTCTCGAGTTCATAGACCATGTTACAAATCACTCGCATAGAGAACTAGCCTTTTAGTTTGACTATCCACTATATTCTCACCCTGTTGGATTCAAATTTATATGATCCTTAAATGGGATTGCACTGCTGGATTGTGTTTTTGCTTGCAACATATTTAGATTGGTTAAATCATGAATGCAGGTTCATGTACATGTGGAGATCAATGAACCAGTTCCACGAAGTGCAGAACCACATTGTGCAGCAAGTACGAGGCCTAATCAACCGATCAGCCAAGGGTGAATCGACTTCCGACCTGCACCGGCAGGCAACACGTGATCTTGAGTCGGCTGTGTCCGCCTGGCACTCCAGCTTCTGCCGCCTAATAAAGTTCCAAAGGGACTTTATCTGCTCTCTCCATGGCTGGTTTAAGCTCAGCCTCATTCCCATCAACATTGAACCAACTAATGGCAACATGGAATCTCCTGAGGCATTTTCCTTCTGTGATGAGTGGAAGCTTGCCCTTGATCGTGTGCCTGACACAGTTGCATCTGAAGCCATCAAAAGCTTTATCAATGTTGTGCGTTCTATAGCATTAAAGCAGGGAGAGGAGCTCAAGATTAAGAAGCGAACTGAATCTGTGTCTAAAGAGCTCGAGAGAAAAGCTTCATCTCTTAGGAACATAGAGAAGAAGTATTACCACTCGTACTCTATGGTGGGGATCGGGCTCCCTGATACTGGCCCCGATACTGACCATGTGTTGGATGCAAGGGACCCCCTCTCCGAGAAAAAATCCGAATTGGCAGCTAGTCAAAGGCGGGTTGAAGATGAGATGATGAGGCATTCCAAGGCTGTAGGGGTGACAAGGGCTATGACATTGAACAATATTCAGACAGGCTTACCGGGAGTTTTTCAGGCTATGACCAGTTTTTCTGCCTTAATCATGGAAGCACTTGAGGTGGTGTGCAGACGCTCTTACGCGATTAAATAGATAAAAACTTACAGTTCTTAATACTAATAATTATCTCTCTTATATGGTTTTTGAGGCAAGTGAAAATAGCAAGGGCTGGGATTTTTTTGATGGTGGCCTATTTTTGCTTTTGTTTTTTCAGATGTTATATCTTTTTTGATATGTTTAGGGTAGATTTTGTCATCCTTTTTGTTGGTGACTTGGTGGACTGGAAGGAGGGGATGTTCCTGTACAGTAAATTACTTGAATTGTTGTAACTTAGGTTCAATTTATCAGAAGATAAATAAATTGTGGCCCTTCTGCTTATTTCTTGACTAGTAGTATCATTTCTGTTAGTTCCACTTGTCATTATTTGTTAACTTTCAGCTCCTATTCATCTTCTTCTCTTCTTTTGTGTTGTCCAGGTTCATGGTAAAAGAAAAACGATTAACCTTATGTTTGGAATTGAAAAAAAAAAAAAAAAAAAAAAACTTACGAATTGCACAATATATGTCCAATTGGATGTATTGGAATTACCTATTCCTAGTTTACTGCTGCTAATTCGTTTTATATATATATATATATATGTGTGTGTGTGTGTGTGTTGACCTGCTGCAAACCATTATTTATTACAAACAATACTTTTATTATATATATATATATATATATTTATATTTATATATATTTATAATGCAGTTTCGTTTTATTTTTATATTTAAAAGATTTACTAAAATTTATCTTTCCATGTGAAAAGTTTTGGTACTACACCACTCAGATAAATTTTAATTTTTGTACTCTTTGAATTAGTTAATTTATGTTTTGGAAACTTTATTCGTTTGTACCAGATAATTGATTTCATTTGAATATGGTCATGTAAAATTGTGATTTGAAAAAATGATGGTAATCCTTTTGTATGCTCGGGTATGAGCTTTGGTCATTTGATATATTTATTCGTGATACGTATGGGTTCGACCGATATTTGATTTGATTCGATTTGTTTGGCGGATTAGTGACGTATGTGTCGTATGCATTATCCGATTTGATTTGTATACATCATGGTACCGATGATAGGCCACTTTGTTATAAAATCTCACTCGGCCTTATTTGTTTGGGATTCATAATTATTTAATTAGTCATTTGTAAATGGACTCTTAAATTTTTGATCTTTTAGATTCATTACTTTATTGTGTTCATTCATTCAACTCTTTTAGATTCTTCTTATTGTGATATATTTATTTATCTTCGTATCCGTCTTTGGGCAATTGGTTGTTGTGTTCTTCTTTTCCAATGATGTGTCGGGGGTGATCGTGATTTGTGGGATGAGAGAGCTTTATTAAAGATTTTGTAATTGGATGTTTTGGGGCCTATTTTGGCATTTATTTCTTATTAAAGAGGTATAGTAACAGATATTTTTAAAATGTGAGAGAAAATAATATTCTAATTTTATTATCAATTGAGCTACTCTTTTTCCTTTTGAAAGTTTACATATTTTATCTATAGTAAAACATTGGATTCAAAAAATCTATTCTGCGTATGATTGTTGGAGCCACTCTTAAAGTCATTTAGAAAGTCCATTCAGCAAATTCCATCAAACATTGAGAATTTGAAGGTTATAACTTTCCAATAAAAACCAAATTTTCTCATCATAGTTCAGTAATATTCATCAACAAAAACACATGGATTGCCTCAAATTTCCAAGAGCTTAACTAATGCACTAATACAACACAGCCTAAGGATTCTATAGTTCTAAAACTAAAAGAACTCAAAGTCCAGAAATTTACCCCCAGGTTTGATATCTGCCCCTACCATCCTTTTACTGGTATTGCCAAACCCAATTGGATCAACTGCCCCAAACTTTGCAGGAGGCTCAGCCTCCATTGGTCTTGGCACCTCCGGTGGTGTGCTGCAGCGTATCAGAGCCCAATTTACACCTTCGAAAAAGGGATGCTGTTTGATCTCAGTCGCTCCCCTCTTCACCCCAAGCCGGTTCTGTGGCTCCTTTACAAGCAAGCCCCGGATCAGATCCCGGCTAGCATAACTAGTCGGGGGCGAGTCTGGGAATTTTAGCTGCTGCCCTACCACATTGAAGAGCGTTGCACGGTTTCCTGATCCCTTGAAGGGGGTCTTGCCGTATAGTAGTTCATGTAAGAAAATGCCAAATGTCCACCAATCAACTGCACTACCATGGCCTTCTCCCTTGATAATCTCTGGGGCTAAGTATTCATGTGTGCCGACAAAGGACATGGACCGAGCTGCAGTAGGCTCTGCAACGAGCTCAGGAAGTCGGCTGCTGTGGAGCCCAAGCACAGATCGAGGTTTTCTGCTGCTTTTTTTGCTCTTGTGAGGGAATAACCGTGGAAGGAAGCACACTGGTTGGATGCATGCTGCTGAGGGCTCCATACAGGCAGGCTGAACGCAAAATGCACCACCAGATCCTCGTCTTGAAGGATCAGAGTCAAATGCAGAGGTTCTTACAAGGGTAGGGGACACCGCACATCTTAGGGAGAGATCAAAGTCTGACAGCATTATATGGCCATCATCGCGTACCAGTACATTTTCAGGTTTTAGGTCCCTGTACACAACTCCCAGCATATGGAGATACTCGAGTGCTAACAGAACCTCAGCAGCATAAAACCTGCTTACGTGAAGGAAATCGTTGATTAGGATTGTTATTAGTCAGAAATATGTAAAAAGAAAAACTTGAAAATATCACATATTTTTTTATAAATTGTAGCAATTTAAAAGATGTGTCTGTTCCATCAATACCAATTTGATTGCTCGTTAAATACAGTAGCATATGATCAGAAGTCAATGACAACGGCAACGCAATGGAGAGACAACAAGTTCTAGTGTCCAACACATTTATCAGATGGTGTAGGAGGACCAGGCACCTAAATTCCTCTTCTTTAGGTGATAAAATAAAAGATGGGAAATAAAATGCAACTAGGATTTGTTGTAAAACTAAATACTAGTGTTTTCAAACAGAAAGATCCACTGTTCTAGTGTACAATAGAATTCCAGCAAAAAGAAAGAATGAGATTGCCCGAATAATACAAGCATGAAACTAAATTCTTAATACAGGAATTGGTACAAGTTTCAAATTTGTTATATGCTTGAGGCCGGAGCTTCAAGGGTGGTTACTTGTTCCACCTACAAGATATTTTTTTCCCAGCAGAAAACAATCACCTTTAGATATTTCTGACCACAAATGTATTTTTGTAACTAATCAATCATTTTCATGCATTAATTTCAGCCTAAGTATCATAAAATGCATATGCGCTCTGTTTAAGACCAACAAGTATTTTTGGGCTTTTATTTGTATTAAACTCAAAATTTTAATGACTTGGAAACATAACAGGGAAAAATTACACATAATAATTTGTAATAATGGCACAAGAAGATCAAACTTTCTGTAAAGTAGACACATACCTGCTTGCACGTGCAAGAAGAATACACTTTCAAATAGCGTCATTAGAATATTGAAACCCAGCTCCTTTAAGTAAGATTCGGTTTATGTGGAATCACATATTTCAAGCTAAAAAGTACATTTAGGTTGTGTTTGTTTGTGTCTGAATGCCTCTTAATTCACTTGTCTCTTGATTCGGTCAGAGACAAATCTTGTTTGGTAAAAAAAAAATTTGCCTCTTAATACATTTTACTCGTTAAGACAAAAACTCAAATCTTAACGATTAAAAGTTGTCTCTTAATAATTTATTTAAAATTTATGGACAAAAATAGCCTCAATAAATATTGTATTCCTTCAATTTCAAATTTTAAAACCATTCAAATAAAATTTTTAAACAACTCAGATGGTTAAAATGGTAAAATAGTGTCATTTAGATGTTTTAGACTTTTTATTTAACAAACAGTTTTTTAGATTCACATGTTACTTCATTCAGATGATCTAATTTATTAAGATGTATTAATCATTCAGATCTTAATTACTCAGTTTTATGAAACACCACCTTAGAAATTACTTAAAGAACCTCAAAATCCATCTCATTCTGATATTTGAAATCATACAAGTCTTGTGATCCAACAACATATGAAACAGAGAACTCGTTCGTAACATAGCTTGTCCGGAAAAAAGAAGAAGAAAAAACTAACTGACAATTTAAAATATTTAACCACAAAAAACATGTCAACAAAATTAAAACACTTTTCGTAATAAGTTTGAAGTATAGAAAAGATGATGGAGATAACTTCAGAAATCTTCTCATGATGGCCAAAAACCGCTAAGACGTAATAACTAATAATATAAGGAGATGGCCACGAAAAATTATAATTTGTTACATCTCAAGCATATATCACAAAGAGAACTATTTTTAACACAAATAAAATTGCATGTAAATGAAGGATTAGACGACATGTCTTCATGATATAAGCTACAATAAATTTATCACCCCGAAAAAGTGCTAAGAACGTATAAATGCTATGAATAACCAAAACTAGGAAAAACTACATACCGTGCTGCATACTCGGAAAAAAGTTTTCCAGGTTGCCGCTGCCTCAGGGTGTGCAGATCACCTCCCGGACAATATTCCATGACCAGACACGTGAACCTATCAGTCTCAAAATGAGTGTACAATGTCGGCAAAAACGGGTGGTCCAACAACTGCAATATCTCTCTCTCCGTCTGAGCTCTGGTGAGCTTCTTCCTGCTTGCAAGGGAAGCCTTGTCCATCACTTTCATTGCAAAGTAACATCGAGTGCCACTCAGCTCTGATAGATACACACTACCAATGTCACCACAGCCAAGCCGTTTCAGTAACTTAAAATGACTCATGCCCAAAATTCCATCCCGGCATCGTACGGCAAGAATAGCCTTCCACCTAGGATCATTTCCTTTGTGAGGCTTATTAGCACTCCCTGTAAAGTCACTCCAATTACTATCCTCACTAAGGCCACTGCTAGCACTTGCTCGGCTCATGCTAGTTTTACCACTTTCGAGAGAATCCCCTAGACCACTGCCTTTAGTACTTTCATAGTTCCTGTCAACACTAAGCATTCCATCACTCATAATCCCATCACTTTGATATGTACTGGTACAGCTATTGACAATGCTCATAGCAGTGACAACACCAGTACTATCTATGCTACTGAGGGGACTTACATTGCCACTTGGAGGCAAAGAGGCATCCCACACACATTCCTTCTCCTCCAAATCTCGAGGGAGGAGAGAGTTCTCTGTATTTTGTGATGGACGAGGAACTAAAAATGGAGAGATTACCACCCCCAAGTCATTGGGCTCTTCTTCAACCAAGCTGTCTGCGGGTGAAAGAATAGATAGACTTGATTTGATGCTAGGAATCCGAATTGAAAGATCTTGTAGAAATGGACCTTTCATGGACAAACTTTTCATCAAGCATTTACCCTCAGATTTGTTTTGGCCAATAGGCACATAGACTGGCCTCATCAGATCCGTATCAACAGGCTCCGGGGGATGACTAGCTCCAGAGAAAGAATTAGTGCCGCCTTCATCAAGTGAACTACTGCTGCCCTTTAATGTAACAACATCAAACATAAGTTCATCATGGTCCTGCAAAGAGTTTTTTCCTTTCCATGTTCTTGCAGTTTTTGGAGAGTCTGAATCTAGAGAATCCCAGTCAGCATACTCGTCCAGATCTTCCCTAACCATAGTCAAGTGTGCATTTGAAATCTTAATGGGAAACTGCCCAGGAAGTGATTTTGATTCAGGAACCCTTTGCATTTCTGACGGTTGTATATCATTACAAGGATTCCTTGCAATGAAACAGCTCTGCAAAAGGGCAAGAGGTAAGTTAAAAGAGGTAATCCACCAGATCATTTCTACTTCAGATTCCTCCCAATCAAAATACGTGACATAATAGGCTTTAAACACCAGAAATAGTAAAAATCTACAGATTGAACCTAAATTAATCATTTATTCGGTAAGCTTTAGCCTTTCTAATGACGGATGATACAGGCATTCACTATCACCCGTTCTACTGGGAAAAATAAAAATCTAAAAATTAACCCTCAACGGCACAATATCAATGGACTAAACAATAATAACTTCATATTTTCCATAACAGTCAGTTGCTTACCTTCAATCGCACGAAAATTTAGACTAGAAAAGAAAGAAGTATTGGAATCAAATATTAGCCAACTTAAACCAAATGTTAAAAAACTCTGATTCCTTCTTTACTCATGCCTGAAATTACAAAAACCCTCGAGCCATAGAACTCTACTCAACAAAATCAACAATAATTTATCTAGATCAACCAACTAAACAGTAAATAACTCACAAAAATAAAACTTTTAGATACACAATCCACTTGGAACAAATTAAATAAATAACATAACAGTGGAGAAATAAAAAAAAGAAGCAAAACACAGAAGGTCCAAAAAGAAAGTGCCAATACCAAGCTTTCTAAATTTTCATCACATCACATTTTCAACAAATACATAAACAAACAGACAAAACACACATATACATTCTTAAGAATGCTTCAATTCTAGGCGAACCCATTTTAAAAAAAAAAATCAACGCAAATGAGCAAAACCCCAAATCAAAAAACCTCAATATATGAACTATTTTACCAGATTGAATAATATAACAGAATCCCGTACAGTAGAAGAATGTGGATCTAGCTAGGGGCTACGGCTTCTTTATTCCCTTTTCCCCAGAAGAAATTGAGCCAAATGCTGATTACCCAGAACAACAACAGCTCCTCTTTCTCTCTCTATTTTCCCGTAAACAATTTCTTCTCTCAATGGTTTTAAAATGCCCCCATTAATTGAACAGGTGAGGCGAGAAACAGAGGGCTACCAATTTCAGTTCCTCTCTCTAGGCTAAGGGGATTTGAGCTATATTTCTTTCTATTTCTCTCTCCTGAAAAAAGTAATGGGGATTGATTGATACTAGTGATATACTGATTACATACTACTACTACTGCTACTACTTGTTTTTCCTTTTCATTTTCTCTCTTCTCTCTCGTGCTTTTGGCGCACTTTAACCATGTGTGATAAGGAGAGAGAAAGTGTCTGTGAGAGAGAGAGAGCGGCTGTGCATGTCAGCCTGTGTATATTGGTGGGACCAGACTATGTATACAATTACTATTACTACTATTTTTGTGGTGGGCCAGTGGGATTTGGGCCCGTTACTGTTCCTTTTTTGAACTACACGTTTTTTCAAAGGGAAGAGAAATTTAGACTTTTGAGGAATTGATGGATTTATACTATATACCCACCTTGTATCAATCAATTACCGGTATATTACTCCCTGCGTCCCATAATAAAAAATTTTATTATTATTTTAAATAATTTCATATTAAATGTCTATTTTTTTTTAATAACCAAATTTTTACATATATTTTTTTATTATACCCATAGTATTAAATATCTCATACTTTTTTTATTCTAATTCTCACTCCATATTTAATGATATTATTATAGATAATTTTATCATTTTATTCATCTTCTTAATATGCGTGAAAAATCCACCAAAACTTTTATCCTGAGACAAAGAGAGTATTAAATATATTTTTTTACCGAAATACTCCTTCCGTCTCACTATAAAAATTCTCATGGACTTTTTACGCATATTAAGAAGAATATTTTCAGTACATAATTAATTATATATTTAATTAAATATGGATGAAATTAGAATAAAAAAATAATATTATTAATATTATCATATAAAATGGTCACATAATGCTACACATATTTTGATATCTGCGAGCTCCATACATGTCCATGCGCCCACAAAGATGTATGTAATATGTGTATGCTAACATTATGCGAATCTTTTTACGCGATAATAACATCGTTCAATAAGAAAAATATGGGATATTTAATATTAATGGTATAATAGGAAAAATTGTGTAACAGTTTGATTATTAAAAAAATAAACATTTAACATGATCACCTAAAATAAGTAATAATAATTTTTATCATTCGACGGAGGAATATGATATATATATATATATATATATATATATATATATTGACGCCCCAAAATTGTGTATACGTCACCCATCTTGGGTCGCCACTTATATAGTATAAATTCAAATACAACTTACTTATATATAATCACGCAGTATAATACTTACATAAATCGTGAGTTTGAATACAAATATTGTCTACTTAGATATTATACAAACTCAAAAGGAGTCCTCATTACAACTATTATCACACTATTTCATGTAATAGTGAGGATTACTAATGCTATCCTCTGGACCATTACTTACGCTCCCCGACTGTCTCCCAATTTATGTTCTCATTTCGCTCAAGAGAATAAAGAAAAGAAAGGAAAGCTCAACTAGCCGAAAAGAAGAAATATTATGACTAAGATAATGCAAAATAAATTATCATTAGCCTTCAACAAATTAATCGATAAAATACAATAGATAACCAGTTTAACTGCAAGCTTTAATAAGCAATCCATTAAAAGAGTCAGAGAGAATAAAAGTCTACTATCTTTTAGGTTTTAAAAGGTTTTATCAATTTTTATCACGAGACTCGACTTTTAATAAATAAACCACCACATCTAATCATCCCCGCATCACTTGGCCAAGAATTTTCATCAAATTATCAATGTCGTGACTACTATACCGAATCACCTCTTGTCATAATCATACCAAAACTATCCATCATCGCATTACATTCGGCCAATCGAGGACTTTTATCACATCATTTATAACAAGCCACGATTATACCGAATGATCCCCGTCATAATCATACTAAGTTCATCTATGCACGTAAGCCAAAAGATAACATAATATATCATGAAGATGATAATGATTGACATAATAATTTAATAAAACAAGTTCAAAAATTATTTTATCTAGGAATTAAGAACGCCCAAATTGTCAACAAGATACTGCTTTGTAGAAGTAAAATTCAAGAATGATCGGGAAGAATATTTCCATGAAAAAGATATCGGATGAAAAAAGCAAATATCAAGGATATTCTACTAATTTCATGGAGTATAAGTCAAAGTTTTAACCAACTGGGTATAATAAAGAATGGAATAACAAAAGAAATCACCACGCATGCAGTATTACATGTATGTAAAGTTATTCCAATGTAATAATAATAATCTAACCGTGTCGTGTGAAATTCACAAGCGCGGATGATCCAAATGTAATAATAAATGTCAATAATAAATAATGGAACTGTGTCCCGTAAAAACATACGATGAGGATATTCCAAATGTAATAATAAATGCGGAATAATAAACAATGGAACCAGTCCTGGGTGTAAAACACACGCATGTGATATTCCAAATGTAATAATAAAGAATGGAAAATGTAAGAAGATCACCAAGTATAGGGGGATTCCAGCGTATCTGAGTTATTCCAATGTAATAAATAAGAATGGAATAATATAAGGATTTCACCATAGGGTATGTGGTATGCGTGTCATGAGGTTATGTATGATGTATGCCACTTTTACAAAGTTATTCCAACGTAATAATAATGAATGGAATAATGTAAGTTCTCTTCATGAATAAGAAGAATATAACACCCTTGTACGGCACAACAAATAATATCCCTTACCGTAAAAGACACCTGGATATCAAAGTAGTGAAGTACTGTAATACTCTTCTTCTTTCTCTCTATAGATTTTCTCTCTATAGCTTCTCTCTATAATTTCTCTAGAATTTCAAAGGAATTCGTAAGAAAATAATGAAGGAATGAAACATTTTATAGAAAAATAGAATGCATAGTAATTAATCCATGAATCTATTCCAGATTGATTTACTTTTAATCTGATGGTCCATATTTAAAGCAAAATCTTTTAAATAAAATATAATATATTCTATTTATATAAAAACATTTTACTATGCAAACACTATGCAACACTATGCAAAAACACTACGCAACACTACGCATAATAAAATATAATATATTTTATTTATGTAATAACTTTAATAAAGTATTCGCTTTTATATAAAGATGTTTCGCTTTTATTACGTTAATAATACTTAATAAAACAAAATGTCATTATCGCTATAATAATTCATATTATTAATCGACAATAATGGAATCAAACCGAAAGTGACTTCTCACATAAGCATCAATAATCAATACCGCCAGCTACTATACAACCACACGACATCGTATTTTTACTAATGAAGTAGTTCAACAAAGATCAACCCGTGAAACTTCCGTCGTTATTTCAATAAAATATTTTTGTCGCTTTCTCAATCCGACAATAATTTCGCTAGGGTCCACCAATGATTGAGTAGTTGTATTTAATATTCCCTCGCTAAACCTAATATTTCCGACCAATCTAATATAATATAACCACTGCGATACTTTGCAAAATTTATAAATACTACCCACAACTATAATATTATCTCAAATTCACACCATAATATTAAAAATTATTTCACAAAATTTAAATCTTTATCGATAAAATCTGGGTCTCACAATCTCCCTCCTTATGGAATTTCGCCCTACCTAAATTAGGGTACGACTGCATGATAAAGAGGTGAGGATACCTTGAATACCTTACTTTCTTTTAGGATCAGACCTTCCCCAGTTTATATCTTCTCGATCATAATTTTCCCTATTGCTCATCTCCGTATCTCGATATCATTCTAAAATATACCTTCAAAACAAAGGTTAATTGACATATCATAAATTGTCAACTTATCAAGTAAATAATTTCACCAGGGTAAGTCACACACTAACAAGTATATAACTTATCTCTCCCTCCTGGTTCTAGACTCTTATCTCCGCCAAATGACCATATCCCTAAGCTCGATACCAACCGTGACGCCTCCCAAATTAGGTATACGCCACCCATCGGGTCGCCACTTACATGGTACATAAATTCAAATACAACTTACTAATATAACTGTGGTATGCATAATACGACATAAATCGTGAGTTTGAATACAAATATTGTTTCACTAGATATTATACAAACTCAAAAAGAGTCCTTATTACAACTATTATCACACTATTTCACGTAATAGTGAGGATTACTAATGCTATCTTCCGGACCATTACTGCTCCCCGACTGTTCAAATTATGTTCTCATTTCCTAAGAGAATAAAGGAAAGAAAGGGTGAGCTCAACTAGCCCAAAGAAGAAATATTATGACTAAGATAATGCAGAATAAATTATCATTAATTCAAACAAAGTTAATCGATAAATACAATAGACAACCAATTAATCACAGCTTAATAAGCAATCCATTAAAAGAGCTCAGTAGAGAATAAAGTCTACTATCTTTTAGGTTTAAAAGGTTTTATCAATTTTTTATCATTTGAGACTCAACTTTTAATAAATAAACCACCACATCTAATCATCCCTGCATTACTACATTCATGGATTTTCATCAAATTATCAATGGTCATGACTACTATACCGAATCACCTCCTGGTCATAATCATACCAAAAACTATCCATCACCGCATTACAGAAGCCACTAAGGACTTTTATCACATCATTTATAACAAGCCACGATTATACCGAATGATCCCCGTCATTAAATCATACTAAGTTCATCTACGCACGTAAGCCAAAGATAACATAATATAACATGAGGATGATGACAATGACATAATAATTCAATAAAACAAGTTCAAGAATTATTTAATCCATGAATTATTAACGTCCAAATTGTCAACACGACATCGCTTTGCAGAGTAAAATTCAAGAATGATCGGAAGAATATTTCCATGAAAAGATATTGGATGAAACGCAAATATCAAGGATATTCTACTAATTTCATGGAGTATGAAGTCAAAGTTTTAACCAACCCAGGTATAATAAAGAATGGAATAACAAAAGAAATCACCACGCACGCGATTGCAGATGTATGCAAGTTATTCCAATGTAATAATAATAATCTAACCAGTCGTGTGAAATTCACAATCGGCGTGTGATGATCCAATGAATAATAAATGTTTGAATAATAAACAATAGAACCAGTCCGGTGTAAAACACACGCATGGATATTCCAATGTAATAATAAATGCGGAATAATAAACAATGGAACCAGTCCTGTAAAACACACGACGAGGATATTCCAAATGTAATAATAAAGAATGGAATAATGTAAGAAGATCACCAAGTATAGGGGGATTCAGCATATCAAAGTTATTCCAATGTAATAAATAAGAATGGAATAATATAAGGATTTCACCAAGTATAGAATATGCCACCGATCTAAAAGTTATGTATAGGTATGCCACTTTTTTACGGTTATTCCAACGTAATAATAATGAATGGAATAATGTAAGTTCTCTTCATGAATAAGAAAGAATAACACCCCTTACGGTACAACAAATAATATCCCTCACCGTAAAAGACACACCGGATATCAAAGTAGTGAAGTACCGAATACTCTTCTTCTTTTCTCTATAGATTTTCTCTCTATAGCTTCTCTCTATAATTTCTCTCTCTAGAATTTCAAAGAATTCGTAAAGAAAATAATGAAGGAATGAGCTTATTTATAGGAAAATAGAATGCATAGTAATTAATCCATGAACTATCCGTATTGATTTACTTTAATCGATGGTCCATATTTAAAGAAAAATCTTTAAATAAAATATAATATATTCTATTTATATAAAAACATTTTACTACGCAAACACTACTTAACACTATCGCAAAACACTATCTTAACACTATCGTAATAAAATATAATATATTTTATTTATGTAATAAACTTTAATAAAGTATTCTGCTTTATATAAAGATGTTTCGCTTTTATTACGTTAATAATACTGAATAAAATAAAACGTCATTATCGCTATAATAATTCATATTATTAATCGACAATAATGGAATCAAACCGAGTGACTTCTCACATAAGCATCAATAATCAATACCGCTAATGCAACCACACGACATCGCATTTTTTACTACCGAAAGTAGTTCAACAAGATCAACCAGAAAACTTCCGTCGTTATTTCAATAAAATATTTTTGTCGCTTTTCTCGAATCCGACAATAATTACATTATAGGGTCCACCAATGATTGAGCCATTGTCATTTAATATTCCCTCGCTAAATCTAATATTTCCTACCAATCGAATATAATATAACCACTTTGCATACTTTGCAAAATTTATAAATACTACCCACAACTATAATATTATCTCAAATTCACACCATAATATTAAAAATTATTTCGACAAAATTTAAATCTTTATTGATAAAATCTGGGGTCTCACATATATATATATGAATAGACGAATTTATAAATAATTATAAGGGATACGGTTATCATGAAGTTAATTTTATGGTAAGTTTGTCAATTGATCAATACAGTGCTAACACGCAGAGAGATCATCTCCTGACCTGCGTGTCGACGTTGTATTAATTAATTGACTAAAGTTAATTTCATACTAATCACTCCTAATTATAAGGTTGGTCCGTGTATTTTTAAAATATTATTAACTATAGTTATTTATATAAATCACAATGAAAATGTTGATATAAAAAGTCACAAGATATATTATCTTTCTACCATTAAATGTTCAATAATTATAGGGGGGACATTGAAGTAGCGAAATTTCTAGCAATATTTTTTTTTGGTAGTACCTCTCAAAAAATGTATAGTATTTATTCCAACGAATTTTTTTATAAAAAATAGTGTTTTAAGTGTAATTTAGATACATATAAGAAATGTACAGTCTGTACAGACTCTATTTCTTATATATATTCAAATTACACCATTTTTAAAATTGATAAATCTTAAAAATATTAAAGATACACATCAAAAGATTATGATCATAATAAAGTATGTAAAATTTATTACCAATGTCAAGTTTCAGTGTTTTAAAGTTCTATATAAATAATTTTAGTTATTAATTTTAAAAATAATCAATTTAATCATAAAATTTAAATTAAGATATTTACTATGGGACTGAGGGAAGGAGTATATAATTTGAAGATACAGTGGTATTTAAATTTAAATTTATGGCATTAAGCCATTAACTTAACTTTAAGGTACATGACAAATAAGAGTAGACATTGGCCATTTGTCCACTAGATCACCAAATAGGATCATCATCAAGAGTTCACAAGACTTCTTCTGTTCTTCATCTTCCTCTAAGACTATGCTTGTAGTTTTCCTTTAACATTTTTTTTTGCTTTTGCTTTTGAACTCCTATAAACTAAAAAGGAAAAGGAAAAATGTACTCAACATCTCCTAAAATCACTCCTTATCTTGCATATAAATAATAAAGATTTCTTTTTTTAAAAAAAATTAGTTAACATAATCTCACTTTACATCCAATTTTACGCTGGTGGCTAGCTAGGGACTGATCCAAAAAAATTTTATAACAGGAGGCGGATTTTAATTAATTTTTTTGTTAAAGTTAAATAAAGAAAATTTGAACTAATCAGAATAAATTTTATAATTTGCAATAAATATTCATAATCTAGACTAAAAAAGAAATTTTAAATAAAAAATATTTAGATACAATTTAGAATATAGAAGTACAATGAATCTACCTTTATTTGTACTCTTCCATTAATTTGTCACATTAAATTTATTCACTTATATATTTGCCCTTACTCTTATACCTAAAACCAAATCCAGCAGGGATATCTATTGTTTTCGATTTATTATCCTTCATAACACACTATACAAATTTTAATTGATGAGAATAAATCGAATAATCTCATAGTGTCAACCTTACGTTTTTTACGGGAGGGAGGCTAATATTTTCATGTTGAGTTTAATTCTACTCCCTCCATTTAATAGTTATTGTTCATTGAGAAAAATGATGTTTAATACTCACTCACTCTGTCCCATATATATGACGATATGATTTTATTTTATTTTTTTAAATTATTTGATGTTTTATATAATTCAGGAGAATTAATCATGATCTTTCCAAAATTATCCCCCATAGGAAGATGTTACTAATGAAGATGAGAGAAAGAGAGTATGAGAAAAGTATATAAGATAAAGAGCATTATAGACAATTAATACTAGAATAATACTACAGACACAAACTATTTTATAAATATTTTACAAACTGTTGATCATGTGGCATACTACACCTCAACTTATTGATCAATAAATTATTTCAATGTAGTATTCGGCCCCACACAATATGCTGAGATGGAGTATGTCACATCAGCAATTTATAAAATATTTATAGAATAGGTTGTGTCTGACTGTCTATAATATTATTTTTAATACTCCTCCGTCCCAAGATAAAAGTCTTTTTGCCCATATTAAGAAAGAGGATAAAATGACAAAATTATTCATATTTAAATTCTCATTTAATTGTATAATTTTCTGCACATTACTAATGATGTTCCATAAATATGCATAGAGAACAAAAATATACTCACTCCGTTCCTAAAAGATTGTCGTTTTAGGAAGTAATTTTTGTTTTAAAAAAATTGTCGTTTTGAGTTTATCAATACACATTAGCTACTTTTTCCTCACTTTACCCTTATTTAAAGTTTTCTCCTATTTAAATCTTTCTTCTCTTTCCAATGATTCTTATTCAATTCAATGTTATAATCAATGTAGTAATTGGTTGAATAAGAAATAATTGGTTGAATTGAATAAGAAACATTGGAAAGGGAATAATTGATTGTGACAATTAATAAGGATAGTATAATATTTTCGCTATGTATTAATTATATTACTTAATCTGTGTGCATTAACCTTAAACGACAATCTTTTAGAAACAGAGAGAGTAACAATTAATAATAATGGTATTATAGACAAATTATTATAAAAAATACTTTCTCTATTCCTAAAATATTATCGTTTAAGGTTAATGCACACAGATTAAGGAATGTAATTAATACCTAACGAAAATACTATACTACCCTTATTAATTGTCTCAACTAATTATTATCTTCTCAATGTTTCTTATTCAATTCAACCAATTTCTTCTTATTCAACCAATTACTACTTGAATTATAGCATTGAATTGAATAAGAATCATTGGGAAGGGTAGAAAATTTTAAATAAGGATAAAGTAAGGAAAAAATAGCTAATGTGTATTGATAAACTCAAAATGATAATTTTTTTGGAATAAAAATTACTTCTTAAAACGACAATCTTTTAGGAACGAAAGGAGTAGATCATTTAAGGTAAATAAACATTTAACTTAGGACTACCTGAAATAGTAATAAAAATTTTTATCATAAAACGTAGAGAGTACTATACAATTATTTTTTTTATTTTTGTGCATAACTCTAAAACATGGGGACGAATGGAGTACTATCTTTTATGATTGCATGAAATTTAGACCGTTTAGAAAAGGACGTGTAAGCGTGCATGCTTAGAAGATCAATAAATGTCCCTAGTCCAAAGGACAATAAAAAATATTCCATTGATTCTAAAATAGGATTAATATTATTTTTTTGAAATAAATTTGACATATTTTAAATTTAAAATAAAATTGAATTAATTTAGTTTCGTATGACATAATTATGAAAAAAAAAATTATATAATTATATTACTTACAGGATTTATTATTTCAAAATCTAAATAAATAACCTCAATTTTAAAGATAAAAATATTTTAAATTAATTTTAAACAATTAAATCAGATGCCGGTCGGGTGTTGCAGTGGAATTGGTGGTCCATCATTAAATAATGTTGCCCCATGCAATATGCATGCATCTAGACATGGTGCAAGTTATGGAATTGACCAAATTTAAGCTAACAAATTTTTACCCTGTTTTTCAAAATTCACCTTCAATTTTACCATCTTAAATATTTTTTTCACAAAAGATAACTAATTAGTGTGAAATTTTTGAAATTGGTCCGACTTGGTTAAAATTCATTTCATTTAGTTAATTATTAGTATCTTATAAGCTTGTAACTCGTGCGAGATGGGCTAATTTTTTATATGTTTTTTACACGTGGTGTGAAATATTTTATCCCTTTCTTTTTTTGGCTATTGAAATTAATTATAACTTAAATTTGTTATTTTTTGTAGTTATATATTAAGTTTATTATCAATGAAATTAATTCAATTGTAGGATTTTCTTTTAAGTGGTTATATAAACAAATATATATATATATATATATATATATATATATATAGAAATTTTCTCCAATGACAGGAAAAAAGCAATCGGTTATATAATGACGATTCTTCCGTTGCTAAATCACAGAAAAATCGATTTTTTGAGTTATAGCAACAATGTGAACCGTCGCCATAGCCATAACGTCGGCTTTATCTGCTATAATGACATATTAAACTGTTGGTATAGCTAGTTCGCTGACGAACAGGTCCGCTGGAGAAGCGGACTGTGTGTGTGTGTGTGTATATATATATACAAAAGGATCAAAGGCTTATCCTTTGATCCTACATACCTTGCATACGTCCGGTCCGTCGCTAAAATAGGTGAGCATGGTATGTAAAATAAAGGGATGAGCCCTTGAAATGGACTATATATATATATAATAAGGATCAGTCATACCTTTATCTTTTTCACCGATGCTCACCCCTTTAGGCGACGGTTTCGATCATACAACCGTCGTCTATACTTTTAGCGACGGACAACATATATGACCTAAACCGTCGCCTAAAGGGGGGTGAACACGGGTAAGATAAGGGGCATGCACTTGATTCGAACCATATATATATATATATATATATATATATATAGAGAGAGAGAGAGAGAGAGAGAGAGATGTTTCGTTTGATATAGTAATAACATACACCAAGTAGTAGAGTAGATTTTGGGTTAGTCAAATTTGATACGAATTTTGGGTTAGTCTATGCAAAAAATTTGAAAATACAAAATAAATATTGATGACCAACCAAGTTAGTTGAATTTAGGAACCTCTCTTAAATTGTTATATACAAGTTTGATAGCACGTGCTAGGCACGAGCTAGTTTATATAATTTTTTTTTACAAAATTTTGATAACTTTTTTGTGACAACCCCAAAACAGGTCCAGTCCATCCAACCTATTATGAGTCGCCAAATACATGGTACAGAAAACAACTACAACTTTATTACAACAATTGTCGTGCAAAATACAATAACACATATGCTGTGAGTTTTGATACAAATATATACCAACTGTGACTCTCATCCCAACCTTGGATAAAGACGTCACAATGGCACCTTACATAAAGGTATAGTCAAAACCTGCTTTAGAAATTAAAATCTTTGGGAAGTGCTCAAGAAACCTTCGTATACGGGAGGTCACAAGTCTCAGGTTATGACAAAATACCATATGCCCACGTAATTATCCTTGGTTTACCCAATAGACCCCAAAGAAAAACGAGAAGATTACTATCATATTCTTTTCAATGGTGAGTCTTCTCTTGACATATAATTATCTCTACTATCTCTAATTGAGAATTATACTTCAAATAAACTCCAAGATCATATAGGTAGTGCTCGTAGATATACTCAGTAAGTGAATGTGCACAACCCTGTCTTATGATGACACGAGGTTGTATGTCTTTAGACATCTTGTATGATAGTGACAAAACACCCTTCCAACGTTGGGTTCGCCTCACCTATTTGATTCACCAAATATAACTACTAAATGATGACCACCGCTCTATTTCTCCTGTTACCCCACTCAATTCAGACTTCACTCTTATTACACCGAAAGGAATTGTGAAGCAAAAGGGTGAGCACAACTAGCTCAAGAAAGAATATCATGACTAAAGATAATTAAATTATCAATAGCCTTCATCAATAATAAATCGTAGATTTATAAAGATATGGTAGATGATAAAAAAATTCAACCATAGTTGCAGCTGAACGAAGCAATCCATTAGAAGAGTCAAATAGACCATAAAGTCTATTATCTTCTCCATGTTAAAAATCCACCAACAATGTTTTATCCTCAGTAACATCAATCAACAGCCTCGTCCACAATCATATGAATAACTCATAATCATAATTGTGATTCTAAATTCCTCTTCGCATCCAGGACGAAGATAATTTTCACCACGTCTTTACCTGAAACATCAAAGATCATGGTTATACCAAATCACAGTTCATGTTCATAATCATACTAATAAATTCATCTTTTACACTACTGGGCAAAGATATTCATCAACAGCTTCATCTTTGCACTTCATCGCCAAAGATATTCAACAACAGTCATCTTTGCACTACGTGCCAAAGATATTCATCAACAATTCATCTTTGCACTACATGCCAAAGATATTCCTCAACAGTTCATATTTGCACTACATGCCAAATATATTCATCAACAGTTCATATTTGCACTACAGGCCAAATATATTAATATCTCAAAGAAAATATATAATCATTTCAGAATTTATATAAACAATAATTATAACCATGTTGATCCATTCACCTTAGCACTTAAGCTAAAAATATTCAATTATAAATTCAATGGTCATGATCATACCAGTCAACGATTCAACTTTGTACTACTTGTTAGGTTTGTAATATTCATAACGCAATCAAATTGCATAAAAGTGCGGAAGCGTGTAAAATCGAGTTTAAAAATTATTTACAAACCATAAACCCGGATCACCCTTTATGCGATAATTATTAATTAAACGAAAAGATAAAGAATAAATCATACCCTCAAGATCGAGCTTCCTCGTGTACAAGTTCACCTCCAACCTTTTCGCATTCAACTTGAATCCACCGGGTTTGGTTCCTTCCTTTGATCAACGTTAGCCACCCAAGCGTTTGGCCTCTAGAGGTGATCCACCAAGGAAAAATAAAGAATTCAAGAAGATGGTGTATTTGGCTCAAACCCTAGTTTTCTATCTCTATAGAAAAGGGTACTCTCCAACAAATTGGAATTATTACGTTGTAAAAGTCAACAACCCTCTCCACCCATAATAAGACTCCTCTTATTTATAAATGTAGGCAACCCACCTTAACAATTAAGGAATTGGAATTTATTTAATTAATTAAATTCTTTTAATTAATTAAGCTCCCTAATCTTATTAGGGATAATTAATTAAACTCCTTTAACTAATTTTCCTTCCTAATCCAATTAGGAATAAATGAGAGTACTTATATTAAATTAATTCCTAAACTCTTTTAGAAATTAAAATAATAATAATTGTAATAATATTAATAAGACTCCTCTTATTAATTTATATTTAATATTTCTAAAATATTAAATAATAAATATTAAGCTATTTAATTTATTCTATCACCATAGATTAAATTAAATATACTTAACATATTATTACGATTATGCCATTAACTTCTTAAATAATTATTCTTCCTTTTATGGTGTGACCCTTTAGGTTCTCCATATTAAACCTGGTTGTGAATAAATCAATTAGAACAATTCTAATCTTATTTAAATAAATAAATTAAACAATTAATTTATTTAAATAAATAATATTTATTCTACAATAGGATAAGCCTCCCTAATGATTAACGACTTTCCGGATAATATAGATTTCAACATTAATCATAAAAGAACCTTTGAGTAAATAGTTACCGTCTGATTCAATCCTTCCACCATACAATGTCCCAATTAAATATAAGATATGGAATTACTATCAAGTCTTATTTTATTTAATTATATGTATTTTCGATCCTTAAATGCACAACTCCAAATAATGCAAATTAGAAACTCTTTCTAATTTCATTCTCGCCTTGCCAAGGACTCACTGGGTTGTCATTTATCGAATCACATAGACATTTCTCTTTTTTATTAGAAGTGGTAGATTCTTTATCGATCATACATTATCTCCATGTACAACTTATTATACCCAAGCATACCTTTTGATATACCCTAAGGGTCTTAAGGAATAAGTCAAAGTATAACTCATCATACACAAGATACTATGATGATCTCAAGTCCAAGGATTACTTGTCTTACTATCACTACAGAATTCCTATCGACAGCAAATAAAACTCCATTAGGTATTCCTTAGCGAGCCACGCTCAAAGGAACTTATTCTCTAATAAGCACCTACATACTTGCTTTAGTGTTCCACAATAAATGATCACGAGATCAATCATCCTCATCCAATGAAAGCAAACAACGTATGTACCAATCTATCCTGATTCACTAATCCCCAATTTAGTAATCCAATGATTGGGAACTATTTTAGTTTTAAGCTTTCTAAGAATTTAGATCTCATTAGAATGATCATCATCATTATTCTAAAAGCATTGCTTAAAACTATGGGTTTATCACATATTATAAAACAAAGATCACGTAGATAATTAAAAGCCTTTAATAAATTAATACTTTTTATTAATAAATGAATAAGATTATTACAAAGTATATGCTTTATCATCAAACATGATTGGCTTGTGCATACTACTTTCAATCTCCCACTTTCACTAAAGCCAATCGTCATGGTATCTTATACTCTTCTTCTCTGCTAGTAGACGATTATCCTGTTTGTTGGATAAGCTTTAGTTAATGGATATGTAATGTTGTTCTTGAGAGTCCACTATCTCTATAGTGATTTTCCATCTTCAATGATTCTAATAATCAAATGAAAGTGCCACAACACATGTTTAGATCCAAGATGAGACTTAGGAACTATTTCTAGTTCTCGTAATGAACTTTTAATCCAAACAATCAACTTGCATAGCTTCATTTATAGCTATATACTTTGTCTTTATCACTAAACCAGCAACTCTTTGCTGTTTGGAACCTTTCTAATTCACTACACCACTATTCAAGGTAACACTTTACCTTAAAGTGGATTTTCGGTCGTCTTGGTCTGTCCGAAAAACTTGAGTCCAGTAAAGCCCTCTAGTTTTAATTCGGACCCACCATGAATATGATCACATCCTTAGTTCCAAGTTAAGCACTTTAAGATGTTTTTCACCGACTCATAGTGAACTTCTCCATAATATGACCGATCAACATCGTGTCTCAGACATTTCATTGCATACATGATTGTCACTCATGCGACCTCTCTTTTCGTGAGTCTGTGGGGACTATTAAGAGATACACTCCATAGCTCATCGACATGAGACATCTCTTGAGTTTGCCATGCTAAACGACTTTTAGCATCAAATGAATATACGTTCCTCGGGTTAAGTCGAGCATCCTCTTAAATCTATCTATATAGATTTATATCCCCAATTAAGATACTCTTCCAAATCATTCATGGAGGAATGTTTAGACAACTTTATCTTTCTTCCGATTGTAGCATTGGTATGTCATTCCTTATCCGTAGTATATCAACATATAAGACTAGGAATGTCACGATGCTCCCATCGACCCTTTTGTACACACTAGGTTCATTCTTATTTTTGATAAAATCAAACTCTTTTGATCGCCTCATCAAAACGAATGTTCCATATTTGAGAAACTTGCTTGAATCCATTTCTCCGAGTGTCTACAACACTTACCTCATCGTATGTAATCGGATCATCATCTTCTATGATGTGTACCTCATCATCATCATCTATGATGAATCCATACCTCCGAGGTATCTTCTTTGACTATTCCGATTTACGATTCTGCTTGTGGTATAATAGGTCTATCTACATGTGTTCCTCTTATTTGACTTATAGTATTTTGTGGTTCTTGAACTCTTCAAGATCTATTATCCTCCCACTAGCCCTTTCAATGATAAACACCTTTATCTTTAGAAGGCGCGTGTTTCGTAACAAACACCTTTTGCTTAAGTAGGATTATAGAAACATATACCTAAACTTACTTTAGGATGTCCCACAAATCGACACTTGTCAAATCTCGTCCCAAGCTTATCCTTTGAAATCTTTTCACATAAGTCGACAACCCCTTATCTTAACATACTTAAGATTAGGAATCCTTCCTCATCCATAACTTTTATGAGTCTTGGGGCCGGATTTTGAGGTTACCTTTTTCGTATATGCAACCATTTCTAGGACATGATCCTGAAGGATACCGAAATGTCAGAAAATCATTTTGGACCGCACCATGTTCAACAAGGTACGATTTTTCCTTTCGGATACATCAATCAATTATTGCTTATCGTGAGGCGTCCATTATGAGAAAACCATTTGAGATGATCTAGAAACTTATTGCACAAGTATTTATTCCTTGATCTAATCAAAGAATCTTAATACTTTGCCAATTTGTTTCACTTCAAATTCTTTGAACCTTTCAAATAATTCACACTTGTATTTTAGCAAATACACACATTCAACTCTTTGAATGATCATCTCTTTTCTTACACTAATTTGTTCAATATGCAAAATTATTTTCATGTAAGTCAAGTATACAAAATCCATTAAGTAATCTTTCAGCCTATACTAAACATTATTATTATTATAAATAGAACAACAATTGTTCTTAATTATAATACCAAAGATTTCATCATTCAACAATAAAATGGAAATAATGTTTCAACGAGAACCGAATACAATAACAACTTATCGACTTAATGAGACTTGCCCAGAGGCATTGCTAAACTATAAGTTTCTATGGCTAATGTAGCAACCTTTGTTTACATTTCCCGCACATAGATTACTTATATTTGTTTAGCTTTCTACTGCTTTGGTCCTTCATAAATCTATATTTATGATAACCAAAGTCGGTATCCAATACCCAAGTAGAACCTCGACTTAAAGAAAATTTATTTAAATCATGAACAAAATTGTATTTATAACCAAAACTTCACTAAGCTTCTTTGGTTTAGCCTCTCGCAAGACGCTTCTCATGCTTTCTTTCCAAAGGTCCAGCTTATTGCGGTGGAAGCAAACTCCTTTGCTATCCGTGATCGCTTTTGTTCTTATTATCCTTTGTTTATGCCTTTCTATATAACTTCTTTGAATCGTTCTTCTTCTTTCGTAAGATCCTTTGGCCCCTACCAAGAAGACTTGGTTTTTCTTGGTCGAAAGTGACTCTCAACATTTTTCAATATGTTAAGCAAATCAAATGAGGTGATATCTAGCTTGTCCATATGAAAAATTCACAATAATTAGGAAAGGAGTCCGGAGTGAGTGCAAGATCAAATCTTAGCTCAACTCTCCATCCATGACAAAACTCATTGTCCTAATTGATCAATCAAATTGATTATGTTAAGAACTTTTTATGCATCTATATAGTGCCATTGGCCATTCTAGATCGGAAGAGCTCCTTAGATATCCGATATCTATCGGTCCTACTTTCTCACCATCAACTACTTGATGCGGGAATATAGTAGAAGCATCCATAGTATCATCGACGACGCACAAGCTCGTTACTCATAGATGCGAGCATGATGTATCGAGCTAACTGCACACATCTTCGCCACTTTCTAAAAGTAAAGTAATCTCTTCCTCGAGGCATTGTTCTCGCAACCATTGCAGAGGATAAAGCGACATGGACATAAGATAGCTTTTCAACCATGAGAACTATTCTCAAATTCCTTAACCAATCCGCTTATATTCTGATTCAAGTTAATTTAGCATTTAATATGCTTCGCAGATGATAGTAATTTAGACATTGTAAAATTTCAGTAAATGAATTTGTAATTAACAAATATTTTAACATACATTCTTCTATTATTAATTACCAAAATAAATTAGGTCTTGTTTTAAATTGGTATCTCCCACTATTTTCTTCAAACTATATTACCCTCACTTATATAGTTCTAAAAAATCTAATTAAAGATTTGCTAGTGAGAATAAGGATCCCATTTCAAATGTATATAGCCTTGTGGTGACACAACAAACTATATATAAATAAATAGGTAGACAACTTTTGTCAATTACATCAACTATGCAACTCCTTTTCTTTTGCCTCTTAGATTATTTTGATCAAGTGGTGGCACATCCGAATCAAAATTATCCAAGTTAAGTCCAAACCTAGCACTCCATATATTCAAAAAGAAAAATATCATCCTTGTGGTGACACAACAAAACAATATTGTTCAATTTTCTTTATAAGCATCAAATGTGATAAATTAACATCTTAAATACTTAATACTTGCCTTGTGGTGACACAACAAACTCATATTAAATATTTAATACTCTATTAATTTTATCATGCTAGAAGGCGACGCTCGATATTCCAAATATCTTTGAACGCTTTAGGACTTAATATAAAAAATTGAGGGATTTATTATTAAATTTGTCTCATCTTGTTTAAGCGCATTTATATATATATATAAAATACGCGTTATATTAATGAACATGCGAAGCATGTTTGCATAATATATAATATATAGAGTATAAGCATGCACATATAGAATACTATATTCTACTCGGATTGATTATGGACTTTTATTCTAGTTTGGTTCACTAGAGCCACCAAGTGAACCAAAAGGTCAAACCCTAAAGGGTGCAAGAAATAATATTTAAATATAACTATTACATTTAAACCCTGCTCTATTACAACGGGTCTTCAAGCGCTTCTTGTCCTTGATCTCTAATTCTTCAAAATTAATTCTAAATATTCCTATTACAAAACTATTTTAAAATAAATAGAAACCTCGATCGCCAAATCGGGGAAGTACATAGGAGGAGATAGAATTTACATTCGAAAAATTAGAGAAGACGAGGTACGCAGTATTCCCATTTAATAAAACCCATACATTCACGCATCCAACTAAAATAAAATCCAATCACATCGGTCAATAGTCCATAATCAATCCCATTTATTATCATACACATCATCATACGCATCAATAAATAACATTCATCCTATGAATAATAAACATTTAATATATATATTTATATCATTTAATGGGCAAATTTAATTAGTATAAAATCTAGTTTTGAATCAAAATAAACTCCTTTATTTTAATCCAAATTTAAATCAAAATAAAACTATTTTATTTTAATTTATCTAATTTTGAATAAAATAAACTATTTTATTTTAATCAAAATCTTTAATCAAAATAAACTCCTTTATTTTAATTAATTATGGAATCCAATTCCAAGTAAAAAAATCTTTAATTAAAATAAACTCTTTATTTTAATTAATTATGAAATCCAATTCCATATAAAAAAAATATTAAAGGAAACACTTGGATATTCTTTTCCTATTCATAAATAAACTCCTTTATTTTGAATAATATGAAATCATATTTCATATCTAAATAAACTCCTTTATTTAAGGAAATTAGGATTCTCTTTCCTATTCACAAATAAACTCTTTTATTTTGAATAATATGAAATCTTATTTCATATCTAAATAAACTCCTTTATTTAAGGAAATATAAAATCCAATTTCAACTCCAATTAGTTATCATGGAATCCAATTCCAACTCTAATTAGTTATCATGAAATTCTAATTTTAAATTAAAATAAACTTTATATTTTAATATTAAAATAAACCTTTTATTTTAAAATTAAAATTAACATTTTATTTTAATTATAAAATAATTAAGAATAATATATATATATATAGTATATATATATATATAACTATTATATATATATATAATATAATAATCAATATATATATATATATATTATATAAAACCGTGCCCCTCTTTAAAAATGTCAACATGCTTCTGCCGAAATCAACTCATTTTTCTTGTTTCACGTGCTTGGTTAATAAGGTACATGAGTTAACCGAAATTATATATATATATAAAATCGTAATATATTATATATATATATATATATATATATATTTCTCTCTCCTTATCTTCCTCTTTATTGTAAAAAACATGCTTTCAGATATTTTTTTATTTTTATTTTTAATTTTTTTTTAAATTTTATACAATAAAATTATGCCCAATTAAATTGTTCTAAACACATATCAATATACATATCAAATCTGAACAATTAATAATTCGCATAAAGGTTTGGCTCTGATGCCAATGTTAGGTTTGTAATATTCATAACGCAATCAAATTGCATAAAAGTGTGGAAGCGTGTAAAATCAGAGTTTAAAAATTATTTACAAACCATAAACCCGGATCACCCTTTATGCATAATTATTAATTAAACGAAAAGATAAAGAATAAATCATACCTCAAGATCGAGCTTCCTCGTGTACAAGTTCACCTCCAACCTTTTCGCATTCAACTTGAATCCACCGGGTTTGGTTCCTTCCTTTGATCAACGCGTTAGCCACCCAAGCGTTTGGCCTCTAGAGGTGATCCACCAAGGAAAAATAAAGAATTCAAGAAGATGGTGTATTTGGCTCAAACCCTAGTTTTCTATCTCTATGTAAAAGGGTACTCTCCAACAAATTGGAATTATTACGTTGTAAAAGTCAACAACCCTCTCCACCCATAATAAGACTCCTCTTATTTATAGATGTGGGCAACCCACCTTAACAATTAAGGAATTGGGATTTAATTAATTAATTAAATTCTTTTTAATTAATTAAGCTCCCTAATCTTATTAGGGATAATTAATTAAACTCCTTTAACTAATTTTCCTTCCTAATCCAATTAGAATAAATGAGAGTACTTATATTAAATTAATTCCTAAACTCTTTTGAAATTAAAATAATAATAATTGTAATAATATTAATAAGACTCCTCTTATTAATTTATATTTAATATTTCTAAAATATTAAATAATAATATTAAGCTATTTAATTTATTCTATCACCATAGATTAAATTAAATATACTTAACATATTATTACGATTATGCCATTAACTTCTTAAATAATTATTCTTCCTTTTATGGTGTGACCCTTTAGGTTCTCCATATTAAACCGATTGTGAATAAATCAATTAGAACAATTCTAATCTTATTTAAATAAATAAATTAAACAATTAATTTATTTAAATAAATAATATTTATTCTACAATAGGATAAGCCTTCCAAGCGATTAACGACTTTCCGTATAATATAGATTTCAACATTAATCATAAAAGAACCTTTGAGTAAATAGTTACCGCATAATTCAATCCTTCCACCATACAATGTCCCCAATTAAATATAAGACATGGAATTATCACAAGTCTTATTTTATTTAATTATATGTATTTCGATCCTTAAATGCACAACTCCAAATAATGCAAATTAGAAACTCCTTTCTAATTTCATTCTACCACAAGGACTCACTGGGTTGTCATTTATCGAATCACATAGACATTTCTCTTTTTTATTGAAGTGGTAGATTCTTTATCGATCATACATTATCTCCATGTACAACTTATTATACCCAAGCATACCCTTTGATATACCCTAAGGGTCTTAAGGAATAAGTCAAAGTATAACTCATCATACACAAGATACTATGATGATCTCAAGTCCAAGGATTACTTGACTACTATCACTACAGAATTCCTATCGACAGCAAAATAAAACTCCATTAGGTATTCCTTAGCGAGCCACGCTCAAAGTGAACTTATTCTCTAATAAGCACTTACATACTTGCTTTAGTGTCTCCACACAAATGATCATGAGATCAATCATCCTCATCCAACGAAAGCAAGTTAACGTATGTACCAAATCTATCCGGATTCACTAATCCCCAATTTAGTAATCCAATGATTGGGAACTATTTTAGTTTTAAGCTTTCTAAGAATTTAGATCTCATTAGAATGATCATCATCATTATTCTAAAAGCATTGCTTAAAACTATGGGTTTATCACATATTATAAAAACAAAGATCATGTAGATAATTAAAAGCCTTTAATAAATTAATACTTTTTATTAATAAATGAATAAGATTGTTACAAAGTATATGCTTTATCATCAAACATGATTGGCTTGTGTGCATACTACTTTCACTACTGGCCAAAGAGAATCCATAGTCACGATCATACCAATAATCTACCCATCTTTACACTCAAGTCAAAGAGAAATTTCATCACTAAGATTATAAAAATGTTATATATGATAATAAAAATAATATGATCAAATCATGGATTTAATTTCAAAAGTAAGATTCATAAATCAACGATAATTTGGTGGTAAAAAGAAACCAATTTTGTTTTGAATCAGATCCGTGAATAAATAACTCGTGAATAAGAACTCATGAATAAGAACTCGTGAATAGTAACCCCCCACATGAAAAAGGTAGACATTCCACAATAAAATTTATACCAATATTTCTAAGATAATGATATTGAAAGAATAATATTTCTTAAGCTTATAAATAATTTATTTTAATTGTTTACACTTTACTAAATAATGCATTTAATCATCCTAAAATGCCAAACTCATAAGATTTCATCACCAATAACCAAAACCCTCATCAAAAATCTACATATACCTCATGTAGGATTCTCAAGCCATAAAATCTTATTTTCTAATTTTCTTACTTCATATAACATATTTAATTCATTTACTCATAACTAGTCCATTTTCATGAAAAATATCAAATCAGTTCCAAAAATATTTCTTTTCTGGGATTTAGCATAATATAGTCTCACATTGAACATATATTTTTCTCGAATTTTTAAATTTATTTACTATTTTTCATATGGCCAAAATAAATAATATTTAGACATTTATCATAAATTGTACTCTTGTCCAAAATTTGAAATTCACAGAAAGTACAATCGATATTATATAGATTTACTCCCAATAAAAATTTCATCAATTTTGGAGTTAACCACAAGGAGTTATAAGCGGTTACTTTTAAAATAGTCTTTTCTCATAAAATTCATAACTCTTAATCTATACATCCAAAAATCACCATTTTCGGACATAATCAATAAAACTCATCAAAATATCATTTCAAATTTTTTCAGAATTTTAAGAGTCGAAAAACTACTGAAACCGAAAAACATAATAACCCTTAAAATCCCTACCTCAAAAGAGAAAAGATTTCCGACCTGGAATATCTGGATGAAAAGTCAAGGAACCTTCATACCTAATAACAACTCTAAAAGTATCTAAATACTAACAAAAATACGCTCGACAATATTGAGAGAGAAAACTTATGTTTCTAGTGTGATTTTCAATTTTAACTTAAGCGCCTATTTATAGGAAAATGCTAGAACGCCAAAGAAAACTAAATTAATAAAATATTAATTTATTTTATACGCATCCCATTTTGAAAAAAATGGAAGCCATCACCTTTGAAAATCCAATTCAAAGACATGCATTCAATCACCAACCAAAAGTGGGGCCCGCTTTCTAGAATTTTCCACTAAAATATTTATAAAAATAATTTACAATCAACACCTCTTAAAATTCATAACAAATCATACGTTAATTTTTAACGGTTCAAAATTTGTGAACATATACTCAACTTATATATGTATAATATATCCAAAAATCACAACGATCCAACGGTCGGATTAAAATTTATGACTCACGCAATATATCTCAAGAACACTGATTTTTTAGATTATTAGTCATTCTAATTCAGCTTTCATTCAAAAATTCACCACGATAAATCTACAAAGGATTTTTGGGTGATTCTAATTTCTACGGTTAGCTTACTTCCGTGGCTTTCTTTTGATATATGGCTCATCTCCTAACTCATTATACACAAAAGAGTTATGAATTTTACAAAATTAAGTAATAAACTAATTTTTCTAAAATCCCATATTTTGTTCTCCATTTCACAAAATACCAATAAAACATCTCAACATTAATTCCTTCATTTATAACCACATAAATAAATCCATCATTTAACATTGCCAATAATGCTATCTAA
Source organism: Panax quinquefolius (assembly GCA_020205615.1). Lineage (NCBI taxonomy): Eukaryota > Viridiplantae > Streptophyta > Magnoliopsida > Apiales > Araliaceae > Panax > Panax quinquefolius. The sequence continues at coordinate 99,989,696 of CM035166.1, read as the reverse complement.
TAATATTATTCAATCATGTTTGATGATAAAGAAAAATACATATACTTTATAAACAATCTTATATCATTTATTATTAAGAAAAAAATATTAATTTATTAAAGGCTTTTAATTATTCTACATGATGTCGCTTTTTATAATATGTGATAAACCCATAGTTTTAAGCAATGCTTTTAGAATAATGATGATGATCATTCTAATGAGATCTAAATTTATTCTTTATTAATAAAAAGTATTAAAATTAAAATTTTAGTTCTACAATCGATAAACCCATATTACTAAATCGGGGATTATCATTCTAATGAATCCGATAGATTAAAACTACATACGCCAATCGTTTTACTCATCGGGAGGATGATTGATCTCATGATCATTTGTGAGGATGAGACACTAAAGCAAAGCAAGTACGTAGGTGCTTATTAGAGAATAAGTTCACCGAACGTGGCTCGCTAAGGAATACCTAATGGAGTTTTATTTGCACTCGTCAATAGGAATTCTCAGAGTGATAGTAGTACAAGTAATCCTTGACTCGAGATCATCATAGTATCTCGTGTATGATGAGTTATACTTTGACTTATTCCTTAAGACCCTTAGGGTATATCAAAGGGTATGCTTGGGTATAATAAGTTGTATATGGAGATAATGTATGATCAATAAAGAATCTACCACTTCTAATAAAAGAAGAGAAATGTCCTATGTGATTCGATAAATGACAACCCAAAGAGTCCTCGGGTTAAGGCGTAATGAAATTAGAAAGGAGTTTCTAATTTGCATTATTTGAGTCAGGCATTTAAGGATCGAAATACATATAATTAAATAAAATAAGACTTGACAAGAATTCCATGTCTTATATTTAATTGGGACATCAGATGGTGGAAGGATTGAATTGTACGGTAACTATTTACTCAAAGGTTCTTTTAATGATTAATGTTGAAATCTATATTATCCGGAAAGTCGCCGATCGCTAGGGAGGCTTATCCCTATCAGAGAATAATAAATATTATTTATTTAAATAAATTAATTATTTAATTTATTTATTTAAATAAGATTAGAATTGTTCTAATTGATTTATTCACAACCTATTTAATATGGAGAACCTAAAGGGTCACACCATAAAAGGAAGAATAATTATTTAAGAAGTTAATGGCATAATCGTAATAATATAGTTATGTATATTTAATTTAATCTATGGTGATAGAATAAATTAAATAGCTTAATATTTATTATTTAATATTTTAGAAATATTAAATATAAATTAATAAGAGGAGTCTTATTAATATTATTACAATTATTATTATTTTAATTTCTAAAAGAGTTTAGGAATTAATTTAATATAAGTATTTCATTTATTCCTAATTGGATTAGGAAGAAAAATTAGTTAAAGGAGTTTAATTAATTATCCCTAATAAGATTAGGGGAGCTTAATTAATTAAAAGAATTAATTAATTAAATAAACCCAATTCCTTAATTGTTAAGGTGGGTTGCCCACATCTATAAATAAGAGGAGTCTTATTATGGGTGGTATGGGTTGTTGACTTTTAAAAAATACGTAATAATTCCAAGTTGTTGGGAGTACGCCTTTTCTATGTAGATAGAAAACTAGGGTTTAGCCAACCACCCTTCTTCTTGAATTTTCTTCTTCCTCGTGGATCACCTCTAGAGGCCAAACACATGGGTGGCTAACGCCGATCAAAGGAAGGAACCAAACCCATGGATTCAAGATTGAACGCGAAAGGATTTGAGGTGAACTCAGTACTGAGGAAGCTCGATCTTCAAGGGTATGATTTATTCTTTATCTTTTCGCTTAATTAATAATTGTGCATAAAGGGTGATCCGTATATGGATTGTAAATATTTTAAACTCGATTTTTACACGCTCCGCACTTTTTTATGCAATTTGATCAAGCGATCATGAATATTACAAACCCAATAAAGGCATATCGTGAGCCAAACCTTTATGCTAATTATTAATTGTTTAAATTTGATATGATATTGATATGTGTTTAGAACAATTTAATTGGGCATAATTTTATCAGATAAATTTAAAAAAAAAAAAAAAAAAAAAACAATCACGCTTTTTTTTTCGGATTCATATAAGTAGTTATGTTCAAGAAAATAAAGCCACAAATTTTGATGATCCCGCTTGAAATTGCGGCATAGAACCCAAGTTGCCTAATTAGAGTTCTCTGCAAATTTTTTATTTTTTTTTTGAGTTGCATCATAATGAAATCGAGAAATAGATTGTTTTGAAAATAAGTACATATTTAATAAAAAGAGCGGTAATATATATATATATATATATATATATATATATATATATATATATATATATATATATATATATATAATAAATATAAAAGTTTATTTTAATTTTAAAATAAAAGGTTTATTTTAATATTAAAATATAAAGTTTTATTTTAATTTTAAATAATTTTATAATTAAAATAAAAGGTTTATTTTAATCTTAAAATAAAAGGTTTATTTTAATATTAAAATAAAAGATTTATTTTAATTTTAAAATTAGAATTTCATGCTAATCTAATTAGAGTTGGAATTGGATTCCATGCTAACTAATTGGAGTTGAAATTGGATTGCCTAATTTATTTAAATAAAGGAGTTTATTTAGATATTTAAAATAGATTTCATATTATTCAAAATAAAAGAGTTTATTTGTGAATAGTGAAAGAGAATCCATGTTTCCTTAAATAAAGGAGTTTATTTAAATATGAAATAAGATTTCATATTATTCAAAATAAAGGAGTTTATTTGTGAATGTAATAGAAAGAAAATCCGTGTTTCCTTTAATAAAAGATTTTTTTTTTTACATGAATTGATTCCATAATTAATTAAAATAAAAGAGTTTATTTTAATTAAAAATTTTTTTTATATGGAATTGATTCCATAATTAATTAAAATAAAGGAGTTTATTTTGATTAAAGATTTTGATTAAAATAAAATAGTTTATTTTATTCAAAATTAGATAAATTAAAATAAAATAGTTTTATTTTGATTTAAATTTGATTAAAATAAAGGAGTTTATTTTGATTCAAAATAGATTTTATACTAACTAAATTTGCCCATTAAATGATATCAATATATATATTAAATGTTTATTATTCATGAGATGAATGTTATTTATCGATGCATATGGTGATGTGTATGATAATAAATGGGATTGATTATGGACTATCGACCAATGCGATTGATTTTATTTTAGTTGGATGCATTTAATGTATGGGTTTTATTAAATGGGGTCTCACAGACTGCCTTCTTCTAATTTTTCTTAATGTAAATTCTATCTCCTCCTATGTATTTCCCTCGATCACGATCAAGGTTTCTATTTATTTTAAATAGTTTTGTAATAGAATAGTTAGAATTAATTTTGAAAAATTAGAGATCAAAGGAGCAAGGAGCGCCAAGACCCGCTTTGTAATGGAGCCCGTTTTAAATGTAATAGTTATATTTAAATATTAATTTCGCACCCCTTAGGTTTGACCTTTTGGTTCACTTGGTGGCTCTAGTGAACCAAACTAGAATAAAAGTCCATAATCAATCCGGTAGAATATAGTATTCTATATGTGCATGCTTATACTATATATATATATATATTATGCAAACATGCTTCGCATGTTCATTAATATGACGCGTATTTTATATATATATGTGCATGCTTAAACAAGATGAGACAAATTAATAACAAACCCCTCAATTTTTATATTAAGTCCTAAGCGCTCAAAGATATTTGGAATATCGAACGTCAGCTTTCTAGCATGATAAAATTAATAGAGTATTAAATATTTAATATGAGTTTGTTGTGTCACCACAAGGCAAGTATTAAGTATTTAAGATGTTAATTTATCACATTTGATGCTTATAAAGAAAATTGAACAATATTGTTTTGTCAGGTCACCACAAGGATGATATTTTTCTTTTTGAATATATGGAGTGCTAGGTCGACTTAACTTGGATAATTTTGATTCTGATGTGCCACCACTGATCAAAATAATCTAAGAGGCAAAAATACAAGGAGTCAGATAGTTGATGTAATTGACAAAAGTTGTCTACCTATTTATTTATATATAGTTTGTTGTGTCACCACAAGGCTATATACATTTGAAATGGGATCCTTATTCTCACTAGCAAATCTTTAATTAGATTTTGCCTTAACTATATAAGTGAGGGTAATATAGTTTGAAGAAAATAGTGGAGATACCAATTTAAAACAAGACCTAAATTATTTTGGTAATTAATAAAAGAATGTATGTTAAAATGTTGTTAATTATAAATTCATTTACGTAATTTTACAATGTCTAAAATTACTATCATCGCTGCATATTAGATGCTAAATTAACCGCATCGAATTAAACTGATTGGTTAAGGAATTTGAGAATAGTTCTCATAGTCGAAAAGCTATCTTATGTCCTTAATACGCCTATCCTCGCAATGGTTGCGCATAATGCCTCGAGGAAGAGATTGCTACTTTTAGAAAGTGGCAAGATGATGCACAGCTTGGCTCAACGCATCATGCTCGCATCCATGAGTAACGAGCTTCAAACAAGATGAAACTATGGATGCTTTACTATATTCCCGCACATCAAGTAGTTGATGGTGAGGAAAGTAGGACCGATAGATATCGATATCTAAGGAGCTCTTCCGATCTAGAACGGCCAATGACACTATAAAGATGCATAAAAGTTTCTAACATAATCAATTTGATTGATCAATTAGACAACCGGTTTTGTCATGGATGGAGAGTTGAGCCAAGATTTGATCTCGCACTCACTCCCTAACTCTTTCACAATTGTTGTGAATTTTTCATATGAACAAGCTAGATATCGCCTTCACCGATTTGCTTAACATGTTGAAAAATGATGAGAGTCACTTTCCAACCAAGAAAGACAAGTCTTACCGGTAGGGGCCAAAGGATCTTCCTAAAAGAAGAACGATTCAAAGAAGGTAAATAGAAAGGCAAAACAAAGGATAATAAGAACAAAATCGATATGGATAAAGAAAGGAGTTTGCTTCCACCGCAATAAGCCCGACACCGAAAGAAACTCAAGAAGCATTTGCAGAGGCTAACCAAAGAAGCTTAGTGAAGTTTCTACATAAATACAAAATTTTGTTCATGATTTAAATAAATTTTTCTTTAAGTCAAGGTTCTACTGGGTATTGATACCGACTTTGGTTATCATAAATATAGATTTATGAAGGACCAAATGTAAGTAGAAAGCTAAACAAATATAAGTAATCCTATGTGTGGGAAATGAAGCAAAGGTTGTAACATTAGCCATAGAAACTTATAGTTTAAGCAATGCCTACGGAAAATCTATTAAGTCAATAAGTTGTTATCAGATTCCAGCCTTGTTAAAAATATTATTTCCATTTTATTGTTGGACAATAAAATTTTTGGTATTATAATTAAGAACAATTGTTGTTCTATTTATAATAATAATGTTTTGTATAGAACCGAATATTACTTAATGGATTTTGTATACTGACTTACGTGAAAATAATTTTGCATATCGAACAAATTAGTATAAGAAAAGGAGATGATCATTCAAAGAGTCGAATGTGTGTATTTGTTGAATACAAGTGTGAATTATTCAAAGGTTCAAAGAATTCGTAAGTGAAACAAATTGACAAAGTATTAAGATTCTTTGATTAGATCAAGGAATAAATACTTGTGCAATAAGTTTCTAGATCATCTCAAATGGTTTTCTCATAATGGACACATCTTGATACGCAATAATTGATTGATGTATCTCGAATGGAAAAATCGTACTTGTTGGACATGGTGCGGTCCATAATGATTTTACCGACATTCCAAAGATCCTTCAGGGATAATGTCCTAGAAATGGTCGTGACATTCACGAAAATGGTAACCTCAAAATCCTACCCCAAGACTCCATAAAAGTTATGGATGTGGAGGATTCCTAATCTTAAGTATGTTAAGATAAGGGTTGTCCAACTTATGTGAAAAGGTTTCAAAGGATAAGCTTGGGACAAGATTTGACAAGTGTCGATTTGTGGGACATCCTAAAGTAAGTTTAGGGTATATGTTCTATAATTCTACTTAGCAAAAGGTGTTTGTTATAAACACGCCGCCTTCTAAGATAAAGGTGTTTATCATTGAAAGGGCTAGTGGGAGGATAATAGATCTTGAAAAGTTCAAGAACCACAAAACACTATAAGTCAAATAAGAGGAACCTCAGATAGAATTCCTATTGTACCACAACCTAATCGTAAATCTCGAATAGTACCAAGATACCTAGAGGTATGGATTCATCATAAATGATGATGATGAGGTACGATCATGTAAGATGATGATCCAGCCATTACATACGATGAGTTAAGAGTTGTAGACACTCGAGAAATTGATCAAGCAATATTCTCAAAATGGAACATTCGCTTTGATGAAACAAATCAAAAGAGTTTGATTTTATCAAAATAAGAATGAACCTAGTGTGTACACAAAAGGGTCAAGTGGGAGCATCGTGACATTCCTAGTATTATATGTTGATATACTACTTGATAAGGAATGACATACCAATGCTACAATCAAGAAAGATAAAGTTGTCAAAACATTCCTCCATGAATGATTTGGAAGAGTATTTAATTGGGGATAAAATCTATATAGATAGATTTAAGAGGATGCTCGACTTAACCCAAGGAACGATATTCATTTGATGCTAAAGTCGCTTAGCATGGCAAACTCCAAGAGATGTCTCATGTTGATGAGCTATGTATCTCTAATAGTCCCCATGCATCTCTCGAAAGAGAGATCGCACGATGAGTGACAATCATGTATGCAATGAAATGTACGAGACCGATGTCGATCACCATATTATGGAGAAGTTCACTATGAGTCGCTGAAAATACCAATGCTACAATCAAGAAAGATAAAGTTGTTCAAAATTCCTCCATGAATGATTCGGGAAGAGTATCTTAATTGGGATAAAATCTATATAGATAGATTTAAGAGGATGCTCGACTTAACCCAAGAACGATATTCATTTGATGCTAAAGTCGCTAGAAGCATGGCAAACTCCAAGAGAGATGTCTCATGTGATGAGATGAGCTAGTGTATCTCTCTTAATAGTCCCCATACATAGACCAAAAAGAGAGGTCGCATACTTGAGTGAAATCATGTATGCAATGAAATATACGAGACCGATGTCGATCACCATATTCGGAGAAGTTCACTATGAGTCGTTGAAAACATCTTAAAGTTCTTAACCCAAGACCAAGGATGGGTGGGTCTAAATTAAAACTAGAGGGCTTAATGCACTCAAGTTTTTCGACTCATGCATACTAAGACGACAAAAAATCCACTTTAAGGTAAAGCGTTATCTTGAACAAAGGGTGCAAAGTTGAATTGAAAGGTTCCAAACAAAGAAAGAGTTGCCGGTTTAGTGATAAAGACAAAGTATATAGCTATAAATGAAGCCGCAAGTTGATTGTTTGGATTAAAAGTTCATTACATAACTAGAATAGTTCCTAAGTCTCATCTTGGATCTAAACATGTGTTGTGGCACTTTCATTTGATTATTAGAATCATTGAAAGATGGGAAATCACTATAGAGATAGTGGACTCTCATGAACAACATTACATATCCATTAACTAAAGCTTATCCAACAAAGCAGGATAATCGCCACTTAGAGAAGAAGAGAGTATGAAGATACCATGACGATCGGCTTTAGTCAAATGGGAGATTGAAAGTAGTATGCACACAAGCCAATCATGTTTGATGATAAAGCATATACTTTGTAAATAATCTTATTCATTTATTAATAAAAAGTATTAATTTATTAAAGGCTTTTAATTATCTACATGATGTCGCTTTTATAATATGTGATAAACCCATAGTTTTAAGCAATGCTTTTAGAATAATGATGATGATCATTCTAATGAGATCTAAATTCTTAGAAAGCTTAAAACTAAAATAGTTCCCAATCGTTGGATTACTAAATTGGGGATTAGTGAATCCGGATAGATTGGTACATACGTACGCTGCTTGCTCATTGGATGAGGATGATTGATCTCATGATCATTTGTGTGGAGACACTAAAGCAAGTATGTAGGTGCTTATTAGAGAATAAGTTCACCGAACGCGGGCTCGCTAAGGAATACCTAATGGAGTTTTATTTGCCTCGTCAATAGGAATTCTCAGAGTGATAGTAAGACAAGTAATCCTTGACTTGAGATCATCATAGTATCTCGTCGGTATGATGAGTTATACTTTGACTTATTCCTTAAGACCCTTAGGGTATATCAAAGGGTATGCTTGGGTATAATAAGTCAGTATATGGAGATAATGTATGATCAATAAAGAATCTACCACTTAATAAAAGAAGAGAAATGTCCTATGTGATTCGATAAATGACAACCCAAAGAGTCCTTGGTTATAAGTGTAATGAAATTAGAAAGGAGTTTCTAATTTGCATTATTTGAGTTGTGCATTTAAGGATCGAAATACATATAATTAAATAAAATAAGACTTGACAAAGAATTCCATGCCTTATATTTAATTGGGACATCAGATGGTGGAAGGATTGAATTGTCACAGAACTATTTACTCAAAGGTTCTTTAATGATTAATGTTGAAATCTATATTATCCGGAAAGTCGCTGATCGCTAGGGAGGCTTATCCTATCAGAGAATAAATATTATTTATTTAAATAAATTAATTATTTAATTTATTTATTTAAATAAGATTAGAATTGTTCTAATTGATTTATTCACAACCTATTAATATGGAGAACCTAAAGGGTCACACCATAAAAGGAAGAATAATTATTTAAGAAGTTAATGGCATAATCGTAATAATATAGTTATGTATATTTAATTTAATCTATGGTGATAGAATAAATTAAATAGCTTAATATTTATTATTTAATATTTTAGAAATATTAAATATAAATTAATAAGAGGAGTCTTATTAATATTATTACAATTATTATTATTTTAATTTCTAAAAGAGTTTAGGAATTAATTTAATATAAGTACTCTCATTTATTCCTAATTGATTAGGAAGGAAAATTAGTTAAAGGAGTTTAATTAATTATCCCTAATAAGATTAGGGAGCTTAATTAATTAAAAGAATTAATTAATTAAAACCCAATTCCTTAATTGTTAAGGTGGGTTGCCCACATCTATAAATAAGAGGAGTCTTATTATGGGTGGTATGGGTTGTTGACTTTTTAAAAAAGTACGTAATAATTCCAAGTTGTTGGGAGTATGCCTTTTCTATGTAGAGATAGAAAACTAGGGTTTAGCCAACCACCCTTCTTCTTGAATTTTCTTCTTCCTTGGTGGATCACCTCAGAGGCCAAACACATGGGTGGCTAACGTTGATCAAAGGAAGGAACCAAACCCGTGGATTCAAGATTGAACGCGAAAGGATTTGGAGGTGAACTTGTACCGAGGAAGCTCGATCTTCAAGGGGTATGATTTATTCTTTATCTTTTCGCTTAATTAATAATTGTGCATAAAGGGTGATCCGGGTATATGGATTTGTAAATATTTTAAACTCGATTTTTACACGCTCAAGACTTTTTATGCAATTTGATTAAGATCATGAATATTACAAACCTAATAGCTTATTTATAAAAACTCAAATTTGTCGTTTTTTCTTCATCCGATAAGTTATCCGTTATGGGGCCCACAAATAGGCTACTTGGCCGTCATTTAAATAGAAAAGAATATTCCACGACCAAACGAATATTCCCCTACAACAATGAATATTTTATAACCACTTGCGTATTTTGAAAAAAATTTCATATATCACCCTTAACTTTAACTTTTTATTAATTTAATAATTTACTGAATTGTAATTATAAGAAAAAGACTTAAATATGAATTAGTACCCTAAACTATAGGCCATATTCCACTTCGGTGATTCACCTTTCAATTTTTTTAATCAGATCATTAAACTATTAATTTTTTCCACTTCCATTCAATTCAGTCTGCCACGTCAGAAATTGCTTACGTGGCTCTTTGGGTAGGCCATTGCTCAGCTGATGTGTAATTAAAAAAATAGTATTTTAATGTTTGATTACACATTTATTATATATGAAAGGGCAAATTCGCCAAACTACTTTATATTATGCATTAATACTAATAAAAAACAACAAAAGCTAAAATCATCTAACTCTTCATCTGCTACCCATCCTAAAAAATCCACCATCTTCCTGCTAAAATCTACCGTCTTCGATCAAAAAACTTGACAATCATCACCGACCAGAAAACTCAACCATCCACCACTTGAAAACCCTATACCCATAAAATTAAATCATCTCAACCTTAGTTATTAAACGAAAATGCAAGAAAATATGGAGAAAAACAAACCCATCAACACATATATATCAAGATTCTTTCAGAAGATCTCCTATGATCGAAAGTCGACGCCATCTCCATCCGGTCCCATCTCCATCATCTTCAGCCTCGACATCGCAAAATTGTGCAACGACAATTTTGAACGCCCGCTGAGGTTCCGGTTTCAAGACGGCAGAAACAGGCAGCTGTCCAGCGACGAAGTAATTGACCCCAGTCACCTGCTGATCCATTTGCCGAAAATTGACTTCTGTTTCGTTATTTTTCCGTTGGAAACACCGTTCCGGCGTTTGGCAGTCGGTGTTTCTGGGTCTGAGCCCGAAACGCTCGGAGTCTGCAACGACGATGTTGTTTCTGGCTTGACCATGTTGAGGACGGTGGAGAAGACATCATCTCCGGTGACGAAATCGGAGTCATCGAAAAGTGATTTCTTGAGAGCTCTGGTTAGGGTATCGGTGTCTCGGGCAAAGGCTTCGGAAAGCCATGAATCGGCAAATGTTGGCATGAAATTCCACCACTACGCTCGAATCGGGAAGTTGCTTGAGCCGTGAATCGAATCGCTTGGCATGAAATCTCCGGGTCGAAGATGATGAAGTCGCTTCGGTTGAGCTAGGGTTTATCGTTCCAATTTGGGGAGAGCTAGTCTTGGTCGATCGATTGTTATTCTACCAGCTAATATATGTTTGTTTTATTTATTTTAATTAGAAATGTTAATTTAGGTTTTGACTATTTTGTCCTTTGTTTAAATAGAGTTATTTATTTAATAATTAAAAAATAGTTTTTTTGCCACATAAGCTTCTTAAGGCCCCACATAATTAGCCACGTCAGCAATTTTTGACGTGGCATGTTCAATTTGGTCCAATTGAAAAAAATTGATAGTTTAATCATCTAATTGACAAAATTAAAAGGTGAGTAACCGAAGTGGAATATGGTCTATAGTTTAGGGTACTAATTCATATTTAAGCCTAAGAAAAATTGAATACTTTTATCTCATAAAATTCGGGCTCTTATATTTTTATTGACATATATAATACATATATAATGTTGAAGATCATTTGTATCAAGATCATATTTACAATTGTACAATACATTAAAAAGAAATAGATATGTAAGCAAGTTGGCATTAATACTTTATATGACTTTTTTTTACTTTATTATGAAATTCATCCATGTATGTAAATATAGAAATGAAATTATAATTATATATTTATTATATTTGAGCATATATTATTATTATTATTATTATTGTTATTGTTATGATTATTATTGTATAATAGTATTTAAATATTATAAAGTGATTACTAAATTACCTTTAAAATGACTAACCAAATTAATTTGGATAAGATCTTATGTTGCCTTGTTATAAATAAGTATAGAATTGTAGATTTGTAAATTTATTGATATTAAAAAAAGTCTATTTATTTTTATCTTTAATAATAATATGTTTTTAATTTATAATAATGACATGATAATCTGAAATTATGTTCTAAGACCCCAACTTTTAATAAATAAAACTTAAGTTTATTTATAAATATTATTCTAATTAATAAGATGTTAAATTGATATAAAAAGTTAAAGTTAAGAATGATAAGTGCAAATTATAAAAAAAATGTAATAAAATATTCAGTAAAATACGACGGTGTCGAAACAATCAATTATTGGCCGATCCCATAACTAAATAATTGTCAGATACAGAAAACAACAAAAATAATCTTTTAAATAAAAAATTGTTGGCGAAACTGTTACATTTAACTGTTAAATCATCCAGTGATAAAGGAACAATAACACACGGTATTCCATATTATTTCATATTATTGAATCAATAATTTTTATAGTAACAAATGTACAATATTTTATATTATTGTTGAACCAATAATTGTCACAGTACCAAATGCATAGTAAGTATTTCATATTATTGAACTAATAATTGTCAGAGTAGCAAATGCACAATATTTTACATTATTGAACCAATAATTGTCATGGTATATAGTAATGGAAAGTTACTTAATTAAAAGTCGCAAGTATTAAATAGTTAGACAAACTCGTTGTTTGATGAATATTATATAATTAAATATATGTGATATTAATATATTAAGTCAATAATGAAAAAAAATGAATAATATAATAATAATTGTGAATAATAAAAAAAGTAATATTGAAATGTAAAAATATGGATAATTAATGTGGTAGATTAAAAGTAATCTTAAAATGTGAAAATGTGGATAATTAATATGTTGTAAATTAAAGGTAATGTTGAAATGTGAATAATTAATATGTAGTAGATTAAAGGTAATTTTGAAATGTGAAAAAATGTAATTAATTGATGAATAATTTAGATTAAAGATAATTTTAAAATATGAAAAGTGTGGTTAATTAATTTGTGGTAAATATTAGTTATGTTTTGGCTATAAATAGGGTAAGGACCTTCCTTCCAATATTTAAAAATTGTTTAACGTACGTTTATATTTGAGTGTGCTAAGACTACTTTAAGTATTAATAAATATTAGTAAAATTACAAGAATTATTCAGATAAACTTTTCTATAAAAATTGCACAAATACCCACACATATCACTGTGTTTATAACTCTTCCAATAACTTTTTTTCACCCATATATAACTCCCTTTGGAGTTTTGGTGAAGTATATGAAAATTTAAATCATTGAACATACTACCTCTATTCTTAAATAATTGATGTTTAACAATGTTGCACACATATTAAGAAAATATTTAATATTTTAAAACATTCTTAAAATACCCTTAATTAATACCCTATTAAATTATTATATCCACCATTACTCCACAACTTTTCAATTTCTTGAAGTAATGTTAAATGGAGTATAGTTTAAAGAATATGAAACATCAACTTTGGAAAAGAGAAAGAGAGTGAAAAATAATTAAGGTTGAGAATTAATGAAGCTAATAATGACAAGGGCAAAATTGAAAAAAATAAAAATAAAAATATACTCTCTCCATTCCAAAATAAGTGTTGTTTAAGGTTTTTGCACATAGATTAAAATATGTGTAAAATTCCATCACTACCCCTTTATGGGAAGTTGAAAACTATTAATACTAAGGGTGAGAATTTCTTAGGACAATGAGAAAAGGTAAGTGTAATATAGGAAAGTAAATAATTTATTCTCCTAGAAAATTATAAACGACAGATAATTTAGAATAAATTTTTTCTTCCAAAACGTCACTTATTTAGGAATGGATGGAGTATTAGTTTCTTAAAATATACTTAAAATATTTCGGAAAAAAATCATTCTTCTAAAACATAAGTTATTTAGGAAGATAGGAGTAAATAATATGCATCGATAATGAGAACCATGATTACTAATTTTAGGTTTTACTATTGATTACCATGATCAAAATAGACAAATTATCATGTGGGTCACCAATCCCATGGATATTTTATATACTAGTAAGTGATCAAAATGATTGGTTTAATATTTTACTACTACTCACATCCACATTTGTAATCTATTCCTTCCTTTCTCAAAAGGGCAGAACAAGGTTTGAAAATTTTGGTTAATAGTATTGGAATTAACAAAAGGAGGTTGGGCACTGAAAGGTTGATGTGGGTTCTTAATTTCATAATTCCTTTCTCACTTAGTTTTGGTCTCTTGGTCCACTAAAAACTTTATGACTTATGGTTGGCTTTAGTTTACTAAAAGTATGAGCAATGAATCTTGCACCAAATAAGGACAATATATAGGCTTGGCTTAACCATTTAATTTGGAGCCCTTTAGAAAATGAGTGGGTACTCAACTATTTATAGCAATGAGGACACTACCTTTATACATTTGGTTATTTTGACTAGTTTATATATATATATATATATATATATATATATATATATATATATATATATATTAAAGTATAATAGTTTTAAATTTAATAATTTCATATATAGACATCTAGAATCACATTTTGATAAAATCACATCATGATTCTTGACCTAAAAAGTTAATTTATTAAAATATATATTTCTTCAACGAGAGTTGTTAGTATGAAGTTAATTTTAGTTAATTGACCAATACAGTGTCGACACGCAGATCGAGAGGTGATATATCTCCGCGTGTCAATACTGTATTGGTCAATTTACCAACTTACCATGAAATTAAATTCATGATATATAACCGGATCCATATTCAACAATCTCGTGATCTCTTCATTCATATCGATATCAAATTTTCCTCTCAATTTTCAATCAACTTGTATACAGATGTGAAATTTTATTATCACGCGGTACATCAACAACAAAAAGAATTACCTGGACATGTTTATCTGCCCCTTTTTTCCTAATATTCACTAATAGTGTTTCATTTATCAAACTATTATGTCTAAAGTTGGTGTTTTAGTACTTTCTCTATACTGCAAGCGTACCTTTGTCCCATGTGCCGTACAGCTTGGGCTGGCTCAGATGGGTTGATGATCAAAATTAGCCCAACACAATCTTGGATCGTAGGCATCAAAGCCCGATCACCCTAAAAAATTGGGATGATCTCGGGTTCACCATTTGGACTTTCTTTTTTCTTTTAGGGAAAAGAAATTGAGTGCATATTAACATTTGCCTAAGAGACATGTAAGCATAATTTTTTTATTATTAAATTTAATAAAATTTTATTATTTTATAAATTTTAATAAATCGTCTCAATTTTAAATTTAAAAATATTACACATTATTAATGAATTAATGATGACATGTTTGAAATTTTATGTGACTTTATAGTTTAAATAATAATTTCTTTTAAAAATAACAATTCTTTATATGATTTTATAGTTTAAAATAATTATATAAATTTAATATTTACTTTTAAAATCAATTTAAGATATGTTTTAATCTCAAAATTGAAATAATTTTTTATTAAATATAGCTAGTAAATATACTGAAGCGGATATAAAATATACCTCTTAAATAAGATATATCTCTTAAATAGCATTTCTTTATTAAAATTACATCTATAAGAGATATAAAGGATAAATAATATATGATGAGAAAATGTCCAATGTGGGACTTGGATAAATAATATATAGATTTGGCCACTATTCAATTAAGTACATGAAACAATGTCACTATTATTCTCAATAAATATGACATTAACTCAGGTTATGTAAATGAGATTCGTTGACTCTTTTCTTTAAGATTTGAAGTTTTAATAAGACATTTGAGTTTAATTTTCTTTTAATTTTCTCTAAGAGATATATAATCATAAATTTTTTCTATAAAATATTCCTTCACTGCTAAATTTAATATAAAAATATATGTGTGATGTAGTAGATTATTATTATTATTATTATTATTATTATTATTATTATTATTATTATTAATATTTTTATTTTTATTATTTTAAAATTATTATTATTACTATTCGTCAATTTTTGTACCTCCTCCTTTGATCATCCAATTATTTGGCAAGGGATATTCTTGAGGACTTAAACTACCATTTTTTGTGGACCACCATTTTGGGTGGATTTTTAATTCAACTGTAGTTCAGAGTTCTTTCGATGGTAGAGCCAGTATTTGGGTTCTTGACTTTCGGGACTGTACCATGGGTGATAGTGTTGCACATTTCTTCTCCTAGTTCAATCTTCTCGACCGCCAGCTTCTCATGATATATCCTCTACAAACTGTAACAATCTATAGTGGAATGTCCTGCGTATTGGTGGTATACACAGATGTCTGATTTTCTTTTCATCTTTTCCGTCACAACCAACCGGGGCCTTGGAGGTTTCACCACTCCGTGCTCGATCCATTGTTCGTACAGGCTCCTGAATGCCTTATTGCTGCATGTGATAGCCTCCGAAACTGGTATTCTGGTATACTTGTCCTCATGCTTTTCTCTGATTCGCTCAAATTTCTCATTCTTATCCCTCTTGCCCCCTTGTTGTTTTGACTGAGAATCCACCAAAGTCACTGTTGCTGTTCTCTTGCTATTCCATGTAACCATCGCATGGCTGGTGGGAAATGTTATGATTCCTCCCAAGTCTTGTGCAAAAGATGAGAGAGTTGCAAATGAATCAAAAGTTTTGGTAATGAGGTGGGGCTTGAAGGCGTCTAATTAAGCACCATTGTTGCATATGCTAATCAAGTTCTTTTCTTCAATTGGCTCTGCACACTTCTGTGCTTGGGCCCTGAACCTATCCACGTAATTGGACAGCTGCTCGTTTGGCTTCTACTTGAATCGCATGAGCTCTACGATGGTTACCTGTTTCTGCATATAGAATTTTTTTTTAAAAAAATTGCAATTTTAATTAGATCATCCCAATCATGGACTAATCCCTTCTCTAAGTTGTAGTACCAACTGAAGGCATTATCCGTCAAAGTCTTGTTGAATTCCCTCATCAACAAATTGTGATTGTTCCTTTCATCATATCCTAACCATGGAGACATCGACTCCACGAACCTGGCAATGTGTTCCCTGGCATTTCCTTTCTCCCCATTATATTTTGGAAATTACGGGGGATGCTCGATATACCATGTCGGGTAAGGTTGTCTCCGAATATGTGCGGGTAGGGTGGAGTAAAGTCTAACTCCGAAGGTTGGAATGCCTGCCTGTGAAGTTGATTGATCACATCGATCATATCATCCTTTGTCACATATTAGCTCGTGGTATGGACTCTCTGTGGTACAAAAATTGACTTATATACAATGGCATCATGTAAATTCTGTATCGGTTTTGCTTGTGGGCTGGTTTGTTGAACGAGGCTTGGGATGGTTGGTATCTGCACTTGAGAAAATGCGAGGATTGTGACGCCCCCAAAATATGTATACATCACCTATTCTACGAATTCGCCAAATACACAGTCTGATGAATATAAATACAACCTTAAATATACACATGAAATGTGAGTTTTAATACAAATATTGTCTTCTGGCGATTCAAACTCAAAATAAGTCCTCAATACATTTATTATCACACTATTTCATAGAATAGTGAGGACTACTAATGCTATCATCCGGACCGAGTCACTCTGTTCCCGACTAGTCCTCATTACGTTCTCATTTCAAGAAGAACAATGAAAGCAAAAGGGTGAGCTCAACTAGCCCGAAGAAGAAATATTATGACTAAGATAATGCATAATAAATTATCATTAGCCTTCAACAAAGTGTTAAACCGATAAAATATAACAAACATCAAATTTAATCTGCTTGTGAGAATGAAGCAATCCATTAGAAAGAGTCAAGTAGAGAATAAAATCTACCATCTTCTATGATTTAAAAGGTTTTTCATCACTTTTATCGTTGGGACTCGACAATAAATAATCCACATCATCCCCGCATTACGACCAAGGATATTCATTAGTATCACAACCACAAATTATTCGTGCACTCTGGGCCAGGATATTAGTGTATTCATCAATGGTCATGATCATGCCAACAAGCGTCCATCAATGCACTACTGGCGAGGAGGACTTTTACCACATCATTTGTAATATTACTTACCATGATTATACCGATTAATCCCTGGTCATAATCATACCAAGTCCATCTATGCACTACAGGCCACAGATGACTTTCAACATAATATAAACATGAGGATGATGACAATGATATAAGAATTCAATAAAACAAGTTCAAGAATTAATTTATTCAGGAACCAATAACGTCCAAATTGTCAACATGATACTTCTTTGTGGAGTAAAATTCAAGAATGTTCAGAAGAATATTTCCATGAAAAGATACTGGATGAAGCGAAAATATCAAGGATATTTCACTAATTTCATGGAGTATAGAAGACAAAACTTTAACCAACTGAGTATAATAAAGAATGGAATAACAAAAGAAATCACCAGGCATGCGATAAAAACGCATGACGGAGTTATTCCAATGTAATAATAAATAACGGAACCAGTCATATAGATAGGATATTCCAATGAATAATAAATAATGGAACCAGTCGTCACAGTAAAACACGCATGGGATGTTCCAACATAATGATAAATAATGGAACTAGGTCATGCGTGCAAGACGCATGTGATGTTCCAAATGTAATAATAAAATGGAATAATGTAAGAATTTCACCAAGTATAAGGTAGCCCACGATATCTGAGTTATTCTAACAGAATAATAAAGAATGGAATAAAAGAAGTTCTCTTCATGAATAAGAAAGAAATAATACCCCTTACCTTAGTAGGAGATTGGATACTGCAATAATGTAGTAACAGAATACTCTTATTCTTTCTCTCTTATTCTCTCTATACTTTCTCTCTATAGCTTGAATGAATTCGTGAAAAATAATAAAGAAATGAGCTTCTATTTATAGGCTTGGCAGAGTAAGGGTAAAATAGTCTATTTGTCATAATTTATGACATCACCGCTGACGTCATCGATAATAATACATCATTTCATACCTCATCGTCCGATAACATCATCGCTTACCTCATCGTCCGATGACATCATCACTTGCATCACAGGAATTCAAATTCAATTTGTTCTCTTCCACCTCCTTTTACTTTTATACCATGAATTTACTATAATAATGCTACCATTCAAATTATAAAAAACGTACTATTATATAATCACATCATGCTACTATAATGTAATATTATAATAATATATTTGAATGAATTATTTTATCGGAAAAGATAAAATACCAACTCTCAACAAATGTCACATGCTAAAAATTCCTCAGTTTAAATCCACTTCGAATAAATATTTTCTTATCTATCATTTGTGTCCACATAAAATAAATATTTCCTTATCATATAAATCAATAATTAATTATTCACAAATAATATTACGTAATCACAATAATGACAACCAGCCGCTCCAAGGAAGAGGGGATTTCAATAAGGATTTCTAGCTCTTCTTGGCGCCTTGATTAGGTGACCAAACCTCTCGATGTAACTTTCTAGACATTGCCAATAATGCTATCTAATAATATTATTCAAATACTATGAATTATTGATCCGATAATGGGAAATCATCAGCGATGATAAATTATTGAAACAACAATAATATAAAATATCAACGCAACAATTATTGAACCAATAAAATAAAATATTGAGCGATAATTACCATAACAATTATTGAGTAGTGCCTTCTTACGTAAGAATCAATAATTCAAAATACATGCAATACTTTGTGTTCTTTATGTGTAACAACAACGTATTCTTTGTATTTTAACCACCGTATTATTCAACGAAGTTAGCGGTAAAACTTTCGCCGTTATTTTATAAAAAGATATTTTTGTCGTTTTCTCAATCGACAATAATTACATTGTAGGGGTCCACCAATGATTGTCTTGCCATTATCACGAATATTCCCTATTAAAACGAATATTCCCCGACCAATCGAATATTATATAACAACTTGCGTACTTTGCAAAATTTATAAATATTACCCACAACTATAACATTATATCAAATTCATTCATAATATTCAAAAATGATATTTATAGAAAATTCATCTTTATTCATAAAAGTTGGGGTCTTACAGGGATAGTGGTCGGAATGATGTTTGTTTGAGGCTGGCTGACTTCCAGTTTGGGTTATGGCACGTCACCACTGTTCTGAGGTTTCAAGTGTGTTGGGAGAATGCATATTATGATTTGATGTTTTAATGCATGTGTTCATGATTATTTGTAAGGTCCTTAAATGAATATGTGTACAAGGACTTAGTGATAGATCAAAACTGTTAGGTTGATCTAAGCTCTCAACGTGTATCATTCTGTTAAAGAATGTATAGATAGAAAGATCAAAACTGTTAGGTTGATCTTAAGATGTAATAGATTAGTCTTGAAGAAATCATAGTGCATCAACTTGATCAACATTGCAGAAGTCGAAGGCGAAAAACATAGAGCACAAGATCGTAGTGTGTGCCGCCTTGAATGAAACTCTTCGGACTTCGTAGAGTGGTCCCAACGAGTCTTTGAGTTAACTCCACGATCGTAGGTGTCTTTGAAGAAACATGAAGTTTACAAGTCAACAATCGTAGTGAGCTCTTGGGAACGTAGAGTCAACAAACGCACAAGCAAGAGAAGATCGTAGGGTCTGCGAGGATAAAGGGAAATCGTAGTCCTCTTGACTAATAGCATCGTAGTGTGCAAGTCAAAGACATTACGATCTAAATCGTGAGAACATCGCGATCCAAATCGTAGAGCATCATTTGTCTAATGTCGAGGAACGCGTCGAGCCTCATAATCATGTTTTCCCAACAACCGAGAAATGGATCTCGGATGTTGCGATACTCATTAGTCCCAGATTGTATGAAATATCCTTAGTATACAACAAAGAAGCGTATTGAAGAATCTAAGGATAAGACTTATGGATAAGAGGGACAAAACACCTTTTCGGTGGTAGGTGAGAAAAGCGACTGCGCGTGTCGGGGGCGAATGCGAAATTGTAAGATGTGCGAAATGTCTCCATCACAATCTGAAAGTTCGGATGCATTTAATGCCACAACGGATGGATCCAACGGATAGTTTTCAACATCACATATATACAGATCAGACAGATGAGAGAGAATCAAGCAAGCAATCAAATATTCAACGTGAAGAATTCTCTAAGGCTCAATTCTACGATCTGAGAAATATCAAAGCTTGCTCAGCTATTCAGTTCTTAACGAACCAAAGGCTTACACAAAGAATCGAGTAGCAATCTTCAAGAACGTAACAACAACCATCAATCAATCAAGAAGAGTACCAAGTCTGCTTTGGACTTGAAGAGTTAAATAGTGAAGTAAGAAAGCCAAGTCTGCTGGACTTGAAGAGTTCAAGAGTGAACTAGAAGAAGTTCCTAGACTGCTGATCTAGAAGGAATCTGAGTGATTCAGAAGATTGTAAAAGACATCCTTAGTGGATATCCTACTCGTTGAGTAGAAGAGTGGACTAGGAGTTTTGAGTGCTCTGAACCACTTCAAAACAATTGTGTCGTTTACATTCATGCTATAACTGCTATATCTGCCTTACTCGCTCATAACTCCATTGCTTGTTAAATAAGATTAAAACAAATACTAATTCCGCAAAGTTTAAATCATTATCTAAGAACTAGTTAAAACAAAAAGATTTTCATATATCTATTCAACCCCCCCTTCTAGATAACTTGTGCCTACTAGGAACTAACAAAGTGGATGATTGGAACATACTGATTCTCCGTCAATGGAGGTGCAGTTTGATTCTCCTTATTGTTGCTATCGTTGTTGTTGTCCTCCACTCTTGTCTGTTCTCCCTGTGAATTGTCTGGGAACAGAGCCTTGAAAGCGAGATTCTGCATCAACTGTTGAAGGAAATTTCCCATTTCCTCTTGATTCTTCTGCATCTCCAGCGTCATAGTCATCATCATCCATTGTCATTCCCGTGCTTCCTTCAACGCCTTGAGCATCTCTAGCTAGTTGCACAACATTTGCCTGCTCTCCACTTCCTTCCTCACCTGGCCTTCCCGCGCCTGTCTGCCTGACATTCGTTGGTTGTTGATCAGCCATGTATGGTGATGTTGAACTTCCTTCCGAGGCGTCTTCAAGAATGGGTTGATCGATATTTAGATTCCCGCCTTGGAAAGTTTGACTTGCTTGCCTTATAAGTGAATCCGGTGAGGTAATGCTATTTGTTGGTGAAAGTGAAACTCTTCCTGTTGTTCTCCCACTTCGAGTTGTGGACATACCCTTCACGAATCCTACACCTCCCTAGCAGAGTCGCCAAATAAATGTGGGAAAGGAAATTGCGCCTAATCGCCAGCTAGGGTTTCGTGTTGGCTGAGGAGGAGAAAAATTCACGAAGAGCACGAAATTGTTTAATTGATTGAAGAGGGGAGAAGAACATGTGGGCGATTACTCTAACGACACGTGGCAGAACTCCTAGAATCTGGAAACCGTGTTAGGGTTATTGGGATTCCAAGAGCCATCTTCTTGAGTCCTTCCACCCCTAGAATCCGAAAACTTTGTTAGGGTTATTGGGATTCCAAGAGTATTTGTAATGCCCCCAAAATTAGGTATACGTCACCCATTTTGGGTCGCCACTTACATGGTACATAAATTCAAATACAACTTACTAATATAAGCGCCGTAAAATGCAATACGACAAAAAGCGTGAGTTTGAATACAAATATTGTCTACTAGATATTATACAAACTCAAAAGGAGTCCTCATTACAACTATTATCACACTATTTCACGTAATAGTGAGGACTACTAATGCTATCCTCTCGGACCATTACTTACGTTCCCGACTAAGTCCCGGCTATGTTCTCATTTCACAAAGAGAACGGTGAAAAGAAAAGGGTGAGCTCAACTAGCCCAAGAAGAAATATTATGACTAAGATAATGCGAGAATAAATTATCATTAGCCTTCAACAATGTTAAACCGATAAAATACAATAGACAACCAGGTTTAAGCTGCGGTGAAATAAGCAATCCATTAAAAGAGTCAAGTAGAGAATAAAGTCTACTATCTTTTAGGTTTTAAAAGGTTTTCATCAATTTTTATCATTTGAGACTCGACAATAATAAACCACCACATCTAATCATCCCCGCATCACGGTCAAGGATTTTCATCAAATTATCAATGGTCATGACTATACCGAATCACCCACAGTAATCATAATCATACCAAAAACTATCCATCATTTGCATTACAGAAGCCATCGAGGACATTTGTCACATCATTTATATCAAGTCAAGTGATTATACCGAATGATCCTCGGTCATAATCATACTAAGTTCATCTATGCACGTAAGCCAAAGATAACATAATATAACATGAGGATGATGACAATGACATAGTAATTCAATAAAACAAGTTCAAGAATTATTTAATCCATGAATTATTAACGTCCAAATTGTCAACATGATCTTTGTTTAGTAGAGTAAAATTCAATAATGATCGGAAAGAATATTTCCATGAAAGATCTTCGGATGAAACGCAAATATCAAGGATATTCTACTAATTTCATGGAGTATAGAAGTCAAAGTTTTAACCAACCGGGTATAATAAAGAATGGAATAACAAAAGAAATCACCATAAATGCGGTACTTGGCATAGGCGGGTTATTCAACGAATAATAATAATCGGAACCAGTCGTGAAATTCACACAAGCGGGATGTTCCAACGAGAATAATAAAGATGGAACGGATCCGGTGTAAAACACACACGAGATAGGATATTCAGCAATGTGATGAAAAGACGGGAACCGGTCCGGTGTAAAACACATGCATGGATGTTCCAACGTAATAATAAAATCGGAACCAGTCCTGTGTAAAACACAGACGGTGATGTTCCAATGTAATAATAGAAGAATGTCACCAAGTATAGGGTAACAGCGTATCTGAGTTATTCCAATGTAATAATAAGCAATGGAATAACATAAGGATTTCACCAAGTATAGGGTATGCCACGTATACAAAGTTATGTATAAGGTATGCCACTTTTACGAGGTTATTCCAATGAATGATAATGAATGGAATAATGAAGTTCTCTTCAAGAAGAAAGAATAACACCCACTTCACCGTAAAAAAAACCTAATATAGAAGTAGTGAAGTAGCAAAATACTCTTCTTCTTCTTTCTATAACTTTCTCTATAAAGCTTCTCTCTATAATTTCTCTCTAGAGTTTCAATGAATTAAAAGAAAATAATGAAGGAATGAGCTTATTTATAGGAAAATGGAATGCATAGTAACTAATCCATGAACGGTCCAGATTGATTTACTTTAATCGACGGTCCATATTTAAAGAAAAATCTTTTAAATAAAATATAATATATTCTATTTATATAAAAATATTTTACTATGCAAACACTATGCAAAACATCTTATGCAACACTATGCATAATAAAATATAATATATTCTATTTATAGAATAACTTTAATAAAGTATTCTATTTTATATAAAAAGATGTTTCGCTTTTATTACGTTAATAATACTGAATAAAATAAAACGTCATTATCGCTATAATAATTCATATTATTAATCGACAATAATGGAATCAAACCGAGTGACTTCTCACATAAGCATCGATAATCAATACCGCAGTGTGCTACTATGCAACCACACGTATTCTTTGTACTTTTACTACCAAGTAGTTCAACAATGTCAATGGTAAAACTTCCGCCGTTATTTCAATAAAATATTTTTTGTCGTTTTCTCAATCCGACAATAATTACATTATAGGGTCCACCAATGATGATTGAGTAGTTATCACGAATATTCCTCGCTAAACCTAGAATATTCCCAGACCAATCGAATATAATATAACCACTTGCATACTTTGCAAAATTTATAAATACTACCCACATCTATAATATTATCTCAAATTCACACCATAATATTAAAAATTATTTCGACAAAATTTAAATCTTTATTGATAAAATCTGGGTCTCACAATCTCCTCCTTATGGAATTTAAGCCCTCGAAATTAGGTGCGTACTTAATATGATAAAGAGATGAGGATACCTTGAATACCTTTATCGTTAAAAATATTAAATTCATCTTCGCAATCCCAGGCGAAGATATTCATTAACAATTCATCTTTGCACTACTGAAGCCAAATATATATAAGCAGTAAAACCCAATAATCTCGAGACTCGAATTAATACTATCACAATTACGAATTATCCATGCACTCATCTTGGCTAAGGATATTCGTGTTTTCAATCTGATCGTGATTATCTTAGAATAATCCGTGGTCATAATCATACCAAGTCTATCAATGCACTACTGACCAAAGATGACTTTTACCACATCCATGAATTAATATTTCATTCTTTGAGACTCACCAATAATTAATCCATATCATCGAATCATCCACGCACTACGAGCCAAGGATATTCATTAGTATCACGACCACGAATTATCCATGCACTACTGCCAAAGATAATCGTGTATTCATTAGTATCACGACCACAAATTATCCATACACTACTACCAAAGATAATCGTGTATTCATTAAGAGTATCCGACCACAAATTATCCATGCACTACTGACGAAAGATAATTGTGTATTCATTAGTATCACGACCACAAATTATCCATACACTACTGGCCAAAGATAATTGTGTATTCATTAAGATCACGACCACGAATTATCCATGCACTACGGCCAAAGATAATCGTGTATTCATTAAGATCACGACCACAAATTATCCATGCACTACTACGAAAGATAATTGTGTATTCATTAGTATCACGACCACAAATTATCCATGCACTACGACCAAAGATAATTGTGTATTCATTAGTATCACGACCACAAATTATCCATGCACTACTACCGAAGATAATTGTGTATTCATTAAGTATCACGACCACGAATTATCCATGCACTACTACCAAAGATAATCGTGTATTCATTAAGATCACGACCACAAATTATCCATGCACTACGGCGAAAAGATAATTGTGTATTCATTAGTATCATGCGACCACAAATTATCCATGCACTACTACGAAGATAATCGTGTATTCATTAAGTATCACGACCACGAATTATCCATGCACTACTACCGAAGATAATCGTGTATTCATTAGTATCACGACCACAAATTATCCATGCACTACTACGAAAGATAATTGTGTATTCATTAAGATCACGACCACAAATTATCCATGCACTACTACCAAAGATAATTGTGTATTCATTAAGTATCACGACCACAAATTATCCATACATCTACTACGAAAGATAATTGTGTATTCATTAATATCACGACCACAAATTATCCATGCACTACTGGCCAAAGATAATTGTGTTTTCAATTACTGTTATGATTATACTGCGACAATCCACAGTCATAATCATACCAAGTCCATCTATGCACTTCTAGGCCACGAGATGACTTTCAACGTAATATAAGCGTGAGGATAATGATATAAAGAATCAATCAAATGAGATAAAGGATAAATATTAAACATTTATAATATAATTTATCCGAGATTCAAGAATATCCCAATGTTATCAATCACTTAATAATCTCATAATCTAACATCATTAATATTATAACAATATTTTAATCACTTCTTAAATTTATAAACAATTTACCTCAATTGTTTACGCTTTACCATATAATGCATTTAATCATTCAAAATGCCACACTCATAAGATATCATCACCAATTATCAAATCCTCATAAAAAAATATGCATATACTACTATATAGGATTCTCTAGCCATAAAATCCTATTTTCAACTTTGTTACTTCACATAACATATTTAACTCATATGTTCAGTAATTAAACTATTTTCATGAAAAATACCAAATCAGTCCCAAAAATATTTCTTTTCTGGGATTTAGCATAATATAGTCCCATGATGAAAATATATTTTTCTCGAATTTTTAAAATTCATTTACTATTTTTCAAAAATCAATTTCTAATTAATTCCTTAAGAAATTAGCTACCTCAAGTTTAACTCCAAAATTCCCAAATCTTGGCAGGACCTTACACATGTTAACGTGAGCTTCTAGTTTAAATTTCATGGTCATCGAGTTATAGAACTCCGGTTATAGCGTTTTTTAAAAAAAACCTAAATATTGAAATAGTCATAACTTGCTCATTTTAAGTCGAGAATGAGTTCATTTTTGGACAGGAGGTATTTTATACCATATACCTTCATGTCCCAAAAAGGCCAAAATTTTTCTCATAACTTAAGTGGCCGAAACAGTCCTTTAAAGTTTTACAGGCGATAGCATTTTCGAAATTTACAGCTTTGGCCTCCTTTGCTAAAATCAGTCCACACACAAAAATCTACAACACCTTTTCCAGTAATTCCACTTGGATTAGTTAGGTAACTCATAGATCTAACTTTAGGACTTGACCACACTCAAAAATTCAAAATATAATAGGAGATATGGTCAATTGAATTTCATGTTACGTTTTTCACCAAAATCTGATTTTTCAACCCTTTGTGATTTCTAAGAAACTTTCATGTTTTCACATAATAACCACATAACTCATCATAACACTTACTAATACCACGAATACCCATGATTTTCATTATTCCAATGCTTTTATTATGACTTTCATCATAAACCACGTAAAGCTGCTCATTTAGTTGAAGAAATATTTGAGGTTTAAGAAATGGGTTTTTATCTTCAATCAATACAAAATTCGATTTCACGCTCTAGGGTAGGCTAGGAAATCTTCAAGAATACGTCAAGAAATTTATTAATGATAGAAATATCATTCAAAATCATTACTCTTATCCAAGACTTGGATAATACGTCACATTGATACCAACTGTGACTTCTATCCCTTAACCTAGATAAAGACCTCACAATGATACCTATAAACTTGCCATCGTCATTCACGGCGTACGCCTCTGAAGTCCGGCTTGGTGCATTCCACACAAGGAAGTCAACAACGAAAGGATCGGGGCTCTTTACTTATGGCTTGATATAACAAAGATTAACTTTAGGGTTTGGTTACTTTGAATTCAGTATAACGGGTTGGTTATGAATATAAAAGCTAACAACATTACGAAAAGCATAATGAGTAGTTAATCAATCATTTTCAAAAATTACCTCAAAGGCAAGTATTTTCAAAGAGTTAAGATCGACGAGTAACGTGAAAGTGTTTATTTGAAAAAAAACAAGATTAATAAGCGATTGGAGGTAACGAAGGTTTCTCCCAACGAAGTTTCAACCAATAAGTTAAAGTCTAACTTCTCCTGAGTCAAATTTAAATGTTGAGCGCAAATGAAGCGAGATAAAATAATGGGTAGAACCGGTATCTTATAAGGTATAGACTTCGCAAGAATTTATAATTAACTAACCTGTGCTAACTTCGTTCGAGTCACTTGCTTTTTAAGAAGTCATGAAAAACGCTCTTCATGAAACCACCAACTTTGTTTTATTCAGTATCCGCTTTGGTGCCACCGCCGTCCCACTTTGGACTTGACTTTGGTGCACGACAAAATCGAGCTAAATGACCTTCTCTTCTTGAAATTTCCACTTCTATTATCTTGGTCATGATTACCAATCAAGTGGTTACCATTCTTGGCATGATAATTTCTCCCACGATGGTCATCATTGTTCCGATGGTCGCGTTCTGGCCAGATGATTATTATCGTGTTGTTGGTCGTTACCTTTTGGTTGAAATGACTCATTATCGCGCTCCAATAACCGAGCCCTATTCACAACATCTAAATACAAACACTTTGTCACAAAACAAGGGTTAATTAACATGCAACATATTATCACTATACTCGGCCACCAATTAAATACCAAATAAATTTAGGTAGGTCATACTAGCGAAGAATTCCCGCTCTCTCCCCTCTGACTATTCTCACATCTTAGCCGGGGATCATATCCCTAAGCTCGATACCAATATAACGCCCCTAAAATTAAGTATACGTCACCCATCTTGGGTCGCCACTTACATGGTACATAAATTCAAATACAACTTACTAATATAACTGCGTGGGTGTACAATACGACAAAAAATCGTGAGTTTGAATACAAATATTGTCTACTAGATATTATACAAACTCAAAAGGAGTCCTCATTACAACTATTATCACACTATTTCACGAATAGTGAGGACTACTAATGCTATCCTCTGGACCATTACTTCGTTCCCGACTGGTCCCAAATATATGTTCTCATTTCACGAAGAGAACGGTGAAAGAAAGGGTGAGCTCAACTAGCCCAAGAAGAAATATTATGACTAAGATAATGCGAGAATAAATTATCATTAGCCTTCAACAATGTTAAACCGATAAAATACAATAGAACAACCCGGTTTAAGCTGCAATGAATAAGCAATCCATTAAAAGAGTCAAGTAGAGAATAAAGTCTACTATCTTTTAGGTTTTAAAAGGTTTTCATCAATTTTTATCATTTGAGACTCAAATTTTAATAATAAACCACCACATCTAATCATCCCCGTATACCACGGCCAATGATTTTCATCAAATTATCAATGGTCATGACTATACTTAAATCACCCCGGTCATAATCATACCAAAACTATCCATCAACGCATTACAGCCACCGAGGACTTTTGTCACATCATTTATATCAAGTCATGATTATACTTAAATGATCCTCGTCATAATCATACTAAGTTCATCTATGCACGTAAGCCAAAGATAACATAATATAACATGAGGATGATGACAATGACATAGTAATTCAATAAAACAAGTTCAAGAATTATTTAATCCATGAATTATTAACGTCCAAATTGTCAACATGATCTTCGTTTAAGTAGAGTAAAATTCAATAATGATCGGAAGAATATTTCCATGAAAAGATATCTTTGGATGAAACGCAAATATCAAGGATATTCTACTAATTTCATGGAGTATAGAAGTCAAAGTTTTAACCAACCGGGTATAATAAAGAATGGAATAACAAAAGAAATCACCATGCATGCGGTACTTGCGCATGAGCAAAGTTATTCCAACAGAATAATAATAACGGAACCAGTCGTCAATGAAATTCACACCGCATGGGATGTTCCAATGAATAATAAAGATGGAACCGGATCCGATGTAAAACACATGATAGGATATTCCAATAGAATGATAAAGACGGAACCGGTCCTGTGTAAAACACACGAGCAGTGATGTTCCAATGAATAATAAAAAGCGGAACCGTGTCCGGTGTAAAACACATGCATGTGATGTTCCAGCGAAATAATAGAAGAATGTCACCAAGTATAGGGTAAACCATATACACAAGTTATTCCAATGAGAATAATAAGCAATGGAATAACATAAAGGATTTCACCAAGTATAGGGTATCACCATGCGTATCAAAGTTATGTATAGGGTATGCCACTTTTACAAAGTTATTCCAATGAGAATGATAATGAATGGAATAATGTAAGTTCTCTTCAAGAAGAAAGAATAACACCCACTTACCGTAAAAAGAACCTGAATATAGAAGTAGTGAAGTAGCGAGAATACTCTTCTTCTTTTCTATAACTTTCTCTATATAGCTTCTCTCTATAATTTCTCTCTCAGAGTTTCAATGAATTAAATAAGAAAATAATGAAGGAATGAGCTTATTTATAGAAAAATGGAATGCGTAAGAATTAATCCATGAACGGTCCGTATTGATTTACTTTAATCGACGGTCCATATTTAAAGAAAAATCTTTTAAATAAAATATAATATATTCTATTTATATAAAAATATTTTACTATGCAAACACTATGCAAAAAATACTATGCAACACTACGCATAATAAAATATAATATATTCTATTTATAGAATAACTTTAATAAAGTATTCTATTTTATATAAAAAGATGTTTACATTTTATTACGTTAATAATACGAATAAAACAAAACGTCGTTATCGCTTATAATAATTCATATTATTAATCGACAATAATGGAATCAAACCGTGACTTCTCATATAAGCATCAATAATCAATACTGGTGTCTTTCTTGTGCAACCACAATGTATTCTTTTACTTTTACTACCAAGTAGTTCAACAATGTCAACCAGTAAAACTTCCGCCGTTATTTCAATAAAATATTTTTGTCGCTTTCTCAATCCGGCAATAATTACATTAGGGGTCCACCAATGATTGAGTAGTTATGCGAATATTCCTCGCTAAACCGAATATTCCTCGACCAATCGAATATAATATAACCACTTGCATACTTTGCAAAATTTATAAATACTACCCACATCTATAATATTATCTCAAATTCACACCATAATATTAAAAATTATTTCGACAAAATTTAAATTTTTATTGATAAAATCTGGGGTCTCACAGTATTCTTGAGTGTTGAGAGAGAATGTTCAGGTCCTTCGATCATCCAAGAGTCCAAGTCTTACGCCTGAAGAGAGGTCCCCTTCCGAATGGAATGGAAGGGGTATTTATAGGATTTTCTGAAAAGTGGTCATATGCCAGGCACAATTCCAGAAATACTCTTTAATCATCAGAGTAATGCCTAGATCGTCCTGTCCTTCTAGTCACCAATCCAATCCCTCAATCAATTCCCAAAATGAGCCGCCTCCACGAGCCTTCTGCCTCGGGACACGTACGTGGAGGCTTCTCCCGGGTCTAGCACATTTATTTTCGACTTTTTCGTCTTCATTTTATTAGGTTATGCGAACTCTAATTTGCACATTTAATGAGGCCGTGGAACCTTAATTGTGCATTTAATTCAATTAGGTCATGTAAACCCTAATTTTGCACTTGGGCCCACAAATAGTTTGTATCTGTAGCATCACTCTCATAGATATAAGGCACCTTAAACTAAACCAGAAGCACTAGGTATATTATTCTAAAAACTATAGAAGACAATAAAATAAAAATCATAATTTTAACTAATTACAATAAAAAGCATAACCCTAATTGAGTAATATAAATAGAAAAGCCAAATAAAAATCAAATTTAAATAATCTGAGATTTTGCTTCCATATATATATATTTTCTATATATTCTTAAGTAAAGGAAACAAATTCAGAGAATAAGTTATAGAGGGGAGGGAGAGGGGAGGGGAGGGGGAGGAGATAGTATCAATCTCAATGAACAATATAATATTACCTTCTGGGGCAGAGCCCAGTAAGCAGGAAGTACAGCTGCAGCATTGGATGCAATAAGTGAAATTGATTGCCATATGTGCCCTACATGGGTTTCCAGCATTTTTCTCTAAAAAGAGTCGTGGTACAACATAACATCAAAACTATGGGAAATTTCAATGTGAAGAAATATGTAAAAATATGTACATCATTCAAAAGACTCAAGATACATAAAAGTTGACCACTGCACCGGAGATACAAGACTCAAGATAACATGATATACAGAAGAATCTAGTCATGGGCGGTCACTGTTCATACCAGTGAAACCATGTTCAGCAGCGATAAACTGAAATCATAGAAAACATTATAGTGAAACCGTAGACTATAAATCATGTTGTAACTTATAAATAGACTGCAACATGTACACAAACTGAAATCATAGAATATAAACCATAAACAAACTGAAACCAACTGCTGCAAACTGAAAGCAATGGTGCCACACAAACTAAAACCATAGCAATGAAAATATTGCAATACAAACTGAACACTAGAAAATATTGCAGTTTATAGTGGGCTGGAAGCATTGTACGCAATTTATGTGGCTGTCTTGCTGCTAGTGGTTGTTTGTTTACATGATAAGGTTGTGTTTAAAAGAATCAAGATTATGGAATTTCTGTAATGTTGTTCTTTCATTATCCTTATTAAAAGACACTATCGAATCTCCAGCCTGAAGTACACTAGTTAGAAAGAATTAATTGCACTGCTATTAGTAAAATACAGTTTACAGTTTAGATGTTGTAAAACGAGTGTATATGTGCTGTTTTAGCTACATCTGCATCCAAGCAATTCATTATATTTCAAATAATACAGTATTATATCCAGTACTGACTAAACTTATATATTTTTGATAAGTATTTCCAGTTACTAACTATAAGCATGAATCATAGGTATCATCCAATTTCCACCAAGAATCACTCTGTAATCAAATCTATCTGCTCCAAAAAAACTCGAAAACAATGTAAAACTCTGTACTTGGCATCTTTGAAGCAAATCCAACGGTCAAAATCAAAGTTTTGTTTTCAGAAACCTTAATTTAATTACCCGATTGAACATATAACCCAATAAAAATTACAACTTTATCATTTTCACAAACTAGTTTAACAAAACTATCACAATTATGAAAATGAACAAAAACATATTCTGTACTTGGCATCTTTAAAGCAATTGAGGCAAATCCAACACTGAGGAGCAAAGTTTTGTTTCAGAAGTAGAAAAATAACACATTTCTCATAAAAAACAATCTACTACATAAAACAAACACATAAACCTCAATTTCATTACAATATCACAAACAAGAAATAAACAAAAACCCACATTCTAAATCGCTAAACTAAAGCCATGAAACAAACAGTCACTAGTCCAACAGCTGAAAAAGAAACTAAAACAGTTGATACCCAAAAATCAAAACAATGAAACTGTAATATTAGTTTACAAGAGGTTATCAAGTCATACCAGAAATTGAAGTCAAAAATAGTCCTTCAAAGAGAAAGATGAAGCATTAGAGAGAAAAGGAAGAAGGGTTAAGGGGGGCGGTTCTCTCTCTTTACCGTCAACCCGTGAGGTTTACAAGTAATTTGGGGGGAGGGGGGAGAAAAAGGACTAATATATATGAACAATATATGCAGTTTATAGTGGGTTACGTTAACGTACATAGAAAAACTTAAGCCTCAATTAATTAAGCTATAGGATAAAGGCTGCGAGCCAAACGTGGCTTCGCCCATGCAAGAACTGGGTTGGCAAGAAAGAGATCTGTCTTTGACTCAAGCAAGTCAATTTTTGTCATATTTGGTGGAACACTCCAAGTAAACCCTTGAAGAAGCCTAGCCAATAGCATAGTGGTGATGTTGGTGCCAAGTGTCACCCCGACACAACCACGCTTTCCACTACTAAACGACAACATTTTAAACTCCGAATCCGTGAGGACCACGCTGGAGCCATCGCTCTTGAGGTGGCGCTCAGGGATGAACTCGAGAGGATCCTCCCAGACCCTAGGATTTCGACCGAGTCCAGGTCGACTCACTAACAAGTGACTTCCCTTGGGAATGGAGTAGCCGGCGACGACCGTATCGACAACCGCCACGTGTGGTATGTTGAATGGTGCAACCGGGTGGAGGCAAAAAGACTCTTTTACACATGCTTTGACATAGTTGAGTAATGGGAGATCGGATTCGTTCACAAGCCTATCCCTCCCAACCACATGCTCTTATCGCTTTTGTAGCCCTTTCCAGTAATTCGGGTTTATTTTGCATCTCAGCAAGTGCCCATTCGGTAGCATTTGATGGATTGTCCACGGTTGCTAGCATTAGTTCCTGCATGTGAATTCATTTCAACAATTTAAGTATATATATATACATGATGACATTTTAAAAGGGAATTGAGAGAATCTATCTTACAAGTACTTCAGCTTTGATTTCGTCAACAGATAATATTGATGCGCATGTTGAGGAATCCTTAAGACATATCAATACGTCTAACAAGTCCTCTTCTTTTTTTCTGCTACCATCTTTCCATTGTCTAATCCTCTCATCAATTAGAGGATCTTGGTGCTTCTTGACATTTTGTCCAGCCTTCTTTATAACCTTTTCATGACCATCTAAATCATACCCTCTCAAAAATGGAAGGTAATCTGACACACAAAAAGAGTAAAGATGCCCAAGAATAGTAAAAAGAGAGTCAACATGGTCTATTTCCTCAGCACCGGGCCCACCATCCTGTTGGAAATAAGAGAGACAAAGGAATACAGAGTGAAACAGAGAGAAGAAAAAAGCTACAGCTTTATCAATTTCAGAATGAATGAAATACTCTACTTCTACTCCTTCTTTAAACAGCTGATTACACCCTTTATTTATAACCTAAAATCATAACCATACTGCCTAAAAAGTAGCAACTAATTCCTAAATAAAACAACTACTAGGTCTTCTGCAACTCCTCTCCTACTTTCTAGTTAACAGTTAAAGACTAAATCAACATAATTCTGCTAACTAAATTAATCATGTTTTGCATCAATTCTTATCACTCCCCTTTGATGCGAAACTGGAAACATTGAGTGATGACCGAAACTTCACGAACTTCGGATATGAGAGTGCCTTCGTAAACCCATCTGCACTTTGGTCATTGGTTGAGCAATGCTCCATTATTACTGTGCCGTTAGCAACAACTTCTCGAATGAAATGGTGTCGGAGTTCAATAAGTTTTGTTCTCCCATGGAAGACTGGGTTCTTAGTCATAGAGATGGTGGCCTTGTTGTCACAGTAAATCTTTGTGGCTGCTCCTTGAACTTGATGTAAATCCTCAAAAATTCGCCGCATTTAAATTGATTGACATGTTGCAGATGAGGCTGTTATGTATTCTGCCTCTGAAGATGATAATGCAACACTTGCTTGTTTCTTTGAAGACCATGACACAGCCTCCGAGCCCAGAGTGAATATGAACTCACTCGTGCTTTTCCTATCATCCACAAAACCTGCCCAATCACTATCAGTAAAGCCAATTAAACTGAATTCAACAGCCGGTTTGTACCAAATCCCATAATTGCTAGTTTCCCGTACATAGCGAAGGATTCTCTTTCACATTAGAGATGATCGTGGTCGGTGTATGCATGAATCTGACGATGAGACTTACGAAAAAACATTATATCCGGGCGGGTGTTGGTTAAGTACATCGGTCATGATGAATCATGCTCTGAATATTCTTTCATCTACCCTTGCGATTACCATCTTTCGCATTAGCTTCTCATTTGGGTTCATGGGAGTAGAGCGAAGTTTCTGAACCCATCATATTAAACTTCTTGAAGAATTCCGTGCATACTTTTCTGGCGTATAAAAATTCATTCATCTGTTTGTTGAAATTGGATGCCAAGAAAGTAATGATATAGATCCCAATCTGTCATGTCAATTCTCGCATCATCGCCGACCTTGAATTCCTTGACAAGAGTGTTAGAAGATGATGTATATATAATATCATCTACATAAACACATATAATAAGAATATCACCAATTACGTCACCTTCACATCTGATGTCATTTCGCTATCACTTACATGATACCCATTTTGATGAAGATAAGTATCCAACTCGCTTATACCAAGCTCTCTGAGCTTGCTTGAGTCCGTCTGATGCCTTCTTAAGCTTGTAAACTTTCTCCTCTTGACCTTCGACTATAAACCCCTGTGGTTGTGCCACATACACATCCTCTTCCAAAAAACCATTTAGAAATGCAGACTTAACATCAAACTGAAATACTGGCCATTTATTTTGAGCAGCTACAGCTAAAACAATTCGAACCGTTTCAAATCTTGCTACTGGAGAAAAATTCTCAATAAAATCAGTACCTTGTTGTTGCACATACCCCTTGGCAACGAGCCTTGCTTTATACTTTTGCACGGTTCCATCTGGATTGTATTTCATCTTGTAAATCCATTTCACGCCAATCGCTTTCTTCTCACATGGCAAGTCTACTAACTCCCACGTTTCATTTTTTTTGATTGCACTAATTTCCTCTTGCATTGAGTGTTCCCATTCTTCTTTCCCTTGTGCTTCTTCATAGTTAACAGGTTCTGCACTTAACAAAGCAAAAGTGCATGATTCATAAATCTCGGCTAAAGATCGATACTTACGATGAGGGGTATCAGAATCAGGTGCAGAATCTGAGTTGTCGCTTCCTTCATTATTTAATTCTCTTGAAGTAAACCTTCCCGATGAGTTTGATGATGGAGAACTCTGCAGTGATACTTGATTCTCTGTTGCTTGTGTCGAGTTTGATGATGGAAAACTCTGCGGTGACACTTGATTCTCTGTTACTTGTGTCGGCTCGACTATATCAAAAGGCACTTGCTGATTTTGTTCTTCTTTCCAATTCCAGAGACTGTTTTCATCGAATACAACATCTCGGCGAATAATAAGTTTCCCATTTCTGGATTATACAATCGATAGCCCTTGGTTTCACCGCTATACCCAACAAAGATACATTTCTCGCTCTTTTTATCAAGTTTAGAACGGTCATTAGAGTCAATCAGAGAATAGGCAATGCTACCAAAAATCTTTAGATGACTTACATTGGGTTTTCGGTTCCACCAGGCTTCATAGGGAGTCATGTTTGGATGGCTTTAGTTGGAGATATGTTGAGAAGAAATACGGATGTAGCTACTTGCTTGACCCGAAATTTGTTAAATGATCCTTTCTCACTTAGCATACTCCTAGCCATCTCCACCACTGTTCGGTTCTTCCTTTCGGCAACACCATTCTATTCTGGGGTTCTTTTCACTGTTAGTTGCCTTTGAATCCCATTTTGCTTGCAAAAATAGGTGAACTCATTGGATAGGAACTCTCCCCCTCTATCAGTGCGAAGAACTTTTATGACCTGCCCACTTTCCTTTTCTGCAAAAACTTTGAACTCCTGAAACTTTTCATAAGCTTCTGATTTGTAAGAAAGGAAATACACCCAACTCATACGAGTATAGTCATCCGTAAAGAGTAAAAAATATCTACTCTTATTGAAGGATAAGGTCCTTGTTGGGCCACATATATCAGCATGAACAATTTCAAGAGACTTCTTGGCTCTCCAAGCTTTCTTTGACGAGAAATGGTAACCTATGTTGCTTCCCTTCATAAATCGACCTTCACATACATCATCTATCTGATGGATTGAAGGCAAACCAAACACCATATGCTTCGATTTAACAACTTGACCCATTAAAATTCAAGTGACCAGTATCGTAAATGCCAAAGTCTAGAATCATCTTTAACATTAGCAACCAATGCACACTCATTCAAACAAGAAAGATCAAGGGGAAACATCCTATTCTTAGTCATGGGAATCTGAACGAGAGGTTTATCAGATACTCCCTTTTTTTTAATTTCACACATATTATTTTCAAACAACATTGAATATCCTCTTTCGACTAATTGACCGACACTTAACAGATTGTGAGCTAAATCAGGAGAATAATAAATGTCATGAATAGATCGTTTAATACCTGATTTGAATTCACTCGATAGTTCCTTGCCTTCAATTTGGAGTTGCTTGTTATCACCCAATCGTACTTTTTTTGATTTTGCAGATTTGTCATGCTACTGGAAGAGACTTTTCTCCCCCAATAATATAGTTACTACAATTACATCCAAGAGCCACATATCACCCATACTTGCTTTTGACTCTAGACATGTCAGAAACAAGTTACCTTCCTCTTGTTCTATTTTAGCAAAGTTGGTTTTCTGCTGAGTCTTGTTTGGGCAATTTGGTGAAATATGCCCATATTGCTTACATGAATAGCATTGCTTGTCTTGACGGTCCTTCCTTTCAAAATGCCCCATATTAGACCTTCCTCGACCTCTTCCACGACCACGGTAGCTACCTCTACCTTGGCCTCTACCAAATTGCTTTTGTCCAGAAGAGCCTTCGTCAAATTTTCCTTTATTTGAGACCTCCACTTTGGTTTGAAAGGCATGCTCAAGATTCTTCTCCTTTGACCTGTTAATTCTCTCTTCATGTGCTAAAAGAGAACCCATTAGTTCATTAACAGAAAATGTAGACAAGTCTTTAGACTCTTGATGGTCAGAATAACATGATCATATTTATTCTAAAGACTCCTTAATATCTTCTCCACAATTTTCTGATCTAAGATAGTCTCTCCAAAAGCTCTCATTTGATTAACTATACCAGAAACTCTAGAGAAGAAATCTTGAACAGACTCATTACCTTTCATGAAAAGTGTCTCAAACTCTCTTCGGAAAGTCCGCAGTTTAACCATTGTTATCTTTTTGTCCCCATGGTACTCTTGCTTCAAAATAGTCCATGCTTCCTTCGACTTCGTTGCACCAGCAATTCGATGAAATATAGGGTCTGCTACAGCCTGTTGCAAAACAAGCAGAGCCTTCGCATCCTTTTTGCGAAGCTCTTTAACATCCGGTGCACTTTCTGCAAAACCATTCTCAACCAACTCCCAAAGTTCTTGTGCAATTTAAAAAGTTTTCATTTTGATACTCCAAAACTCATAATTTTCACCACTAAATGGAGGAATCAAGGATTGAGAAAGGTTCAGAACATTACCGTTTGCCATAGCTGCAAAAACACTTGCTCAAACCGTTTGTTGAACACCTTGTGTGCACAACAATGAGACCCACTGATTATGCTATAGCAACAATCCAAAAACCTTCAACGCCCAACGTCAATCGAACTTGGCTTTGATACCAAAACTGTTGGAAATAAGAGAGACAAAGGAATACAGAGTGAAACAGAGAAAAGAAAAAAGCTACAACTTTATCAATTTCAGAATGAATGAAATACTCTACTTCTACTCCTTTAAACAGCTGATCACACCCCTTATTTATAACCTAAAATCACAACCATACTGCCTAAAAAGTAGCAACTAATTCCTAAATAAAACAACTACTAGGTCTTCTGCAACTCCTCTCCTACTTTCTAGTTAACAGTTAAAGACTAAATCAACATAATTCTGCTAACTAAATTAATCACGTTTTGCATCAATTCTTATCACATCCTCCATTCCTTTCCCAAAAAATCTCTTGTTAAAAATGATCCTTCTAATCACATTTCCACAATAATGTTGGTTTGCAACCCTCAAGTTCACTATACCCCCTTCCATGCATTGGTTATAGACGAAGCGGACTAGGTGATCCGCTTCGTCCATTCTTTTGTCTGAAGCCACCGGTGTTTGGCCGGTGTTAACAGTTCGGTGGAGAGGATTTTTCTCATCCTCTGCCAGTGGTTGCTCAATGGACTCGTAGCCACGGTTAAGTAACCGCCGCTCGTGATATCTCCAGACATGCATGCAGGTCTTGAAGCGAAGCTGGCGTCTTCTTTCTTCAGGAACTAGCATGCAAGTTTCGGATCACTGACAACAAAAACATGAACCTTTCCGAAGCGAAAACAAGCCACTTCGGTGTTCATGTCATGCATAACTTTATGGATCCAACGAAAAACCGGCTTGTTTATGAGCATTTGGGGGAGGCATCCCACGAAAGGGAAAGCTGTTGGGCCGGGAGGGAGTGAAAGTTTGGTGTTTTTGCTTCTGACTTTCACACGGAACAAGTAAAGAAACAAAGTAGCAAGACAAGTGAAGTACAAACACAAGAAAACAGTCTCCATTATATCTGTATCTGAGTATCAATGAATAACAAAGAGCTATTCAAGTTTGTGTATAGTTGTTAAATTTGTTGTGGCTGGCCTTTTATATAGAAATTAATTAAATCCAAAAATAACTTGAAATAAATTAATTTCACAAGACATGGAAAAACTTATCTATATAAATAGAGGAGGGATTTATCAATAGACCTGAATTTTTTTGTAATAGATTATATATCCTAATTATGATCCCTTGCTTTTGTAAAATACAAAACAAATTATTAGATATATAGTCCTATTTTGAAATGGAAAGACTTTGTAGTAAAGTGAGAATCTATATATGTTTATATTTTAACATTTTACGAGAATTATATTTATCTATTCTATAATTTTGGGATCTATCATGAAGTTAATTTTGGGATTCAGAATTGTACATAACGTCTAAACTTTAATCTTTATTAGCAGTATTTTGTATTGGGTACTAATTTATTGCAGGAATTAATTACATTAAATTCAAAGAAAGATAGACTTTCAATAATTTCATAAAGTACATATGTAAAGATAAATTCCAACAATTTCCATTTTAGTTGTTCATTACATAAATTGATTTGACATTTAAAAAGTTCACCAACTTTTTACGGATATTCTAATCATTTTAGGAATTTTCACAATTTAATTATAAGACTGTAGAAAAAAAATAATAGTTACTTATGATAAATTTAGAAGTATGAAAGCAAATGATATCTATTACCTTAATATATAGGAGACTAAATACTATCTGTTATGCAGGAGATTAACTTGAGAAATTCTTGCACTATTAGCAACACTCATAGTATCTTTATACTCAAAAAAAATATTTACAATATTATAATAGAAATTTTTTGTGTTTCTGATATTGTGATGGTATATATGTTTTGTTGCTCATCCGAGCAACCTATTTATACTGAAAACTGAGTAGACAACTAACATTCATATTTTGACAAAATAACCAAATGATCTATATATACATGTTGCTAATGGAACGTCTTATGGTCCCATAGAAAAAATTATGCATGCTTTGACGAAATAAGAATGTTGGTAGTGGAATTGGTGGGCCTAACTATTTTGAAAGTGTAGAATTTTTGAATTATTGTGGGTACAAGCCATTTTGA
This sequence comes from Panax quinquefolius, assembly GCA_020205615.1. NCBI lineage: Eukaryota > Viridiplantae > Streptophyta > Magnoliopsida > Apiales > Araliaceae > Panax > Panax quinquefolius. The sequence goes on along the minus strand of CM035166.1, from coordinate 99,948,661 downwards.
AAGGAAAGTTTGCGGAAGTTTTGAATTAGGATAAAATGCAAAGTCCTCTAGCTTAAAAATTAGATGACCACATGAGCAAACAAGGCTAGTTGTTATAATTTTGCAAGGATTAATATTTATAATTGAAATTTCTCTTAAATTAAAACAGATTCCCTTTTCCATAATACTGTTATGTACAATAATAATAATATTAATAATAACAGTCATAGTAATAATAATAGTACTAATAATAATAATAATAATAATAATAATAATAATAATAATAATAATAATAATAATAATAATAAAATAATAATAATAATAATATTAACAATAATAATAATAAAAATAAAAATAAAATAATAATAATATCAATAATAATAATAATAATAAAAATAAAATAATAATAATAAAAAATTATTCATTGATTATTCATTAAAAATTCTAGAATTATTTAGTAAGGAATATCTTTGATGCTCCCCTACGGACACCGACTCATATATGGAGTAGTAGGCTCATTAAATATGAATGCCTATGTAAGGGTGTGGAATTATTTGTCGACATTGATAAGCGCTAAATAATTATTTTGGTCCTTGTATAATATAAAATTAATTTCAATTTTGTTTATGTATAATTATTTTTTTCATAATAGTCCTTGGACTCTAAAATAGAAAATTTTATTATTATTATTATTATTATTATTATTATTATTATTATTATTATTATTATTTTTATTTTTATTTTTTTTATTATTATTGTTAATATTATTATTATTATTATTATTATTATTATTATTGATATTATTATTATTAGTACTATTATTATTATTATTATTTTATTTTTATTTTATTATTATTATTAATACTATTATTATTATTATTATTACTATTTTATTTTATTTTTATTTTTATTATTTTTGTTATTATTATTATTGTTATTATTATTATTATTATTATTATTATTATTATTATTATTATTATTATTGTTATTATTATTGTGACAACCCCAAAATAGGTCCAATCCATCCAACTCATTCTGAGTCGCCAAATACATGGTACAGAAAATAACTACAACTTTATTACAACAATTGTCAGTGCAAATCTGACAACTCATGTGTTGTGAGTTTTGATACAAATATATACCAATGTGACTCACATCCCAACCTTGGATAAGACGTCACAATGGCACCTTACATAAAGGTATAGTCAAAACCTGCTCTTAGAAATTAGAATCTTTGGAAAGTGCTCAAGAAACCTTCGTGATACGGGAGGCCATGCGTACAGGTTATAATAGATATCATATATGTCACGCATTATTATCCTTGGTGACCCTAATAGACCCCAAAAGAAAACGAGAAGATTACTATCATATTCTTTCCAATGATGAGTCTTCTCTTAACATATCATTATCTCCACTGTCTCTAATTGAGAATTATACTTCAAACAAACACCAAGATCATATAGGTAGTGCGCGTAGATATACTCAGTAAGTGGATGTGCACAACCCTGTCTTATGATGACACGAGATTGTATGTCTTTAGACATCTTGTATGATAGTGGCAAAACACCCTTCCAACGTTGGGTTTGCCTCACCCTATTTGATTCACCAAATATAACTACTAAATGATGACCACCGTTCTATTCCCCTGTTACCCCAGCTCGACCCAGTTACACTCTTATTACCTGAAAGGAATTATGAAACAAAAGGGTGAACACAACTAGCTCAGTAAAAAATATCATGACTAAAGATAATTAAATTATCAATAGCCTTGATCATCAATAATAAATCAGAGATTTAGAACATATGGTAGATGATAAAAATTTCAACCATAGTTGCAGCGGAACGAGCAATCCATTAGAAGAGTCAAATAGACTATAAAGTCTATTATCTTCTCCATGTTAAAAATCCACCAACAATATTTTATCCCTATAACATCAATCAACAGTTTCTTTCCACAATTATATGAATAACTTATAATCATAATTGTAATTCTAAATTCATCTTCGCATCCAGGACGAAGATAATTTTCATCACATATCTTTACTTGAAACATCAAAGATCATGGTTATACCAAATCACATTTCCTGTTTATAATCATACTAACAATTTCATCTTTGCACTATGGACAAAGATATTCATCAACATACCATCTTTTGCACTACGGGCCAAAGATATTCATCAACAATTCATCTTCATCTTTCTGACAAGCCAAAGATATTCCTCAACAGATTCATATTTGCACTACTGGGCCAAATATATTCATCAACAGCTCATATTTGCACAATGCATCAAATATATTAATATCTCAAAGAAATATATAATCATTTCGTAATTTATATAAACAATAATTATAACCATGTTGATCATTTCACCTTTGCACTTAAGCTAAAGATATTCAATTATAAATTCAATGGTCATGATCATACCAAATCGATAATTCAAATTTGCACTCATCGGCCAAAGAGATCCCATAGTCATGATCATACCAAAATCTACCCATCTTTACACTCAAGTCAAAGAAAATATCATCATTAGGGTTATAAAATGTTATATATAATAGTAAAATCAATATAATCAAAACATCTAGATTTAATCTCAAGAGTAATATTCATAAATCAACTATAATTTGGTTAGAAAAAGAAACCAATTTTGTCATGAATAAGAACTCGTGAATAAGTAACCTATGAATAGTAACCCGTGAATAAGTAACTCATGAATAAGAACTCGTGAATAAGAACTCATGAATAGTAAACCCAAACAAAAAAGGTAGAAATTTCACAATAAAATCCATACCAATATTTCTAAGATAATGATATTGAAATAACATTTCTTAAACTTATAAATAATTTATTTTAATTGTTTACACTTTATTAAATAATGCATTTAATCATCTTAAAATTCTAAACTCATAAGATTTCATCACCAATAACCAAAACCCTCATCAAAAATCTGCATATACCTCATATAGGATTCTCAAGCCATAAAATCCTATTTTCCAATTTTCTTACTTCACATAATATATTTAATTCATTTACTCATAACTAGTCCATTTTCATGAAAAATACCAAATCAATACAAACAAATTTTCTTTTCTGAGATTTAGTAGAATATAGTCCCATATTGAACATATATTTTTCTCGGAATTTTTAAAATTCATTTACTATTTTTCATATGGCCAAAATAGTGGAATATTTAGACATTTATCAAAAATTGTACTTTTATCCAAAAATTTTGAAATTTATAGAGTATACTTCTATCATATACATGTACTCTAATAAAAATTTCACCAATTTTGGAGTTAACCGCAAGGAGTTATAAGCGGTTACTTTTAAAATAGTATTTTCTCATAAAATTCACAACTCTTAATCTATACATCCAAAAATCGTCATTTTTGGACACAATCAAGAAAACTAATCAAATTATCATTTCAAAATTTTCCAGAATTTTTGAAGGTCAGAATAATTACGAAACTAAAAAATATAAGAACCCTTAAAATCCCTTACTATCCCTTACCTCAAAAAGCGAAGTACTTAACCGGATATCGGATATATGACGTCAAGGAAACTTGCAATCGATGAATAGCAACTCACCAAGTATCTAAATACTCACAAAATACACTCGATAATCTAGAGAGAAAAAGAGAGAAAACTTATGAATTCTGGTGTGATTTTCAATTCTAACTTAGCCATCTATTTATAGAAAAATGTTAGCACGCCGAAGCAGACTTGACCTGCTACCTGATGGTTTTACCTGCTACTATTCCATCCACCAAAAATTATCCATCTTCCCCAACAATCAAAAGTGGGGCCCACCCATTTCTAGATTTTTTTACCAAAATCATTTATAAACCTAATTTCTGAATCAGTCACCTCTCAAAATTCATAACAAATCATTCGTTCATTTTTAACGGTTCAAAATTTGTGAACATATACTCAACTTATATATGTATAACATATCCAAAAATCAAAACGATCCAACGGTCAGATTAAAAATTATAACTCACACAATAAAGCTGTAAGAACACTGATTTGATCTTTTAATACCTCCAATCCGACAAAATACTGATAAAATACTTCAACATTAATTCCTTCATTTATAACCACATAAATAAATCCATCATTTATATCCACATCAAATAAATATTTTATTATCATATAAATCAATAATTAATTATTCACAAATAATATTACAGAATCACAATAATGACAACCAGACAGTTCTCAGGAAAGAGAGGGCTTTCCGATAAGGATTTCTCCTTCTCGGCGCCGCAATTAGGTGACCAAACCTCTCCTTGATGTAACTTTCTAGACATTGCCAATAATGCTATCTAATAATATTATTCAAATAATATGAATTATTGATCCGATAATGGAGATATCTTGTGCGATGATAATTATTGAAACAACAATAATATAAAATATTAACGCAAACAATTATTGATTCAATAAAATAAAATATTGAACAAGAATTACCGTAATAATTATTGAGTAGTGTCTTCTTTACGTAAAATCAATAATTGAAAAATCGTGTAATACCGCGTGTATTCTTTGTCTTATTCACAGCATATTCTTTGTATTTTAACCACCGAGATTATTCAACAAGTGTTAACGGTAATAACTACGCCAAGTATTTATAAAAACTCATACTTGTCGTTTTCTTCATCCAATCGCTTTCCGTTATGGGGCCCACACGAAGAATATTCCACAACCAAACGAATATTCCCCGACAACAATGAGTATTTTATAACCACTTGCTTATTTAAAATATTTACATATATCACCTTTAACTTTAAATTTTAATCAATTTAACCATTTACTGGATAGTAATTATAAGAAAATTGAATACTTTTATTTTATAAAATTCGGGGTCTTACAATTATTATTAGTATTGTTAATATTATTATTATTATTATTATTATTATTATTATTATTATTATTATTATTATTATTATTGTTGTTGTTATTATTATTATTATTATTATTATTACTATTATTATTATTATTATTATTATTAGTACTATTATTATCATTATTATTATTATTATTATTATTATTATTATTATTATTATTATTATTATTGTTATTGTTATTGTTTTAGTTATTGTTTTAGTTATGTACATAACAATATTATGGGAAAGGGGATCTATTTTAATTTGGAAAAAAATGATTTGTTCAGTTATAAATATTAATCCTTGCAAAATTATAACAATTAGGCTTGTTTGCTCAGGTGGTCATTGGATCCAAGTTTTAAGCTAGAGGTCTTGTGTTTGAATCTTGGTAGCAACATAAATTTTGGGATTAAGTTAAATATTCGCCATGTCAGATCTGCCACGTAGGCACCACGTATGCAGTTTAACGCATATGTGGCGCCTGGGGCACGAAGTCCAAATTTTTTAATAGAAAGGAGTTCAATTTGCGTTGACCAAAAGAAAAGGGCTCAATACCCAAAAACCTCTAAAGTTCAATGGTCGACTTTGCATTTTACCCTTTTGAATTATTGTGGTACTTCTCCATTTTGAAAGTTTGCAGAAGTTTAGAATTATTGTGGGTCTTATCTATTTTGAAAGTTTGCAGAAGTTTTGAATTATTGTGGGTCTTCTCCATTTTGAAAGTTTACAGAAGATTTGAATTATTGTGGGTCTTATCTATTTTGAAAGTTTGCATAAGTTTTGAATTATTGTAGGTCTCTTGAAAAATAAATCAAACTTACAACAAATGCCTCATGCGAAACTTCTCTATTTATATCAAAAAAATTGAATAATATCTATCACACATAACTTATTAACACCTTTAATTTTATGCATCAATTATGTACAATTATTCATAATTATTATAAACTCACAATATTGACAATCAGATTGTTCCTAGGAAAGAAAGGGCCGACCTTTTGTAGAAACGCCGCATAATTAAATAACCTCTTTCCTTGACAGAACTTCTAGACATTGCCAATAATGCTAACTGGTCTAATTAATAATATCATATCAAATAATATGAGTAACTGTGTCGTGCATGATAATTATTGATTTAATAATATGACATATTGTGCAGATATTATTATAACAATTATTTAGTTAAAATAATATGCAATTGCTACTGTAACAATTATTGAATCAATAATAAAAAGTATTGTGTAATACCGTCTGATATTGTGGAATGTCGCGTGTCATTGTAGAATACCGAGTGTTATTGTATTTTTATTGCTGGGTATTTAAAGAGTTAAAAGTGATAATACCGTTCATAATTTTTATTAAAAAAGTTATTTCTGTCGTTTTCTGCATCCGACACTATTTCGTTGTAGGTACCACAAATGATTGATTATTTCGGTAGCTTCGTACTTTTACCTAATATTCCCAACAAAATGAATATTTCTCGACATACTTTTATAATTTGCACATATCATCATTAACTTTAACATTTTAATGTTTAGAATAATAATCATAAAGAAAATTAAATTTTTATTTCATAAGTTGGGGTCTTACAACTATAACTTGTGACATATTCACTATTACAATATTAATAACTAATCAAACTTAATAGAGGGGGGAAGAAACAAACTCACAAACAAGTCTCGCATATAAAGACGAAACAAACTTTCATAAAAAAAAAAAAACTCACCTAAGTTAGAATTAAGCCTTAAACCTAAAAGTCACAGTACTCCGGTCTTAATTAACCACTAAGCTAAGAACTCATCAACCTTTTGGTCTATATCTAGTTTACCTATATATAAAAGTATTAATGAGATACAATTTATAAATATTTTGTCCAAATATACCAAATAATTTTTGTATAGTTATCTAGTATATTTTTTTTTAAAAGCAAATGGATTTCATTTCATTAAAACAAAATCCTTGCAAAACATGGCAATCCAAAAGGTATGGAATAGACCATGAGTAAACAAAGAATTTTAAATTGAACTAACCCAAAATTCAATATTCCAATCAAAGATATCACATCCATAAACACAAATTTCAGTTCTAATCTAATTCTCCATTTGAACTTCATTTCAACAAATTGATGCTATTATCTGGACTTCGTGTTGAAGTTGTGCAAAACACACGGATTAAACATTAAAATTACACATTTAAGCGATAATAATATATAGAATTTTCAGTACCATTAAAAATTATATACGATGTATTAGTTGTTAAATGATAGTACCAAATAAAACACATTTAAATATTACCTAGGATTACATGAGCATTCAATGAGAATGAACATAAGTAATGAAAGAAATGTTGAGAATGAACATAAGTAATGAAAGAATTTGAGAAGTTATTTACAATGAATTTATATTACACAAAAAAAACTTTGGGCTATTGAGTCATTGAAAAATTCACTGAGTCGATTCAGGACCAACAAAAACAACTTGGTGTTTGTCATGCTATACTTTGATATTTAGTTGATTGATGATGATTGATTAGAAAGGATATAGAAAAAAAAAAAGATTATGCCATTGGATGAAATATCAACTAAGTATCTATAAAATAATCTCTCTCTTCGTTTTTTTATCTATATAAAAAAGTTTTCTTTCTATTTTTTTTCTCTTTCTAAATAATTATTCTTTATTTTGTTCCCTCTTGAAAACATTTTTTTATTTTCTATAAAGTTTTTCCTTTTTATATTCTTCTCTCTCTCCCACTTCATTTCCCTTGCAAAATTCATTTCCTGAGATATTTTGGTCTTTTGTCATAAAAATAGTTACATTTCTGTCTATATTCTTACCTAATGTTTTAGAATGATAATTCCATATTTCAAACACATTTTTAAATAATTTATCAAACGCCTTAATTAAATGATTGATATGGATTTCATGCGGATAGCTAATTCAAGTCATCTATTCTAACTTAAATGATTAATTAATTTGAATCAAATTGAAGTGTAGTTACTACTTTTTTACGAGAACATCATCAATAGTACAATATTAATACCCAATCAAACTTAATTTAATGATTGATATGAGTTTCATATTGACAAATTCTAGATAATTTAAGCTACCAATTCTAACTTAAATGATTAAATTGAATCAAATTGAATTGATGTTACAATTTTTGTCAAGTATATTATCACTATTACAAAATTAATAACCAATCAAACTTTATAGAGGAAGAAACATACCCACAAACAAATCACAAAAAGGAAACAAACTTCCTAAATAATAAGAGGTCTATTCTTTGTTTGTTTACATCCGATTCTTTTTAATGGGCCAATCGCTTCTTATTCGCCAAGAGGCATGATCTTTGTTGTTTTGTTTTTTTATTACCTCCGAATCCTCTTAATCGGTAAGGCATGAAAAATGAAATTTTAATAATTAAGAGATACCTCTTAATGAATTTTTTTTGCTAATTTTTTTATATATAAATATATTAAACAATATTATGCACTCATTTTTATTAAATTGAATATTTAAAATTATTAAATAAAATTTTACCCTTTAAAATGGTAAAATAGTGTCATTAAGAGGCAATTTATTTTTTAGTTATCAAATAATTTTTTACATTCAGATGATCTAATTTATTAAGACATCATAATCATTCAGATCTTAATTCCCAGATTTATCAAACACAATCTCACTTCTTTTAATATAGAAGTAGAGTTCCATTATTAATGTTGACAAAAGAAAGGTAGAGGTCTATTGGTATGACTCACTTCTTTTAATATAGAGAGAGAGACAGTTAATGCATGAATCATGGGGAGAGACAGAAAACTGAAAATTAATACTAGTACATAGAAATTTTGTTACCGCCCGCATGCGGGTGGTACTTACTAGTAGGGGGCTCTATATATATATACTTTTTTATCAGCATAACGTACATATAAAAACTTAAGCCTCAATTAATTAAGCTATAGGATAAAGGCTGCGAGCCAAACGTGGCTTCGCCCATGCAAGAACTGGGTTGGCAAGAAAGAGATCTGTCTTTGACTCAAGCAGGTCAATTTTTGTCATATTTGGTGGAACACTCCAAGTAAACCCTTGAAGAAGCCTAGCCAATAGCATAGTGGTGATGTTGGTGCCAAGTGTCACCCTGACACAACCACGCTTTCCACTACTAAATGACAACATTTTAAACTCCGAATCCGTGAGGACCACGCTGGAGCCATCGCTCTTGAGGTGGCGCTCAGGGATGAACTCGAGAGGATCCTCCCAGACCCTAGGATTTCGACCGAGTCCAGGTTGACTCACTAACAAGCGACTTCCCTTGGGAATGGAGTAGCCGGCGATGACCGTATCGACAACCGCCACGTGTGGTATGTTGAATGGTGCAATCGGGTGGAGGCGAAAAGACTCTTTTGCACATGCTTTGACATAGTTGAGTAATGGGAGATCGGATTCGTTCACAAGTCTATCCCTCCCAACCACATGCTCTATCTCTTTTGTAGCCCTTTCCAGTAATTCGGGTTTATTGAGCATCTCAGCAAGTGCCCATTCGGTAGCATTTGATGGATTGTCCACGGTTGCTAGCATTAGTTCCTGCATGTGAATTCATTTCAACAATTTAAGTATATATATACTTAAATAACTGTCCAAGTACCAGGTTGTGATCGTGGAGTTCTTTTTCTGAAAAAATATTAAGCTTTCATTTTGGTACCCATACTTGCATGGGTCCTACATTGTTAGTGCCCTTGGGGACCCAAATTTGCTTGATTTTGGGTCTCATATTGTAGTAACATTTTCCAACCTTGTGACCAGTAGTGTAGCACACAAAACATTTGATATGATGCATGTTTGTGTGTGTGTGAAAGCTCTTCCTCCATTTGGACTTATGTGGGATATTGGTCATCCTCCTGTTGGGCTGATATTCCTTCTTCCACGTGTTCTCATGTTTCATGGTTTGTGAAGAGTATGTCCTACTTCTACTATACCTTCCAGGTTGGTTCGTCTAGTTAATCTCATTGAACTCTACGATCTTTCGAGGTTGGTGAGTAGGAGTTAGGTTACTCTTCTCTTTTCTGAAACCTAGACCAGCATGAGATCCCTTGCTCCTAGAAATATGGATTGAATCAGCAGAGCAGGGTTTGACAGGCTCACCCCTCTGTGAGGATTTCACAAATATAATGCCTCTACTAAAACTTGAGGCATTACTAGTGTTAACATCCTTTGCTTTTTCCACACATAACTCTGAGGTAGATCCCCCAAAGCCTATCCCTGTTCTATTAGAGACGCTTCTCTGAATAGAGATTAAAGTGTCCATGGATGAAGAAGATTTATTCCATGTAGAGATAGTCTTTTCAAGATCATCAAATTTTGAGGTTAGACTAGACTCTCTTTTTGCACTGAGCTCATTTGTTTGTCTCAAGAGCTTATTCTCAGCTTCAAGCTCAGAGAAAGAATTAGTACTGAGAAGGGTTGTTTCCAGTTCTTTTTTAACCTTTTCTTTCTCCTTTTGAAGAAGTGAATAATCCTTAGACAGAACTCTAAACCACTTCATGCATTGGTGTAGATCAGATGTTATGCCATGTAATGCAGTTCTAAGATCATCAATATCTACATCAGGAGAGTTAAAGTCAAATACCTCATCGATACTTACTTCATGTATGTTGGAGTTCTGTTTGTCCCTTGAATTTTAGTAAAACTGTCGCTATAACCGACTGTGTATTACATAACTGTGTACATACATTTTTTTCAATATATATATAATTCTTAATGTTGGATCATGTTATCATTTTTCTCATCTACAAAAAAAAGAAATTTTACTAAAACTCAACCTCATAAAATCTATATTTAGATTTATTGTGCAAGGTTTACTTGGATCGCTGATATGTGATTTATAGTTAGTGGTATCCCTAAAGCGGAAGACCTCTATTGCACAATTAATTGCATTTTCTTTGTTTCATTTATTATATAGATTTGATAGTATTTGACATAATTCCTTTATCATAATCATAAGTAATTGTTATTGATCCTGAAATCCTCTCATTATTTAATTAGTTGATTAATTATATTTCAGAAATTTATAAAGGTAATAAAAGGAAATGTTTAGCCAAATACTTTTGCAAAAAATGAAGTAAATGTAAATTACGAAATGATATATAAATGCTTTGGTATCCCAAAAATAATTGAAAGAAATATCAATATCACCTATACATTTGAAATATCGTAATTAAACATAAAACAATTTTATTTTTTATTTTTAATAACTTATACTATTACATGAATACATTTCATCTTAGGAGTTTACACTCTGTTTCTGAGTTTTGGACGAAAAAAAAATAAAATAGAAAACTTGAATTATAACATAAAAGAAAAGAATAGAAAACTTAAAGTTTTTCCTTTGTGTTGCTTCTGAGTTTTTTTTAATAGAAAAGAATAAAAAATTTAAAAATTTTATTTTCTTGCGTTTTTGAGTTCCAATGAAAAGAAAAGAAAAGAAAAATATCACTTTTACAAATTTACCCTTCTATTAATTATAACCATTGAACCATAAATAAAAATATGCAAGATAAATTTAATCAAAAAAAAAAAATCATAATCAAATACAAATATCCAATTAAATGTTAAAAAACAACTACTTCTACAAAGTCATTGTCATACCATATTCAAAAGTCATCAAACATAATTTGTATTATTAATACTAATGGAGATTATTCATCAAATTCCTCAAAAAATTAAACCTCCTCTCTAATACTAGTATTATATATATATATATATATATATATATAGAGAGAGAGAGAGAGAGAGAGAGAGAGAGAGAGAGAGAACCAGGATCCAGTTCGGGATCTCGATTTTTGTTAAGTTACGGAATTTCTTTTTTTTTTTTTTGCTTTTTTTTAAAACAACTAAAAAAAAGTAATATTTTATGGAACTAGAATTTTTATATAATACAGTGTTTTGGGTGTGATATGTATCCAAATCATACCCAAAATACTGTATTATGTAAAATTTTCAGTTTCATAAAATATTAAAAAAAATTAATTATTTTAAGAAAAAAAAACAAAAAAAGCAAAAAAAGAAATCCGTATTTTAAGAAAATACGGGATCCAGATAGGAACCGGACTCTCTCTATTTATATATCAACTTATCCTACTCATTGATCTTGACCATATCATGATCCAGAAGTACAAAACTAACGCTATGGGTACCAACATTATACTCCTTCACTACAGGTTACAGGTTTTTTAATAAATAAATATTGAATATATGTGTAAGTATCTCTTATAAAATGTGTATTGCTATTATATTAAAAATTATTAACAGAAAATGATTTCATTAAAATTTCGGGTAAGAACACTAGAAATCTATTATCCCTAGCTAACATTAGTATTATGCAATATTAAGCTAGAAATTGATATTAAGGTATGATTAATTCAGAAGATAAATGAGTGCAATATTAAGTAATTAATCATCAAACTTATTTAATATTATTTTATTTTATAGTAATATTGTTAATTTGTTATAGGTGAAAGAATATAAAAAAATAAATAAATTAATACCATCTCATAACTAAGATTAAATTTAACTAATATTAATATACTTTAGTTTCCAGAGTTGGGGGTCATATGACCCCCTAACCCCCCACTAGTTCTGCCCATGTGTTCGGTTGTTCCTTCCAATATTATGGTTCCATTGTGTGGTGGTGGTGGATTATTATATATTTACATTTGGCTCGTTTTGTCTTTGTTGTTTGGTTGTTCCTTCGAATATTATGCTTCCATTGTGTGGTGGTGGTGGATTATTATATTAATTAAAAACAAAAATAAAATAATATATATAGTATACAGGTACTGTAGTGAAATTGTACGATTCATATTTCGATATGATAAATACTTATTTAAGAGAAGATAAAGCAAATAAGCAAAGGTATGTACTTGAATCGTTTGCGACAGTATGAGAACTCATTTTTGATAACAAAGAAGTCGTTTGCGCCAAGAAGTCTCTTTCTCTTTAAGTAGATAAAAATAAATTGGAGATATGAGTTGTAATTTAAAATTTATTATATTGAAATTGAGGATAATACGGAAATTATAAAAATATTACTTATTTCAAATTTTTTTCCGTCCAAATCAGGCCAATTTTGGACGAAAAACTTTGGCAGGAAAAGTGGCCAAGTTTTCTATCAATTTCTTTTCTTTTCTGTTTATTAAAAAACTCATAAACATTGGAATTGGAAAGAAAGCTTAAATTTTTCGTCTATTTCTTTTCTTTTATGTCCATTTTAAAACTCAGAAACAGAGTGTTAGGCTAAGGCTTTTAGGGGAGGATTAATTGCTGAAAATTGATATTAAACTTATAGAATGTAGACACATATGCGGCTAAGGCTTTTAGGGAGGATTAGTTGCTGAAAATTTTCTCCTATATACCTCCAAACTTTTCGCCAAATTCTTCACTAATCTTTCATGTGATTGGTTGGTTGAATAATGTTAGGTGAGGGAGGGGCTATGTTGGCTAATTGATTTTGGCTTAGTAAGACATTTTTCATCAGCCATGTTACTCTTCACACATCCTTCCCGTAGCATGTTTTAATTTATACTTTGATTTTCATATATGATTGTTAGATTTTATGAAAAGAGTGCATGTTACACTTATTGTGATAAATTAAACTTGCATAAACATGAATCAAATGAGAGAAATCAAGAAATCAAATGAAAAACAAAATCTGAAAATTTCGAAAAAGTTAGTTTGATACCATGTTTTTGTAAAACTCAAAACTCTTTGTGCATAATGAGTTAGGAGATGAGCCATATATCAAAAGAAAGCACTGGAAGTTAGCTAAACACAAAAATTATAATCAGCCAAAAATTCCTTGTGGATTTTTCGTGGTGACTATTTGAATGAAACTGGTGCGAAGGACTCATAATCCGAAAAATCAGTTTTCTTAAGCTCTATTACGTGAGTTATAATTCTTAATCCGACCGTTGGATCGTTGTAATTTTTGGATATATTATACATATATAAGTTGAGTATATGTCCATATGTTTTGAACCGTTAAAGATTAATGTATGATTTGTTATGAATTTCGTGAGGTGGCTAGTTTGGAATTTTTCAAGCAGAATTTTTAGCAACAAACCTTAAGTTTTAAAAATGTATAACTTAATGATTTTAAATCCAATTTGGGTGATTTTTGATGCTAAATTGGAGTATTTGAAGTCTAATTTCTGTTAAAATTAATTAAATTGATAGTTAAGTTTTGGTTAATGGTGATAATACCATAACAGTGGACTGATGTTTTTAAAATAAATTGTTATATATGGGGTTCTTTAGTTTTGTTGTTCATTTATAAGTTTTGGAATATAATGCGATAAATAATGACAACTTGAATGAATAATGAATTATTAGGTGGTTTATATGTTATTCGAGGTAAATATGTTTTGGTGTTGACCCCAACTTTTAATAGAATTTAAATTGGTTATAGTAAGGTGTTGATTTAATAAATGTTTATATATTTAGATTGTTGTATTTTATCATCGCTTGAGGTGGTGACTTAGTGGTGGGAAGCCGAATATAAGTCCCCATTAACGTGGGTTCGATTCTTGGTAAACTCCTCTATACTCAAGTGGTCTCACACCCTGGATTTATTCGGGGGAAAGCTGAGTTGTGCCGATGAAGACACCACTGAAGCCTCCCAAATTTTTGGTTATCATGCACTTATTTTTTCCCTATCATGCATGTAATTATTTATTACGAATATTCTTGTTGTCGGAGAATATTCGTATGACGGCGCAATAATTGGCGGACCACATAACGGAATAACTGTCGGATATAGAAAGCGACAGAAATAACCTTTTTATAAAAAATATCGGCAAAACTTTTACCGTTAACTGTTAAAATACCCAGTGATAAAAGTACAGTTGTAATACCCGGTAAAAAAATATTTAAATAATAATAATAAATAAATAAAAAGTATTTTGTTTTAAAACATATTAATTGGGCTTTGTTAATTATTGGGTCAAACTAATCATTTAATTTATATGGGCTAATTATATTAATAAGTGATGGATGGATTACTTTGGTAAAATTTAGGCTTTATTATTAATTGAACCTAATTAGAAGTTTATTAAAACAAGACCTCTTAGTTAATAAACAGCTCGGCCTAATTTTATTTCATTATACGAACTCAAGGAAAGAGAGGAGGAAAACTTGTGCGGCTGGAAAAAGAAGTCGCGTACGGAAGAAAAGAAATCTCAGGTATGTTTTTATTGTATTGGGATGTTTTTGATTGCTATGTCAGGGGCTATATATATAAAGAGAAGTATAATGGTAATGATTCATGTGTAACTTTTCTTGTTGGAATGAAAAGTACTAATTTATATATAAATAGCAATGGTTCATAGAGTGAAACCTGATTCATGAATATATATATATATATATATATATATATATATATATAAACTTTGGTATGAAGGATTATATATATGTTCACGTGAGTTGCGGGCCATGAAGACCTGCTGCAGTATTGATTTCATTTTTTATATATATATACGTATATATATAAATAATATTTTTATATATATTTGGCCATAAAGCTTATAAACGGAATTAGTAAATCAAATTGAAAGTTATGTATATTAATTTAAATTAATTAATTTTGCCGACATAGTTATAAAAGTTCTTAATAATAAATTTAATAGTATTATGTTATTAATGATTGGATTGTAATAAAATCTTATTAAATTATTTAGATTGAACAGAAAGAGTCCAAATGAGTTTTTGGAACATATTTTGGGTATTACATTGCTTAATCTAGGTACGGATTCCGTACTCTTTCAGCGATACTCTTGTTAAATTTGATTTGTTCATTTTGTCGTTTGTTCAAATTTTATTATTATTATTTCACATAATTGTTTCCTGTGAAATAAATATATTAGTTTCATTTTGGAATTGATACATATATATGACTCATATTTGTACTCTTTAAATTAGGTTATCATGTTTAGTACTATTTATTTTTTATAATTGTAGAGCGGTACATGTTGCTACCTTCTTTTTGAGACCTTGTGACTATAATAATTTTATTTGGTTCAACATGTACGTATAGAACCTTTTTGTTGGTATTATGTCGCATGTGTTGTGACATGATATTTTTGTTAGAATATACCGTAAGGTATACCTGAGTTATAAACACCTGTGGGGGTACCACAGGCATGTCATCTTGGCATGAGAGACATGACACTTTCCGTGGCGGTGTGATTTATCCTCGGCGTTTCCATTTGGGCTCCGGAGGAATGGGCAATTTGGTATTTTGTTGTGGGAGGCGTATGGGTTAACCCTAGTCTTCTGTTCTGTGGATTTGTGATGTTGTGCCAAACACACCTATCCGATTTGCATACATTTGGATTCGCTGTCCAATGTGTGATTTGCTTGTGTGGCATTATTTTGGTTGCCTATGTGGCATCATTTGACTTTCCTGTCTGGCATCATTTGACTTGCCTGTGTCGCATTATTTTGACTTGCATGTGTGGCATTGTTTTGACTTGCCTGTGTGGCAATGTATATTTCTGAGCTCACTCGGTATGAAATAACACCCAACCATTTGATTCAGCCTATTATTTCATTGTATTAGTTTTGTTTATTTCTGTTCAGTTCAATTCATTGAGTTAGTTACTTCAGTTCATTATTTCTTTTTTCTTCTATTGGTTTCGTCAATTCTGTTGATTCAGATATATTCCATTAAGATCTTTGGAGAATATATTTTTGTCAGTATTTACACTTGAGGCTTTGTTCAGTATTTTGTCTCAGTTATTTTTGTATATCAGTTGTATATCTTTTGTTTATCTATATTCGTACTGGGCAATTAGCTCATGCTGTATTTTTCTTCCGGCAGGTTTGCATGGGTGATTCAGGGCTAGTGTGATGAGAGAGTTGTCTTTGGCCATCTAGGTTGTTTCAAATTTTTGTTTTGGTTATTTTGACTCTAGTTGGAGAATTGTATTTAGTACTTCATTGATGTATATCACTATTAATATTTTGAAGTTATTAGTGCTCTGTTTACTTATTTTAAGGTTTGTTGCATGTGCTTTGCACGTGACCTCCCTTTCCTTTTCGGGAAGGGGTATTCTGAAGATAGTATCGTAGCTTAGGTTCTTTCTTGTAAAAAACCTATTTAGGTTTGACCTGTGAGTTGTGGGTAAATTACTGGGTAGACGTAGGAGTTTATTTGATTTTGTTCTCTGTTTGGTTGCTCTTGATTTTGACCAAGTGTTTTTAGCTCTTTGAGTTGTAGTTGATTTGAGAAACGCGAGATAATTTGTTAAGATTATCATTGCTATGCGTTGGAGCAATAATATTAGTTAAGGATTGTGATTGGATCATTAAAAAGAATAGTGCCATATTTTGTACATTTAAGAAATGATCATACGATTATGATATGAGTACTTATATCAGCTGAGTACTTTATATTGGAGAATTACTTGTTAGATTTATTTCAAGTATCAATTATTATGAGATGCGATTATGATGTAAGTATTTGTATCGATGAGTATTTGATTTTGGAGAATTATTTTTGTTAGAGTTATTTTTTTTTGTGACAATTTTTATGATCGTTGAATTGAGGGTTTTATTTGAGGTAGGTTTTGATTTATGTTAAGCTTGTGGATAATTTGAGGTTTGAGTATTGATGGAATATTATGATAAAGTGAAGATTATTAAGTATAGAGAATTTCTTGTAATTTGTGTTGTTGATATTCGAGGTAATTAGATTAATCAATTGGAGTTAATGATTAATTTTGTGACTATTTTTTTAGTAGGATATTGGAGTAAATAAATTTTGCGGTTATTTCCTAGTAGAATATTGGAGTTATTTTATATGAAGTTTCTTTGTTATAGTAAGATGAGATTTTGAAATTTGTTGGGTTAAGGTTTGAACTAAGAGAATGATTGATTTATTAAATGATTAAATAGTAAGTAATGATTTAAGAGATTTTGAATAGTTTTAGTTTGCTTATTCACATAGTAGTAGGATATATGATTTGGAGTTTGGTATATATGGTGATGAAGAAATCTCAGTAGTATATTCTTTGGTGTAATAATATTTGGGAACTAATTCGGTTTGAGGTTATGATATTTTGAAGCTCTTGAGGACTTAGTGAGAGTTGGTGATATAATTTGAGTTGTTTTGTTTATCCGATGCCATTGAAGTTTTGCTTGAATTTATATAAAATAAATATAATAATTTGTTAGATCTTTGGCATGTGTGCAACATAAACGTTTTACGAATTAAAAATAATTTTAAATATTTTGGGTATTCGAATCATATTTAGATAAAGAGAAATTTTTGTGCTTTCAAATTATGTTCCGAAGAGTATGTTTACAAGAATAAAACTCAAAGATATTAACGGAGGCCCGCACCAATGGTGGATCATGTGATTTAATTTGATGCAACGTGAAGAACCTTACCAAGGCTTGACACAGTAGCTGACGAATCTTTTACTAGTATATTGATAATTACGTGGACCGATGCCTTATCCGCGTTGATCGTTAAAATTGCGGCGCTACGTCTTAACTAAAATGTTTTTTTGTAGCTTATTGGAATTCCGAGGACGAAATTATTTTTAAAGGGTGAAAACTGTAATAACCTATCTTTTTTTAATAATTAAATATTAATTAATTTTATATTATACAATTGTATTTAAATTGGAAATGGTAAATGATTTTGTTTCCCTCTTTTCTTCCTTGTTTTGTTTAAAAAATTAAATTCTTTTAGTAGATAATTAAATAACTGATTAAATTAAAATTGAGTAAGATAATTCCTTTTGTTAAAGTCTTGTGGTAAAATCATTCGGAGCGGGAAGCTACTTGGGAGATAGAGGAGTCTATTCGAGCGGAGTATCCACATCTTTTGATAATTAGGTGCGTTCCATTCTTTTCATTCCAAGGACGGAATCCTTTTTAAGGGGTAGGTGATGTAATACCCGAAAAAATAAAAATTAAATAATAATAATAAATAATTTTTTTTATTTTGTTTTAAAACATATTAATTGGGCTTTGTTAATTATTGGGTCAAACTAATTATTTAATTTATATGGGAAAATTATATTAATAAGTGATGGATGGATTAATTTGGAAAAATTTGGGCTTTATTATTAATTGAACCTAATTAGAAGTTTATTAAAACAAGACCTCTTAGTTAATAAACAGCTCGACCTAATTTTATTTCATTATACGAACTGAGGGAAAGAGGGGAGGAAGCCTTGTGCAGCTGGAAAAAGAAGTCGCGTACGGAAGAAAAGAAATCTCAGGTATGCTTTTATTGTATTAGGATGTTTTTGATTGCTATGTCAGGGGATATATATATATATATATATATATATATATATATATATATATATATATAGTATATAATGGTAATAATTCATGTGTAACTTTTCTTGTTGGAATAAAAAGTACTAATTTATATATATAAATAGCAATGGTTCATAGAATGAAACCTCGATTCATGAATATATATATATATATATATATATATATATATATTTTAATATATTTGGCCATAAAGCTTATAAACTAATTAATAAACCAAATTGAAAGTTATGTATATTAATTTAAATTAATTAATTTTGCCGACATAGTTATAAAAGTTTTTAATAATAAATTTAATAGTATTATGTTATTAATGATTGGATTGTAATAAAATATTATTAAATTATTTAGATTGAACGGAAAGAGTCCAAATGAGTTTTTAGAACATACTTTGGGTATTACATTGCTTAATCCAGGTACGAATTCTGTACTCTTTCAGTGATACTCTTGTTAAATTTGATTTGTTCATTTTGTCACTTGTTCGAATTTCATTATTATTTCACATAATTGTTTCCTGTGAAATAAATATATTAGTTTCATTTTGGAGTTGATACATATATATGACTCATATTTGTACTCTTTAAATTAGGTTATCATGTTTAGTACTATTTATTTTTGATAATTGTAGAGCAGTACATGTTGCTACCTTCTTTTTGAGACCTTGTGACTATAATAATTTTATTTTGTTCAACATGTACATATAGAACCTTTTTGTTGGTATTATGTCGCATGTGTTGTGACATGGTATTTTTGTTAGAATATACTGTAAGGTATACCTAAGCTATAACCACCTGTGGGGGTACCACATGCATGTCGTCTTGGCATGAGAGAGGTGACACTTTTCGTGGCGGTGTGATTTGTCCACGGCGTCTCCGTTTGGGCTCCGGATGAAGTGGACTATTTGGTATTTTGTTGTGGGAGGCGTATGGGTTAACCCTAGTTTTTTGTTCTACGGATTTGTGATGTTGTGCCAAACACACCTATCCGATTTGCATACATTTGGATTCGCTGTCCAATGTGTGATTTGCATGTGTGGCATCATTTGACTTGCATGTGTGGCATCATTTGACTTTTCCTGTGTGGCATTATTTTGACATGCTTGTGTGGCATTGTTTTGACTTGTCTGTGTGACAATGTATATTTCTGAGCTCACTCGCTATGAAATAACACCCAACCATTTGATTCAACCTATTATTTCGTTGTATTAGTTTTGTTTATTTCTTTTCAATTCAATTCATTGAGTTAGTTAATTCAGTTCGTTATTTCTTTATTCTTCTATTGGTTTCGTCAATTCTGTTGATTCAGATATATTCCATTAAGATCTTTGGAGAATATATTTTCGTCAATATTTACACTTGAGGCTTTGTTCAAGATTTTTTGTCTATTTGTTTTCAGATATCAACAGATATCTTTTGTATATCTGTATCCGTACTGGGCAATTGGCACATACTGTGACGCCCTCAAAACAGGTATACATCACCCATCTTGAGTCGCCAAATACATGGTACAGAATACAAATACAAACTTAATTATACAACTGGCGTGTAATATACAACAAAACATAGATGAGAGTTTAAACAGGAATATTGCCTTCTGCAATATCCACTCTCAAATAGAGTCCTCATTACATTTATTATCACACTATTTTATAGAATAGTGAGGGACTACTAATACTCCATCTCGGACCATCACTCCGTTCCCCGACTAGTCCCGGCTACGTTCTCATTTCCTGAAGAGAACAGTGAAAGAAAGGGTGAGCTCAACTAGCCCAGTAAAAAATATTATGACTAAGATAATGCAAAATAAATTATCGTTAGTCTTTAACAATGTTAAACTGATAAAATACAATAGGCATCAAGTTTAACTGCATTGGAATAAACAATCTATTAGAAGATTCAAGTAGAGCATGATATCTACTATCTTCTAGGATTTAAAATGTTTTCATCAATTTTTATCGCTGAGACTCAGCTTCATAAATAAATCACATCATCTAATCATCCCTGCACTACGGGCCAAAGATATTCATTAAATCATCAATGGTCATGACTATACCGAATAATCACTGGTCATAATCATACCAAAAATTGTCCATCAATGCACTACAGGCCACTGAGGAATTTTACCACATCATTCGTCACATTACGGTCATGATTATACCTAGACCTGGCAAAGATGGCCCAGGCTCATGTGCCAGGCCGGCCCGCCCGCCACGGGTTGGGCTTTGGGCCATGATTTTTTAGCCCATAAAATCTGGGTTGTTTTGGCCCTACCAAATGACCCTGTGAATCTTTTTTTTTTTTAAACAAAATGTTGCTATTTGTGGGTTACGAGGCTTGAAACACAAGACTTGTAAGTAAATAAATAAGAGTTCAAACCAACCGAGCTACAACAACTATTTATTTTTAATGCAATCTTCAATATAAAATATATTTTTAATTATTATAGTTGTAGTAAATAATAATTGTAGTTTGAAATTTCTTACTTGTCGTACATTAATAATGAGATATTGGGTAATGCCTAAAATCATGTCATGCAAATCTTCTGAAAATCAATTTAAATACTCAAATTGCTAAAATCTTGGCATCTCCAAGTTCCAACCGTAAATCTTGGAAATTAATTAGATATCTCTTGGAACAATATTTGTGGAGTCGTGAATGCATTTTTAAAGTTAAATAAATTATATTAATTTTAAAGTATAATTTTAAAAAATCAAATTTGATTATATACTTTGAAAGTAATTTATAATACTATTAAAATTTTAATTGATTGAGATATGTAATTAATGTAGGTAATTAGAATTATTGTATATTATAAATTATTTTATTACTTTTAATATTTATTATTATTACTATTTTTGATGTAGCAAAATTTTGCAAAAAAAAAAAAGGGAAGAAGCAGGTCAAATGAACCAGACACCGGCCTAACATTTTCGGTCACGCCAAAATCTAGCTCGCTTCACTTCGGCTTTGGTTCTACCCATTTACCGGACCGCCTACTTTGTTGCCACCTCTAATTATACCGAATAATCCCTGGTTATAATCATACCAAGTCCATCTATGCACGTAAGCCAAAGATGACTTTCAACATAATATAAACATGATGATGATGACAATTACATAATAATTCAATAAAACAAGTTCAAGAATTAATTTATCCATGAACCAACAACGTCCAAATTGTCAACATGATACTGCTTTGTGGAGAAAAATTTAAGAATGCTCAGAAGAATATTTTCATGAATGTGACATCGGATGAAGCACAAATATCTAGGATATTCTACTAATTTCATGGAGTATAAAGTCAAAACTTTAATCAACCGAGTATAATAGAATATATGAAACTATGAAATGGATTTTCACCCGCCGTGTGGTAATCCACGTGATGCATCATTTCCATAATTTAATAAGGAATGAATACAAAGAATCATTCACCACGCATGTGGTAATCCACATAGACATATTATTCAAATGTAATAATAAAGAATGGAATAACGAAAGGATTCACCATGCGCATGCGATAGATCGCATGCATGAGTTATTCCCAATGTAATAATAAATAATGGAACCAGTCATGCATAAACGCATTGCGATGTAGATATTCTCGACGTAATAAAAATAATGGAACTGTGTCCCAGGCGTAAACGCACGCACGTGATATTCCGATAGAATAATAAAGAATGGAATAATAGAAGAATTTCACCATGTATGCACGTGATTGCATATACAAAGTTATTCCAACATAATAATAAAGAATGGAATAATGAAGAATTTCACCATGTATGCGGTACTTGCATATACAAAGTTATTCCAATGTAATAATAAGGAATGGAACTGATCACGCAGAACGCATGCATTTGGCATATATCCGACGTAATAACAAATAATGGAACCAAAGTCATGTGTAAGACCCTCGAATTTTATGAAATAAAAGTATTCAATTTTCCTATTTAGTAAATGGTTAAATTGATAAAAGGTTAAAGTTAAAATATATATGAATTTTTTTTCAAAATAAGCAAGTGGTATAAAATATTTATCATTGTTTGGAATATTCGTTTGGTCGTGGAATATTCTTTCCGCTTGGGAATATTCGTATCGCACGACGTAAACCATTTAGGGCCCCATAATGTAATAACCGCTTGATGAAGAAAATGACAAGTTTGAGTTTTTATAAATAACTACGTAATTGTTATCGTTAACATCGTTGAATACCCTATGGGTAAAGTAAAGTAATACGCTATTGTTGAACAAAGAAGACACTACCAGATTACACAATATTTTTTCAATTATTGATTCTTACGTAAGAAGGCACTACTCAATAATTGTTACAAAAGAATTATTGTTCAATATTTTATTTTATTGATTCAATAATTTCAAGGTTGATATTTTATATTATCATTGTTTCAATAATTATCACCGCACAATATTTCTCATTATCGATCAATAATTCATATTATTTGAATAATATTATTAGATAAAGATTATTGGCAATGTCTAGAAAGTTCTCATCAAGGAGAGGTTTGGTCACCTAATCATGCGCTGCCAAGAAGGAGAAATTTTATCGAAAGCCCCTTTTCCTGAACCGCCTCGTCATTATTATCAGGATTCTATAATATTATTTATGAATAATTAATTATTGATTTATATGACAATGAAATATTTATTTGATGTGAATATAAATGATGGATTTATTTATGTGGTTATAAATGAAGGAATTAATGTTGAGGTATTTTATCAAGATTTTTTTGAATGGAGGTATTAAAAATCAAATCGGTATTTTTCGATATATCATGAGTTATAATTTTTAATCCGACCGTTGATCGTTGTAATTTTTGGATATGTTATACATACATAAGTTGAGTATATGTCCACAAATTTTGAACCGTTAAAAATGAACGAATGATTTGTTATGAATTTTAAGAGGTGACTGATTCGGAAATTAGGTTTTGGTGAAAATTCTAGAATCGAGTGGGCCCCACTCTTGGTTGTTGGGGAAGATGGCTGATTTTTGGTGGGTGGGAATAGTAGCGTGTAAAGCCATCGTGTTGCAGGAGTTAAGTCCGCTTCTTTGCCAAGGCTAACATTTTCCTATAAATAGAGGGCTAAGTTAGAATTGAAAATCACACCGTAAACATAAGCTTTTCTCTTTTCTCTCTAGATTATCGAGTGTATTTTGTGAGTATTTAGATACTTGGTGAGTTGTTATTCATCGCTGCAAGTTTCCTTCAAATACATATCCGATATCCAAATGTAAGTCTTCGCTTTTTTGAGGTAAGTGGATAGTAAGGGATGTTATTTTCTTCTCAAATGATATTAATTCTTCAATATCATTATGTCAAATGTCGATCCGAAGTTTTTATCAAATTTGAACTTTTTCATGCTCTGGGTTACTATTCATGAGTTACTATTCACGAAGTTACTATTCACGAAGTTACTATTCATGAAGTTACTATTCACGAAAGTTACTATTCACGAGTACTATTCATTAAGTACTATTCATGAAGCGTGAAAATGTTTTTTTTGTGGAATTTCTATCTTTTGGTGTCGGAGTTACTATTCACGATACTATAAGACTATTCACGATACTCTGACTATTCACTTAATACGGCAAGACTATTCAATCTAAAAATAAAATTTTTCTTTTTTCGCCTAAAATATCTATTCTCGGATACTAGCTTTGATTGATCCATGTTTTGATCATTCTCGAATTTTACACCACTATGATTATTTGAGGTATTTTTGGATGTATAGATTAGAGTTATGAATTTTATGAGAAAAGACTATTTTAAAAGTAACTATTTATAACTCCTCATGGTTAACTCCAAAATTGATGAAATTTTTTATTGAGAGTACATCTATATAATATCGCTAGTACTTTCTGAATTTTGGAATTTTTGGATAAAAGTACAATTTATGATAAATGTTTAAATATTCTATGGTTTTAGCCATATGAAAAATAGTAAATGAATTTTTAAAATTTCGAGAAAATATATGTTCAATATGGGACTATTTTATACTAAATCCCGTAAAAGAAATATTTTTAGAACTGATTTGGTATTTTTCATGAAAATGTTCTAGTTATGAGTAAATGAATTAAATATGTTATGTGAAGTAAGAAAATTGGAAAATATGATTTATTGGTTTTGAGAATCATATATGAGATATATGCATTTTTATGAGGGTTTTGGTTAATGATGATGAAATCTTATGAGTTCGGCATTTTATGATGATTAAATGCATTAATTAGTAAAGTGTAAAACAATTTAATTAAATTGTTTATAAGTTTGAGAAATGATTAAAATATTATTATAATATTAATAATATTAGATTATGAGATTTCTAAGTGATTTATAACATTTGGATTAAGGTGTTATAAATATGGATATGAATTTTATTATGAAACTTTATCTTTTCGTCGAGGTTACTACGCACGATACGGGACTACGTATTTAATACGGGTACTATTCACAACAAATTGGTTTCTTCTCCCACCAAATTATCGCTGATTTATGAATCTTACTCTTGAAATTAAAACCATGTTTTGATTATATTATTTTTATATAACATTCTTATAACCCTAATGATGATATTTCTCTTTGACTCGAGTGTAAAGATGGGTAGATTATCGGTACGATCGCGACCATAGGTTCTCTTTCGCCAAGAGTGCAAAAAAGTTGAATTGTTGAATCGGTATGATCATGACCATTGAATTTATAATTGAATATTTTTAGCTTAAGTGCAAAGGTGAATCGATCAACATGGTTATAATTATTGTTATATAACTTCAAATGATTATTATGATTTTTTGATATATGAATATCTTCGCTCGTTATGCAAAGAGACGACTGTTGTCAATATCTTTGCTCAGAAGGCAAAGATGAATTATTGATGAATATCTTTGGCTCGTAATGCAAAGACGACCACCGTTGTCAATATCTTTACCAGTAGTGCAAAAGATGAATTATCGATGAATATCTTCGCTCAGTATGCAAAGACGACTGTTTGTTGAATATCTTTAGCCAGAGTAGTGTAAAGATGAACTGTTGATGAATATCTTTGACCGTGGTGCAAAGATGAATTTATTAGTATGATTATGAATGAACTGTGATTTGGTATAACCATGATATTTGATGTTTCGTAAAAGACAGTGATAAAAATTATCTTCGTCTCCGGATGAGAAGAGGAATTTAGAATCACAATTATGATTATGAAGTTATTCATATGATTGTGGAAAGGAACTGTTGATTGATGTTACAGGATAAAATATTGTCAGTGATTTTTTAACGTGGAGAAGATAATAGACTTTATAGTCTATTCGACTCTTCTAATGGATCGCTTCATTCACGCAACTATGGTTGAAAAGTTTTATCATCTACCATATGTTCTAAATCTCCGATGATTTATCGATGAAGACTATTGATAATTTATTTATCTTTAGTCATAATATTCTTTATCGAAAGCTAGTTGTGCTCACCCTTTTGTTTCACAATTCCTTTCGTAATAAAAGTGTAGTCGGGTCGAGCTGGGATAGCGAGGGAATAGAGTGGTGGTCTATAGATGTAGAGGGTGAGGTGAATTTAACTTGGAATGGTGTTTTGTCACTATCATACAAGATGTCTAATGACATACAACCTCGTGTTATCATAAGACACGGTCAGGCTCATCCACTTGCCGAGTATATTTACAAGCACTACCTATATAATCTTGGTGTTTGTTTGGAGTATAATACCCAATTAGAGAGACAAAGGAGATAATGATATGTCAAGAGAAGACTCACCATTGGGAAGAATATGATAGTAATCTTCTCGCTTTTCTTTGGGGTTTATCAATTAACCAAGGATAATTCTGTGGCCATATGATATCTACCATAACCTAAAAGCACGGCCTCCCACGTATTTAAGGTTTTCTCGAGCACTTCCCAAAGATTCTAATTTCTAAAACAGCTTTTTGAGTACCTTTATGTAAGGTGTCATGGTGACGTGTTATCCAAGTTGGTGTCCAGAGTTACATTTGGTATATATTGGTATCCAAACTCACAAAGATATGTGTTGTTGTATTTTGCACGACAATTGTTGTAATAAAGTTGTAGTTATTTCGCATTCACGTATTTAACGACTTCGTAATAGGTTGGATGGAATGGACCTATTTTGGGGTTGTTACATTTGGTATCGTAGCTTAGGATATGATTTCCATGCGGAGATCGGGATTAGAACTAGGAGGGAGAGATGAGTAAATCCTTCGCTAGTGTGTCCTACCTAAGCTTATTTGTTGTCACCATAATATCGAGATATTATGTGATATGTTAATTTGTTAAATTAACCCTTGTTTTGAAGTCGTATTCTAGAATAATATCCTAAATACGTGAGATGAGCAATGGAGAAATCATGATGATGTGGAGATAGAATCAAATGAAAACAAGGTATTCTCAACTCTTTGAAATACTGTGCACGAAATTTCGGGACGAAATTTCATAAGGAGGGAGATTGTAAAGACCCTAATTTTATGAAATAAAAGTATTCAATTTTCCTATTTAGTAAATGGTTAAATTGATAAAAGGTTAAAGTTAAGGGTGATATATGAATTTTTTTCAAAATAAGCAAGTGGGCTATAAAATATTTATTGTTGTTGGGAATATTCGTTTGGTCGTGGAATATTCTTTCTCGCTTTGGGAATATTCGCATTTACTCACAAGTAACCATTTGTGGGCCCCATAATGTAATAACCGCTTGATGAAGAAAATGACAAGTTTGAGTTTTTATAAATAACGCACGTAATTGTTATCGCTAACATCGCTGAATACCCGTTGGTAAAGTAAAGTAATACGCGTTGTTGAGCAAAGAAAGACACCAGATTGCACAATAATATTTTGAATTATTGATTCTTACGTAAGAAGGTACTACTCAATAATTGTTACAAGAATTATTGTTCAATATTTTATTTTATCGATTCAATAATTTCATTGATATTTTATATTATCATTGTTTCAATAATTATCACCCGCACAATATTTCTCATTATCGATCAATAATTCATATTATTTGAATAATATTATTAGATAGCATTATTGGCAATGTCTAGAAAGTTCTCACAAGGAGAGGTTTGGTCACCTAATCAAGCCGCCAAAGAAGGAGAAATTCTTATCGAAAGCCCCTCTTTCCCTGAACCGCTCGCGTCAATCATTATTATCAGATTCTATAATATTATTTATGAATAATTAATTATTGATTTATATGACAATGAAATATTTATTTGATGTGAATATAAATGATGGATTTATTTATGTGGTTATAAATGAAGGAATTAATGTTGAGGTATTTTATCAAGATTTTGTTTGAATGGAGGTATTAAAAATCAAATCAAGATTTTTCGATATATTGCGTGAGTTATAATTTTTAATCCGACCGCTGGATCGTTGTAATTTTTGGATATGTTATACATACATAAGTTGAGTATATGTCCACAAATTTTGAACCGTTAAAATGAACGAATGATTTGTTATGAATTTTAAGAGGTGACCGATTCTAAATTAGGTTTTGGTGAAAAATTCTAGAATTGAGTGGGCCCCACTCTTGGTTGTTGGGGAAGATGGCTGATTTTTGGTGGGTGGAATAGTAGCGTGTAAAGCCATCGTGTTGCAGTTTAAGTCCGCCTTTAGGCGCTAACATTTTCCTATAAATAGAGGGCTAAGTTAGAATTGAAAATCACACCGTAAACATAAGCTTCTCTTTTTCTCTAGATTATCGAGTGTATTTTGTGAGTATTTAGATACTTGGTGAGTTGTTATTCATCGCAAGTTTCCTTCAAATATTATATCCGATATCCAAATGTAAGTCTTCAGCTTTTTCGAGGTAAAGTGGATAAGTAAGGGATGTTATTTTCTTCAAATGATATTAATTCTTCAATATCATTATGTCAAATGTTGATCTGAAGTTTTATCAAATTTGGAACTTTTTCATGTCTGGGTTACTATTCATGAGTTACTATTCACGAGTTACTATTCACGAATTCACGAGTTACTATTCATGAAGTTACTATTCACGAAGTTACTATTCACGAAAGTACTATTCACGGCGTGAAAATGTTTTTTTTTGTGGAATTTCTATCTTTTGGTGTTTGAGTTACTATTCACGATACTGAGACTATTCACGATACTCTGACTATTCACTTATCATTTGGCACTATTCAATCTAAAAATAAAAATTTTTCTTTTCGCCTAAAATATCTATTCGGATACTAGCTTTGATTGTATCCATGTTTTGATCATTCTCGAATTTTACACCACTATGATTATTTGAGGTATTTTTGGATGTATAGATTAGAGTTATGAATTTTATGAGAAAAGACTATTTTAAAAGTAACTATTTATAACTCCTCATGTTAACTCCAAAATTGATGAAATTTTTATTGAGAGTACATCTATATAATATCAAGTACTCTGTGAATTTTTGGAATTTTTGGATAAAAGTACAATTTATGATAAATGTTTAAATATTCTATGGTTTTTAGCCATATAAAAAAAATAGTAAATGAATTTTTAAAATTTCGAGAAAATATATATGTTCAATATGGGACTATTTTATACTAAATCCTTAAAAAAGAAATATTTTTAGAATCTGATTTGGTATTTTCATGAAAATGTTCTAGTTATGAGTAAATGAATTAAATATGTTATGTGAAGTAAGAAAATCGAAAATATGATTTATTGGCTTTGAATCATATATGAGATATATGCAGATTTTTATGAGGGTTTTGGTTAATGATGATGAAATCTTATGAGTTTGGCATTTTATGATGATTAAATGCATTAATTAGTAAAGTGTAAACAATTTAATTAAATTGTTTATAAGTTTGAGAAATGATTAAAATATTATTATAATATTAATAATATTAGATTATGAGATTTCTAAGTGATTTATAACATTTGGATTAAGGTGTTATAAATATGGATATGAATTTTATTATGAAACTTTATCTTTTCGTGGTCGAGGTTACTACTTATGCGACGATACGGACTACGTATTTAATACGGTACTATTCACAACAAATTGGTTTCTTCTCCGACCAAATTATCGCTGATTTATGAATCTTACTCTTGAAATTAAAACCATGTTTTGATTATATTATTTTTATATAACATTCTTATAACCCTAATGATGATATTTCTCTTTGACTTGAGTGTGTAAGATGGGTAGATTATCGGTATGATCGTGACCATAGGTTCTCTTCGCCAATGGTGCAAAAGTCAATTGTTGACCGGTATGATCACGACCATCAATTTACAATCGAATATTTTTAGCTTAAGTGCAAAGGTGAATTGATCAACATGGTTATAATTATTGTTATATAACTTCAAATGATTATGTATTTCTTTGATATACGAATATCTTTGGCTCGTTGTGCAAAGATGACTCGTTGTTGAATATCTTTAGCTTTGTAGTGCAAAGATGAATTATCGATGAATATCTTTGGCTCGTAATGCAAAGATGACTGTTGTTGAATATCTTTAGCTTTACCAGAAGCAAAGATGAATTATCGATGAATATCTTTGCTCAGAATGCAAAGATGACTAATTGTTGTTGAATATCTTTAGCACAGAGTAAAAGATGAACTGTTGATGAATATCTTTGACCGTGCAGTGCAAAGATGAATTTATTAGTATGATTATGAATGTGAACCGTGATTTGGTATAACCATGATATTTGATGTTTCTGTGTAAAGACAGTGATAAAATTATCTTCGCCCCGGATGAGAAGAGAATTTAGAATCACAATTATGATTATGAAGTTATTCATATGATTGTGGAAAGGAACCGTTGATTGATGTTACAGGGATAAAATATTGTCAGGACTTTTAACGTGGAGAAGACAATAGACTTTATAGTCTATTCGACTCTTCTAATGGATCGCTTATTCCACCGCAACTATGGTTGAAAAGTTTTATCATCTACCATATGTTCTAAATCTCCGATTTATTACGATGAAGACTATTGATAATTTATTTATCTTTAGTCATAATATTCTTTATCGAGCTAGTTGGCTTCACCCTTTGTTTCACAATTCCTTCGTAATAAAAGTGTAGTCGGTCGAGCGGGGATAATTCATAGAGGAATAGAGTGGTGGTCTATAGATAGAGGTTATTTTTTGAGGTTAAATAAAGTGAGGCTAATTTAACTTGGAATGGTGTTTTGTCACTATCATACAAGATGTCTAATGACATACAACCTCGTGTTATCATAAGACATGGTTGTGCTTTCATCCACTTCTTTCGAGTATATTTACAAGCACTACCTATATAATCTTGGTGTTTGTTTGGAGTATAATACCCAATTAGAGACAAGTGGAGATAATGATATGTCAAGAGAAGACTCACCATCGGGAAGAATATGATAGTAATCTTCTCGCTTTTCTTTGGGGTTTATCAATTAACCAAGGATAATTCTGCGGGCCATATGATATCTACCATAACCTAAAAGCATGGCCTCCCATGTACGAAGGTTTCTTGAGCACTTCCCAAAGTTTCTAATTTCTAAAATGCTTTTTGACTATACCTTTATGTAAGGTGTCATGGTGACGTGTTATCCAAGTCAGTGTCCAGAGTTACATTTGGTATATATTGGTATCCAAACTCACAAAGATATGTGTTGTTGTATTTTGCACGACAATTGTTGTAATAAAGTTGTAGTTATTTCGCATACTATGTATTTAACGACTTTTAATAGGTTGGATGGAATGGACCTATTTTGGGGTTGTTACATCATGCGTAACGCATCGCATGTGGATATTCCTACGTAATAATAAAGAATGGAATAATAGAAGAATTTCACCACGTATGCGGTGATTGGATATATGTGTTATTCCAACATAATAATAAAGAATGGAATAATGTAAGAATTTCACCATGTATGCGCGTAGATTGCAGATATACAAAGTTATTCCAATGAATAATAAGGAATGGAATAACAATAGCTCTCTTCATGAATAATGAAAGAAATAATACCCCTTACCTTAGAATAAAAATATTAATCTTTGAATCGAATGAGAGGTAGCAGACTTCTCTTCTTCTTTCTCTCTATAATAAATGCTCTATAGCTTTAGTGAGTTGGTGAGAAATGAAGGAAGAATGAGCTTCATTTATAGAAAATATAGTTTCGATAATTGCACGCGCTTGGGGCTCAAATATTACAAGATAATACCTCCAACTTTTCTTTCATTTTTAATTTAATCCTCGCAAGTATTATCAAACTTGCACCACCTCCCCTAATAGTAAATAATGTGAATCAATAGTTCAATCATGTGAATCAATAGTATAATCATGTGAAAAATAATGAATTACAAAGACAAAGACTCTCCATCTATACCTCCATTTTTAACTTAGTCATGCAAGTATTATCAATCTTGCACCAACTCCCCTAATAAGTACATGAATGTGATTCAATAGTACACACATGTGAACAAATAGTTATATAAGCATGTGAATTAGTAGCAATTAATTGCTCATTTATCCGATAAATTACCCGATTTATCAATATAACCCCTGACATCAATTATCATCGGAATAGATGTCGATTTCCACTAACACTAATAATCCCAACACAATGGAACTATCAAATTCATCTTTAATCAACACGAACTTATTCATCATTAATATTATAACTCACAATATTTAACAACCGTGTCGCTCCCAAGAAAGAGGGGGGCTTACGATAAGGATTTTTCCTTATCAAGCCGCAATTAGTGACCAAACCTTTCCTCGATGTAACTTCTAGACATTGTAAATATTACAATTTAATAATATGAATAACTTTGTCGCTCAATTATTTATTTAATAATATCATATAATGCGATGATATCGTGACAATAATCGAATCAATAATATGAGAGATATGATGCAAAGAATTACTATAGAATAATTGAGTATAACGAGTGACTTCTCACGTAAAGCATCAATAACCAATACCGTGTGCTACTATGCAACCACGCATATTATCGTATTTTTACTACCGGCGGTTCAACAGCTTTTAACGGTAACACTTACAAGTTATTTTTTATAAAAGATAATTTCGTCGCTTTTCTTACTACGACAATACTTCCGTTGTGGGGTCCAATAATGATTGTTCCGTCGTACGAATATTCCCTGTTAAAATGAATATTCCCTGACCAATCGAATATTATATAACCACTTACTTACTTTGAAAAATTTGTAAATATTACCCACAACTATAACATTATATCATATCCACACCATAATATTCAAAAATATATTTTGAGAGAAATTAATCTTTATTCATAAAATTTGGGGTCTTACAACCTCCCCTTCTTATGAAATTTCATCCTTGAAATTAGGGTACGTACCTGGTATATCGAAGAGGTGAGGATATCCTGACTTCATCTCAGATTCTAACACCCTGGTCATTTCTTTCACATCGTGGTTTCTCCACAAAACTTTGACTTGAGGTATAACCTTGGAGCGTAGAATATGATCCTTCTTATCCAAGATTTTAACATGTAACTCTCCATATGTTAAATCTTCCTCTATCTCGTCTGGTTCTAATTAAATAATGTGGTTCGGGTCTTTCACAACTATAAATTTGTAAATATTACCCACAACTATAACATTATATCATATCCACACCATAATATTCAAAAATATATTTCGAGAGAAATTAATCTTTATTCATAAAATTTGGGGTCTTACAACCTCCCCTTCTTATGAAATTTCATCCTCAAAATTAGGGTACGTACCTGGTATATCGAAGAGGTGAGGATATCTTGACTTCATCTCAGATTCTAACACCCTGGTCATTTCTTCCACATCGTGGTTTCTCCACAAAACTTTGACTTGAGGTATAACCTTGGAGTGTAGAATATGATCCTTCTTATCCAAGATTTTAACAGGTAACTCTTCATACGTTAAATCTTCCTCTATCTCATCTGGTTCTAATTCAATAATGTGGTTCGGGTCTTTCACATATTTACGTAACATAGATATGTGAAAAACGTTATAAACACGAGACATACTTGGCGGTAAGGTGAGTCTATAGGCCATAGTTCCTACTTGATCGAGGATTAAAAATGGGCCAATGAATTGAGGATTGAGCTTCCCTCTCTTTTTAAATCTCGTAACTCTTTTCCATGGAGCAACACGTAACAACACATGATCTCCAATATTGAATTCCACGTCCTTTCGATGAAGATCAGCATAACTCTTTTGTCGATCTTGTGAGGTTTTTATACGTTGTCGGATTGTTTGAATCTTTTCCTTAGTCATACATACCAAATCTGATCCCAACAACGTTGCTTCACCCACCTCATCCCATCATACTGGAGAACGACACTTTCTTCCATACAACGCCTCAAATGGAGCCATGCCAATACTTGCTTAATAACTATTGTTGTAGGAAAATTGCACCAATGGTAAGAACTTGTCCCAACTTCCTTTGAAGTCAAGGACACAGAGTCTTAATAAATCTTCAAGAGTTTGAATATTCCTTTCCGATTGCCCATCCGTTTGAGGATGATATGCCGAACTAAATCGTAAATCCGTGCCCATAGCTTTTTACAAACTAACCCAAAATCTTGAAGTGAATCTTGGGTCTCGATCAAAAACTTTAGATACTGGCATACCATGCAATCTTACAATCTCGTTTATATACATACTAGCAAGACGTTCAAGTGTATAAGTTTCTCATATCGGTAAGAAATGAGAAGACTTGGTCAATCTATCAACAATGACCCAAATCGCATCTATGCCTTGAGAAACCTTGGGAAGACCAGTAAAGAAATCTATGGTAATGTGTTCCCACTTCCATTCTGGAATTTCAAGTGGTTACAATGGACCTTTTGGCACTTGATGCTCCTCCTTGACTCGTTGACAAGTTAAACACCTTGAGATAAACCCCGCTATCTCTCTCTTCATATTGCTCCACCAAAATGTATGTCGAAGATCACGATACATTTTGGTACTCCCAAGATGGATTGCAAATGGTGTGTTGTGCGCCTCCATCATGATTTTTTTCTTCAAGTCGGAATCGTTAGGAACACAAAGTCTGGAGTTGGCTCGAAGTATTCCTTCTTCATCGATTCTTGCTTCCAGAATAACACCTTCTTGTACTTTCTTCTTCATACGCATCAGCTCCAGGTCTGTAGTTTGAGCAGCTTTAACTTTATCGATTAAAGTCGGTTCTACTCGTATATTCACCATCATCACATGGGTCCCTGGAGTCTTTAACTCTATCTCCATTCTTTGTAAGTCATACAAAATGGGTCTTTACATTGACCATATCACACTCATACCCGCATATGATCTTCTACTCAATGCGTCAGCTACTACGTTCACTTTTCCAGGATGGTATTGGATGGTATGACCACAATCTTTCAACAACTCAAGCCATCGTCGTTGCTGCATGTTGAGTTCCTTTTGAGTGAAGAAATATTTGAGGCTTTTATGATCCGTATAGATCTCCCCCTTCTCTTTATACAGGTAATGCCTCCAAATCTTAAGCGCAAAAACGACGGCGGCCAACTCTAGATCATGTATAGGATAATTCCTCTCATATTCTTTGAGTTGTCGTGAGGCATATGCTATGACTTTCCCATGTTGCATGCGAACACATCCTAACCATTTGCCTGAAGCATCACTATAGATGACAAATCCCTCCGAGCCAGATGGTATTGTCAAAACAGGTGCTGAAATGAGTCTCCTCTTGATTTCTCTAAAACTCTTCTCACATTCCTCGCTCCAACTAAACTTTGTATCTTTTCGAGTCAGCTGAGTTAATGGAGTAGCGATTCGAGAAAACCCTTCTACGAATCTCTGATAATAACCAGCTAAGCCGAGAAAGCTACGTACTTCGGTCACTGACTTAGGTTGTTCCCAGCTTTGAATTGCTTCAATATTTGTCGGGTCAATAGATATTCGATTATTTGATATTACGTGCCCAAGGAATGCAACTTCCTTAAGCCAGAACTCGCATTTCTTCAACTTGGCATATAGCTTGTTTTCACGAAGCTTTTGGAGTATCAGCCTCAAGTGTTGCTCATGGTCTTCACGGGTTTTGGAGTATATGAGGATGTCATCAATAAAGACGACCACAAAGTGATCCAAATATTCCTTGAATACTCGCTTCATTATATCCATGAAGGCGTGAGAGCATTAGTCAATCCAAAAGACATGATTAGAATTCATAATGCCCGTCTCGAAGTTCTCGAAAGCGCCTTTGAAATGTCATCGCTTTTAATCTTCAACCGATGATATCCGAACGAAGATCGATCTTTGAAAAGAATTTGGCGCCTTGAATCGGGTCAAACAGATCATCAATACGAGGTAACGGGTACCTATTTTTTTGATGGTGACATGATTCAACTCCCGATAATCAATACAAAGTCAGATACTTCCATCTTTCTTCTTCACGAATAGAATGCAGAGCACCCTAAGGAGACGATTTAGGTTTTAATGAAACCGATGTCTAACAATTCATGTAGTTGGGTTTTTAACTCCTCAAGTTCAATAGAGCCATTCGATATGGGACTTTGAAATGGGTTTTGTATCGATTTCAAGGTCGATACAAAATTCAATTTCACGCCTCTGGGGTAGGCCAGAAGTTCTTCGTGAATACGTCAGGAAATTTATTAACAATAGAAATATCATTCAAATTTGACGTATTTTTATTTAAATCAGTGACATGGGCTAAGAAAGCTTGGCATCCGTTTTTCAATAAACGAATAGCTTTATGGCTTGATATGACAATGATTGATTTTAGTGGTTTGGTTGCTTGAATTCGTATAATAGGTTGGTTAGAAATATGAAAGCTAACAACCTTACGAAAACAATCGATTTTAGCATGTTGAGTAGTTAACCAATCAATCCCTAAAATCACATCAAATGCAAGTATTTTCAAAGAAATAAGATCGACAGGTAACGTGCGGTTACGGATTTGAATCAAACAAGACTTATAAACCGTGGATGTAATGAAGGTTTCTCCTAACGGAGTTTCAACAGATAAGTCAAAGTCTAATTTCTCCGTAGTCAAATTTAAACGTTGAGCACAAGTAGGAGAAATAAAGGAATGGGTAGAACCGGTATCAAATAAAGTATATACTTTGCTAGAGTTTATGATTAGCTTACCCGTGATCACCTCGCTCAATTCCTCGCTGGAGGTTACGACAAACGCCTCCTCGAACTACCGGCTTTCTCTTGTCTCGACACCTTTGATGTCTCCAACCCAGTTGGACTTGACTTTGGTGCACGATAAAATTGGGCTAGGTGACCTTCTTTTCATAATTATAACACGCTTTTGGATCGCATCACGCAGCTTTGACCGATATGTCCTCTCTTCCAGATTTGAAGCATACGATCGGCGGTCGTTTCTTTTCCTTAACAACAAAAGTTGGTGTTTGACGCCTTTCCATCCTTGTTGAATCTCCTCTTCTTGAAATGTCAACTCTTATTGCCATGGCCATGATTACCACCGAAGTGATTATCATTTTTGGCATGTTGATTCCCCCTACGTTTGTTGTCACCGCTTCGATGACTGCTACCACTAGTATTATCATTTTGTCGGTTGCACTCTCTTGGTTGAGTTGACTCATTATCACGCTCCAATAACTGAGCCCTATTAACAACATCTGAATACAAACAAAGTTTGTGAGAAATGAGGTATTGACGTATCTCGGGTTTCAAACCTCTTAGAAACATTCACGTCATTCTCTCCTCATTATCAACTAAGTGAGACGCAAAACCGACACAACTTCGTAAAAACTTGGCTTCGTCATCGCGACACTGGTCATATTGTTTTGCTCCAACTTGATGAACTCTACCTCTTTCATGTGACGAATACTTTCGGAAAGTACTTGTCATTGAACAGCTTCGAACTTCTCCCAAGTCATCTTCAAAATGCAAGGCAGTTGAGTACGCTTTTACGATTCCCACTAAGTAATCCGCCTCCGCCGCAACATACGAAGGTGGCAATGGAACCTTTTGCTCTCTGAGCATCCCAAGACATTAAATATCTTGCAGATCTGCTTTATCCATGTCTCCGCTTTAAGTGGTTTTGGCTTCCAAAAACTCCAGTGGTCCCAGCCTTCGAACTGCTTAAGAGCGAATCGCTCGAGAGTTGCCAAAGGTTTCACCTATATTTTGGATAGAGCCGCTCTCACCGATGTTGCATGAATTGCATAAAACCTCTCGAACATTCAATCGCTCATCATTTGGTCGTTGTTTGTTGTTTACATGAGGATTATCGCCTTCCCGATGCACATTATCCTCGATTATTGATCTGTGGAGACGCAACGGTCTCCTGTGCTCTATTGCTATTCTCAATATTCTTGGATGTCATTTTTAAATACTGCCACAAAATAAGGGTTAATTGACATGTCACATATAATCCCTATACTCTAACCAACCAATTAAATATCAAATAAACTTAGGTAGGTCATACTAGCGAAGGAATTCCCCGTCTCTCCCCTCCTAGTTCTTGTCTCACATCTCAGCCAAGGATCATATCCCGAAGCTTTGATATATACCAACTGTGACTCCCCCAAAACAGGTATACATCACCCATCTTGAGTCACCAAATACATGGTACAGAATACAAATACAAACTTAATTATACAACTGACGTGAATATACAACAAAACATAGATGAGAGTTTAAACATGAATATTGCCTTCTAGATAATATCCACTCTCAAATAGAGTCCTCATTACATTTATTATCACACTATTTTATAGAATAGTGAGGACTATTAATACTCCATCTCAGACCATCACTCCGTTCCCCGGCTAGTCCCGGCTACGTTCTCATTTCTTGAAGAGAACAGTGAAAGAAAGGGTGAACTCAACTAGTCCAGTAAGAAATATTATGACTAAGATAATGCAGAATAAATTATCATTAGTCTTTAACAATGTTAAACTGATAAAATACAATAGACATCAAGTTTAACTCAAGAATGAATAAGCAATCCATTAGAAGAGTCAAGTAGAGCATGATATCTACTATCTTCTAGGATTTAAAATGTTTTCATCAATTTTTATCGCTGAGACTCAGCTTCATAAATAAACCACATCATCTAATCATCCCTGCACTACGGGCCAAGGATATTCATTAAATCATCAATGGTCATGACTATACCGAATAATCTCTGGTCATAATCATACCAAAAGCTGTCCATCAATGCACTACAGGCCACCGAGGACTTTTACCACATCATTCGTCACATTATGATCATGATTATACCGAATAATCTCTGGTCATAATCATACCAAGTCCATCTATGCACGTAAGCCAAAGATGACTTTCAACATAATATAAACATGAGGATGATGACAATTACATAATAATTCAATAAAACAAGTTCAAGAATTAATTTATCCATGAACCAACAACGTCCAAATTGTCAACATGATATTGCTTTGTGGAGAAAAATTTAAGAATGCTCAGAAGAATATTTCCATGAACAGATACTGGATGAAGCGCAAATATCCAGGATATTCTACTAATTTCATGGAGTATAGAAGTCAAAACTTTAATCAACTGAGTATAATAGAATATATGAAACCGCAAATGGATTTTCACCACCGTATGCAGAATCCACGTAGATGCAGATCATTTCCATAATTTAATAAGGAATGAATACAAAGAATCATTCACCATGCATGTGGTAATCCATTATTCATATTATTCCAATAATAATAAAGAATGGAATAATGTAGATTCACCACGCGTATGCGATAGATCGCATGCATGTGTTATTTCAAATGTAATAATAAATAATGGAACCAGTCACGCGTGAACGAATGTATGGATATTCCGGCACGTAATAATAAATAATGGAACCAGTGTCACGCGTAAACGCACGACATGTGATATTCCAACGTAATAATAAAGAATGGAATAATAGAAGAATTTCACCATGTATGCGGATTGCCGACATACAAAAGTTATTCCAACATAATAATAAAGAATGGAATAATGTAAGAATTTCACCATGTATGCAGATTTGCAGATATATAAAGTTATTCCAACGTAATAATAAGGAATGGAATAACAATAGCTCTCTTCATGAATAATCGAAAGAAATAATACCCCTTACCTTAGAATAAAGTCGATACTAGAATAGAGAGGTAGCAGACTTCTTCTTCTTCTATAATTTCTCTATAATAAATGCTCTATAGCTTTAGTGAATTGGTGAGAAATGAAGGAAGAATGAGCTTCTATTTATAGAAAATATAGTTTCGATAATTGCACGCTTTTGGGGCTCGAAATATTACAAAGATCTGAATACCTCCAACTTTTCTTTCATTTTTAATTTAGTCCTGCAAGTATTATCAAACTTGCACCACCTCCCCTAATAGTAAATAATGTGAATCAATAGTTCAATCATGTGAATCAATAGTATAATCATGTGAAAAATACTGAATTACAAAGATAAAGACTCCATCTATACCTCCATTTTAACTTAGTCATGCAAGTATTATCAATCTTGCACCAACTCCCCTAATAGTACATGAATGTGATTCAATAGTACACACATGTGAACAAATAGTTATATAAGATGTGAATTAGTAGCAATTAATTGCTCATTTATCCGATAAATTACCCGATTTATCAATATAACCCCAGCACATCAATTATCATCGGAATAGATGTCAATTTCCACTAACACTAATAATCCCAACACAATGGAACTATCAAATTCATCTTTAATCAACACGAACTTATTCATCATTAATATTATAACTCACAATATTTAACAACCATGTCGTTCCAAGGAAAGAGGGGGCTTTCCGATAAGGATTTCTCCTTATTGGCGCGCAATTAGGTGACCAAACCTTTCTCTTGAAAGAACTTCTAGACATTGTAAATATTGCAATTTAATAATATAAATAACTTTATCGCCTCAATTATTGATTTAATAATATATCATATAATGCGTATGATAACGTGACAATAATCGAATCAATA
Source organism: Panax quinquefolius (assembly GCA_020205615.1). Lineage (NCBI taxonomy): Eukaryota > Viridiplantae > Streptophyta > Magnoliopsida > Apiales > Araliaceae > Panax > Panax quinquefolius. Next base: position 99,907,496 of record CM035166.1, on the reverse strand, counting down.
ATATGAGAGATATGATGCAACAATTACTATAACAATAATTGAGTATAACCGAAAGTGACTTCTCACGTAAGCATCAATAACCAATACCGCAGTGCTACTACGCAACTACGCCAGACATCGCATTTTTTTACTAATGGGTAGTTCAACGCTTTTAACTCAAGAACACTTTCACCGTTATTTCTATAAAAGATAATTATGTCATTTTCTTTACTACGATAATACTTCCGCCAGGGGGTCCACTTAATGATTGTGCTAAAATCATTTAATATTCCCTCGTTAAAATGAATATTCCCCACCAATCGAATATTATATAACCACTTACTTACTTTTGCAAAATTTATAAATATTAACCACAACTATAACATTATATCATAACCACACCATAATATTCAAAAATATATTTCGAGAGAAATTAATCTTTATTCATAAAATTTGGGGTCTTACATGTAATAACCTCGAATATTTTCTATATAAATAAATAAGAAATTTTGCATATTAATTTTTTTTTTTAAAGATGAGAATATGTGTCAAGTAATGTGTATGTAAATATGTGATAAATAAAATTATTTATTTCATGAATAATTTCAAATAATTTTATTTTAGAATCATTGATCATTATAAAGTATATACTTATAATAATTAATTTTATAGTAGAAATGTCTTTATTATTTATTTTCTATGAAAATATAATTTTATATTATTTAAATAATATATGAAATGATTATTGGAATTATTATAATTACTATTTTATTATATGAATTTTAGTTCAGATTATTTAAGTTAATTATTTTAACTTAATTAATAATGTTATATATGAAATATAATCGATATGAAATCTAAACCCTAATTTTGAATTTTGAGCTATGAATGAGAATAATAATATTATATTAAATATAATATTATTTTTCAAAGGTTATAAATATATATTGTATGTATTGTCAATGATGGTGTTTAATGTCAAACCTTATATCAATTTGTTAAAACCTATTTTGAAACTCAATTATGAGTTCAAAACTGCATGTAGTATTAATTGTTATATAATTTATGTTGTGTATTATTAGATTTAATGTTAATTAGAAAACCCTAATTAATATTTGAAAATCCTAATTTAAAATTAGAAACCTTAATTACTAATTAGAACCCTAATTGCTAAAATTATAAACCCTAATTATTATTTTAGTAAATTGAAATGTTAATTTAGGAACCCTAATGATAATTAAGGAACCCTAATTATTTAAACCCTAATTTTTATTAAAAACCCTAATTTAATTAGTATGTTTTAATTTAAAATTTTACTACCCTTTAATTTTTAATTGTCCAAACCCTAGTAATTATTTGGGAAACTTTAAGGTTAAAAATCTAGTGATTAAACCCTAGATTCAAGCACCTTGGACAAGAATACCCTTTGACTTATTTGCAAAAATTACCATTATGCCCTTTTTGTCCCATTCATGCATTATTGCTAGCCAAATCTTTGCAAATCTGGCCAGCCACCCTATTGTCTAGCTATGAGCTATAGCACTCCACCTCTCAGCCATCATTAGCAGCCAAGTTCATTGCATCAAGGATTATATAGAATTCAAGAGAGAGAAAAAATGCATTATTGCCTCATGTGTGCAACAAACACTTAGCCATACTCTCTCAAGCTTAAACCCATGAATTCTTTTATCATTTCAATCACTAAAATCAGCCCCACGAAATCCATAAACAGATCAGAAGCATAGAAATCAGATTTTTGCTCACAAAAAGGTATGAATCCTAAAAAGAAATCTGATCTTGATCTGCAGGTTAGATGTTATAATTTATTGTTAAAATATGTTGTTTATGGTGTACAATGATGATCTGGGTTGATAGATGTTAGATCTATAACATCTATAGGCTCGTGATCTAGAGTTTTTCAAAATCTGAAATTTTGTTTTTTGAGTCGACAACAATCGAATGTCGGACCTCATAAATCTTTGGTCCATATGAGTTTTGTTGTTTTAACTTGTTATATGTATCTTGTAATGTGTTCTTTAATGCTGCAAAAGAATCGAGTCATTTGATGTATAGATTGGTAGTTATTAATCGGTAAAAAGCAGTTGACCGGAATTGACTCGACCTTTTCTGGGCAACCTGTATGGTCATTACCGTCGTCACAACTTTTTTTCAAGTCGACTAGATCTGCCAGTGTGTTGTTGTTTCGATTCAGTTATAGTAACTAAGTTGTAGCTTGTTATGTTTACTATGGATATATGCCTCTAGATCCCTTATATCATCATTGTATTGAACACGCGGGAAGGTCAAACTAGCTTACTAATCCACGAAATCATTTTCTCGGAAATTCCGTAAAATTCAAGAACATGTCTTCTGACATGGTTTAACCGGCCTAGATCTGCATGATCTATTGTTGTTATACTGTTTGTATGTAATGGATATGTAGTATTACATGTTAGCTACAACCTGGAATCAATAGATAACATAGAGCAAACACACAACGCGTGAGATATAAGGATCCAAAGTAGATATTTTCTCGCTTCTTCATTCGAAAACCCGAAAATGAAGAACAATGTGCTCTGTTACTGCATTTTTTGAGCCCCAACGCGTTTTGATTATTTATGTTTAGACTTGACCATGGATTGCATAGTTTGTCTAGACAGCCCGACGAGCAGAAAACACTTAACATGAACAGATTGACAGATTTAAGGCCATCCAACTCGTTGACCGGCCATTTACTTTGTTTTTCTCAAGTGCAGAAAACGCCAAGCGTCGAAACAACTCGGCGACTTTGTTCTTGAGCTTAGATCTTGTATATGATGCATGTTTTCACCATGTTTGTTGTTAGGCGTGCGTAGTATTACATCCGCTCTATAATAGCTAACCATTAACTCCTACCATAAACACATTTACACAAGGAATGATTGATGGTCAAACAATGCAAAAGCTCGAAGACCGACTTTCAATGCTCGGTTTCTCAAGAACACCTAAGGCGACACTTTTCATCGCCGCCAAAAGGGGTTTAGCAATGACAGACTTTATTATAATTAATTAATTTAAATTCTAAAAATCATTTTAAAATAGTAAATAAATTAAAAAATTACAAAATAGTTTTAAAATTATTTTAAGTTATAAAAATTAACTTTTAATAATTTGACATATTTTTCATAAATGTTAATATTTATTTGGATATTATTGGTATTTAAATTATTTAATAAATGTATTAAATAAATTAATTAAAATGATTTTATTGTATTAAAAATCATTTTTAAATAATAATAAGGTATTTAATAATATTTTAAGTTATAAAACATAAATTTTAATATTTTAAGTTAAGTTTCATTAATTATTAAATATTAATGATATTAGATTTATTTAGTAATTATATTAAATAAATTAATTAAAAATGATTTTAAAATTATAAAAATCATTTTAAATGAAAATAAATAGTTTAAAATATTTTAAGTTATAAAATATAACTTTTGATATTTAAAGGTAAATTTCATTAATAATTTAGTATTAATGATATTAAGTTTATTTAATAATTATATTAAATAAATAGTTTAAAAATGGTTTTATTGAATTAAAAATCATTTAAAAGGAAATAAATGAATTAAAAATATTTTAAGTTATAACTAATGACTTTTAATATTTTGATAAATAATAAATTAATATTCTAATATTAATGGTAATTATTTAAAAATGATTTTAAATGTTTTAAATATCATTTAAGGGTAATATTAATACTTTAAAAATATTTTGAGTTATTATAAATAACTTTAATATTTTGGAAATGGTTTCATTAATAGTTTAATATTAATTAAATATTAATGATAATAGAATTAGTTAATATTTAAATCATTTAATAATGATTTCAGTGTTTAAAAATTCATTTATAAAGTATAATAATTATTTAAAATTATTATAATATGAAAAATAATACGACCGATATTTAAAATATATAAACGACTATTGAATCGCATGATAGAGTCTTAGACTCGATATTTACCCGATAAAGTTGTTTGAGATTTGCAAATATTTTAGAAATTGATTTGGACTTAGATAATTTGACTAGATACGTGTTTTGTTTATGATGTAAACGATCATTAAACATATGTGACAATGTGATTAGGTTATGTCTTTGATCGCAATTAAGCGAAGATTATGTGATATGATATATTATTCTAATCGAAAGAATGATCTTATTAATGATAGATTTTGATATAAAAGATAGAACTAAGTCATAAGTTATCAGTAAGAATAAATGTATAAAGTATCTAAACCTTATGACTACTTTTATTTCGCAAACAATTATATCATCATGTTATGCAAGTTTCCTAAACTTACTCCAATTATTATTGAGCAAGTATCTGATCTATTATTTACATTGTGTAAGTATCCTACTTTGCATTTCCTTTATTCAATGGACATGAGTAAGAAAGTTTTAGAATCATATTATTGTGTCAGATTATTAACTCTATTATTATTGATTATGTATTCAATCTTTGTATTCATACAAGTTCTTACATTATCCAATCATTGTATTATTGTATAATTCAGATATTTATTATGTTCGTTAATTCGTATATAGGGTTAGACAAGTGTCCCCACTTGGATAACCATTGTATTTAATCATATGTTGATACATACTTATTGATTTCGAGTATGTATATGTTGACTTAAAAGCCGTTAAAGCTATTTGTTTTAGCTAGACATAAAAAAAAATACTATTGAACAAGATAGAATGTTATTATATCCAACCAGATTGTTTTGGTTCGGATTCCCGACTAAGTATGAACATCCCGAATATGAGAAAACTTTTGTGCACCTAAGGTGGATAGAGTGAACGATAATATCGTTCTTGAATTTAGTATTGATTAATACAGGGCGCATTGGGATGATCACCCTCGTGCCTGTAAGTTATGACGGTTTGCGGATGAAGTTCTGCTAAACCTTAGCGAAAATGAAAAACAATATTCATAATCATCGTCAATGCTCTCCGCTTATAGTCGATCGTAGTTTCAAAAATTTGAGATAGATTTGGTATGTTGTTATTATTGGTTCAGCTTACTTCACAACTATTGATTCGTTGTAGAAGAGTTATGCAAAGAAAACATTTAATCCTTTGAGCTTATATTTATTGTTGCTATTACTTGCTGGGAAATCAAATGCTCATCCTTGCTTTAAATTTAAATATTTTCAGCTAAGCATGATCAACCGGAATGTTCAGGCCAGAACAAGGGAAAAGGAAAGCAATCAGAATAATTTTATGTTATCTTTTGTAATAATTAGACAATATTAAGACAATGATAATTATTATCTATCATGTAATATATTGTAGTAAAGGTTGCGTACTTGGGATTAGACTTTGATATATGTAATTAAGTTTGATATTTATATTATTATTATTATTATTAGTATTATTCCGCTCATAAAAATGGTATCGTAAATCACCGAGTTCGGGTTTCAAGTACCCGAGTTTGGGGGCGTTACATTACACATGCTGTGAGACCCCAGATTTTATGAATAAAGATTTAAATTTCTCGAAATATTTTTTTTAATATTATGGTGTGGATTTGATATAATGTTATAGTTGTGGGTAGTATTTAGAAATTTTGCAAAGTATGCAAGTTGTTGTATTATATTCGATTGGTCGGGGAATATTCGTTTTAGTAGGGAATATTCGCATAACCACAGAATTATCGGGTGGACCCCACAATGGAATGATCATTTGATTGAGAAAATGACAAAAATATTTTATGAAAATAACTATGGAAGTTTTACCATTAATATTGTTGAACTACTTGGTAGTAAAAATGAATACGCTGGCATTGGTTAAGAAGACACTCCAGTATTGATTATTGATGCTTACATGAGAAGTCACTCCGGTTTTACTTATTATTCGGATTCTATTTACCCATTTTTCAAAATAATCCAGAAAAAATTATTTAAAGGTGGGGCCCACATGTAGGGTCTATATGTGTTGAAAAACTAATTTTAAAATTGGGGTGAGAGGAAGTTATGTATAGAGGAGGAAATTATATATATAAGTGTGAGATGTGTGTGTATATATATATATATATATATATATATATATATATATATATATATATATATATATATATGATATGGGTGAGATATGATGTGTGTGAGTGACTTGTTGGTGGAATTTAGTGTGTGAGTGTATGTGGTACTGGGTTTTGGTGGAAAAGTGGATGGGTTGATAATTAATGTTGGTTGTTTTATTATAAATTGATTTTGGGTGGTGGAAAAGTTGATGGGTGTTGTAATATTATATATATATATATATATATATATATATATATCTAGCATGTGTTTATATATATATATATATGTATTATATTTTATTTTTGTTTTAATCCTATTGGTTAGTTGTTTGAAATTTGCATCAGTGTGTTATCACAACTTTGATCCGTGAATTTGCAAAGACATCATGTTATATAAATGTAATATATATAATATATATTATTTTTATTAATACTGCATAGTAAATCAATCTGGACCGTTCATGAATTAGTTACTATTCAATCCATTCTCCTATAAATAGAAGCTCATTCCTTCATTATTTCTTACAAATTCACTGAAACTCTAGAGAGAGAAATTATAGAGAGAAAGAAGAAAAGTATTCTGCTACTTCACTACTCCAGTATTCAGTTTTTCTAAAGGTAGGGAATATTATTTGTTGTACTCGCAAGGGGTATTATTCTTTCGTATTCATGAAGAGAGCTGTTTTTATTCCATTCTTATTATTCTCATTGAATAACTCCGCTTATCAAGCACCGCATACATGGTGAAATTCTTCTAATATTCCGTTCTTTAATATTCGTCGAAAATATAATCGTTCGTATGCTTTCGCCGGACCGGTTCCATTATTTATTATTCGTTTAATATCCTGTTTTGTGCTTTCTGCCGGACCGGGTTCTATTCTTTATTATTATTCTCATGGAATATCCTCGTCAGGCGCTTTTACGCCTTGGGACGGTTCCGCTCTTTATTATTATTCTATTGGAACATCCTCGCATGCGAAATTTCACCGACTCGGTTCCGCATACTTATTATTCTCGTTGAATAACTCGCTCATGTGCAATACCGCATGCACGGTGATTTCTTTTGTTATTCCATTCGTTATTATACCCAAATAAGTTAAAGTTTTGACTTCTATACTCCATGAAATTAGTGGAATATCCTTGATATTTGCGCTTCATCCAGTATCTTTTCATGGAAATATTCTTCTAAGCATTCTTGAATTTTACTCTACAAAGAAGTATCATGTTGACAATTTAGACGTTATTAATTCCTGGATAAATTAATTCTTGAACTTGTTTTATTGAATTCTTATATCATTGTCATCATCTTCATGTTTATGTTTTGTTGAAAGTCATCTGTGGCCTGTATTGCATAGATGGACTTGGTATGATTATGACCAGAGATTATTCGGTGTTATCATTACCGTAATATTACAAATGATGTGGAAAAAGTCCTCATTGGCCCGTAGTGCATTGATGGATAGTTTTTGGTATGATTATGGCTATGGATTCTCTTTGGACGTAGTGCAAAGATGAATTATTTTATGGCATAATTAGGACCGTTGATGAATACACGATTATCTTTGGCCCGTAGTGCATGGATAATTTGTGGTCGTGATACTAATGAATACACGATTATCTTTGGCCCGTAGTGCATAGATAATTCATGGTCGTGATACTAAAGAATATCCTTGGCCTGTAGTGCAGGGATGATTTAATGATGTGGATTACTTATTGTCGAGTTTCAAATGATAAAAGTGATGAAAACCTTTTAAATCATAGAAGATAGTAGATTTTATTTCTACTTGACTCTTCTAATGGATTGCTTATTCCATCAATTTTTTGATCTAAAACTTGTTGTCTATTATATTCTATCGCTTTTATATCATTGAAGGCTAATGATAATTTATTCTCGCATTATCTTAGTCATAATATTTCTTCTTGGGCTAGTTGAGCTCACCCTTTCGCTTTCATTGTTCTCTTGAGAAATGAGAACGTAATGACTAGCGGGGAACAGAGTGATGGTCCTAGATGGTGTATTAGTAGTCCTCACTATTCTCTGAAATAGTGTAATAATAAATGTAATGAGGACTTCATTGAGTGTGGATATTGTCTAGATGACAATATTTGTATTAAAACTCACAGCATATGTTTTTTCATATTTTACACGACAGCTGTATTATTAAGTTGTATTTGAATTTTGTACTATGTGTCTAGCGACCCAAGATGGGTGACGTATACCTAATTTTGGGGCGTCCACAACAGTATCAAAGCTTAGGGATATGATCCTGGCCGAGATGTGAGACAAGAACTAGGAGGGAGAGACGGGGAATTCTTCGCTAGTATGACCTACCTAAGTTTATTTGGTATTTAATATTGGTGGTCGTTGAGTATAGGGATAATATGTGATATGTCAATTAACCCTTGTTTTGTGACAGTGTTTGAAAATGGCATCCAAAAATGTTGAGAATGGCAATGGAGCACATGAGACCATGGAGACACCTCTAATCAGCAACCAAGATAATGTGATTAGAGATATCCATGTGGTGATTGAGGAATTAAAAGTTGCACTCAAGCTAGTCGCAAAGGTAGCATTTGAGAGTGAGGAAGAAGAAGAACCTGAGGATGATTTATTAGAAGAACTTATTGATCAAATTGTAGAATTATAAAATCGTATTCATGAGTTAGAAGAGCAAATTTCAAGAACCAGCGGCGGTGATTACGTAGAACAAAGGGATGCAATAATTCAAAATTGTATTACCCGATGTGCGATGGTTGAACAGAAGCACTCTTTGGCAGAGTATACGATATTAAAGATGGAATCTGAGAATTCAAATGTCAAGGAGCAGCTGAAAGAAGAAATAACTGAATGAGTGATAATAAAAGATGCAAGGGTAAAAGCCGCACGACGCGTTGATATTGTGGAAAAAGAAGTCCGATCCAAGAAAGCTAAAATAGATGATATGTATTTCTCTTTTTCGATAGCAATTGGGAGAATCCAAAGATTGAGTTTTGAATTACCCGACGAGGAATCGAACGGGTTATCACGGGTTAGTTAATTATAAATTTTTGCGGAGTCTATACCTTATTAGATACCGGTTCTACCCATTCTTTTATCTCTCTTGCTTGCGCTCAACGTTTAAATTTGACTCCAGAGAGATTAGACTTTGACTTATCGATTGAAACTTCGTTAGTAGAAACTTTCATTTCATGTGCTATCCAAGTCTTGGATGAGAGTCACAGTTTTTAAATGATATTTCTATTGTTAATAAATCTCCTGACGTATTCGCGAAGGACTTCTTAGCCTACCCCTAGAGCGTGAAATCGAATTTTGTATTGACCCCAGTACAAAACCCATTTCTTAAACCCTCAAATATTTCTTCAACCAAAACGAACGTAACATGCGCCAAAGAAGTTTGCTCGAGCTGTTGAAGATTACGATCATACCATTCAATATCATCGTGGAAAAGCGAAACGTGGTAGCCGACGCGCGAGTAGAAGATCGTATCGTTTACATAAGCGAATATAGAAACCCACGTGAAGATAACTAATATACGATTAGAATCGACTTTAATCGATAATGTTAAAGCCGCCAAGCTACAAACCCGAGTCGATTTAATGTGAAGAAGAAGGTTCAAGAGGGCGTTATTCTAGAAGCAAGAATCGACGAAGAGAGGAAATCTCAACCCTCGATTTAATTGACCCGTTTGAAATCCTCGATCGAGTAGGAACTGTGGCTTATAGACTCGTTTTACCGCTAAGTATGTCGTGTGTTCATAACATTTTTAACGTATCGATGTTACGTAAATATGTGGACGACCCGAACCACATTATTGATTTAAAACCGGACGAGATAGCGGATGATTTAACGTATAAAGATGTACCTGTTTAAATCATGTAATATATTCTACGCTTAAAGGTTATACCTCAAGAGTTAGAATTTGACGAAGTGTCCGCATCTGTTCGGCATACTAGGTACGTACGTAAATTTCGAGGGCGAAATTCCATAAGGAGGGGAGATTGTGAGACCCCAGATTTTATGAATAAAGATTTAAATTTCTCAAAATATTTTTTTTAATATTATGGTGTGGATTTAATATAATGTTATAGTTGTGGGTAGTATTTAGAAATTTTGCAAAGTATGCAAGTTGTTGTATTATATTCGATTGGTTGGGGAATATTCGTTTTAGCGGGGAATATTCAGATAACAAATAGTAATCATTAGTGGACCCCTAATAATGGAATGATTGTCGGATTGAGAAAACGACAAAAATATTTTTATGAAAATAACTACGCGAAAGTTTTACTTTTATTATCTTGTTGAACTACTTTTCTGTAGTAAAAAGTACAATGAATACGCTGTGGTTGCATAGTAGAAAGACACGGTATTGATTATTGATGCTTACGTGAGAAGTCACCGCGATTTTTGCTTATTATTTGGATTTCTATTTATCCATTTTTCAAAATAATCGGTGAAAATTATTTAAAGGTGGGGCCCACATGTGGGACCCATATGTGTTGAAAACCCATTTTAAAATTGGGGTGAGAGGAAGTTACGATATAGTAGGAAATTATATATATATATGTGTGTGTATATATATATATATATATATATATATATATATATATATATATATATATATATATATATATATAAATGTGATATGGGTGAGAGTGATGTGTGAGTGACTTGTTGGTGGAATTTAGTGTGTGAGTGTGTGTGGTGTGGGTTTTGGTGGAAAAGTAGATGGGTTGATAATTAATGTTGGTTGTTTTATTATAAATTGATTTTGGGTGGTGGAAAAGTTGATGGGTGTTGTAATATTATATATATATATATATAATATCTAGCATGTGTTTATATATATATATATATATATATATATATTATATTTTATTTTTGTTTTGATCCTATTGGTTGGTTGTTTGAAATTTGCATCAGTGTGTTATCACAACTTTGATCCGTGAATTTGCAAAAGACATCATGTTATATAAATGTAATATATATATAATATATATTATTTTTATTAATCTTTGCATAAAATCAATCTGGACCGTTCATGAATTAGTTACTATTCAATCCATTCTCCTATAAATAGAAGCTCATTCCTTCATTATTTCTTACAAATTCAATTGAAACTCTAAAGAGAAAATTATAGAGAGAAAGAAGAAAAGTATTCTGCTACTTCACTACTCCAAAGATTCAAAGATCCAATTGTTTATAAATCTTGTTTGATCCAAGTTGGCACTATCGCATTACCTGTTGACCTTATTTCTTTAAAGATACTTGCTTTTGATGTGATTTTGGGGATTGATTGATTAACTACTCATCATGCCAAAATTGATTGCTTTCGTAAGGTTGTTAGTTTTTATATTCCTAAGCAACCTGTTATTCGAATTCAAGCAACCAAACCATTGAAGTCAAACACTTTCATATCAAGTCATAATGCTATTCGTTTATTGAAAAACGGATGTTAAGCTTTCTTAGCCCATGTTATGGATTTGAATAAAGACACGTCAGATTTGAATAATATTCCTGTTGTTATTGACTTTCCTGACGTATTTTCTGAAGAATTTCATGGCTTACTCCCAAAGTGTGATATTGAATTTTGTATCGACTTTGAACCCGGTACAAAATGCATTTCTAAAATCTCATGGCTCCTATTGAACTTCAGGAGTTCAAAATCCAACTGTAGAAGTTTGTACCCGAGCCTTTATCTGGTGACTTCCTTTGTGGAATACACCGAAGCCAGACTCTCTGTAGGGAACGCCATATTTGTGTGGTAGTAAACTGATAGGTGTCATTGTGACGTGTTATCCAAGATTGGGATATGAGTCACAGTTGAGAACAACCTAAGTCAATAATCGAAATACGTAGCTTTCTATGCTTAGTTGGTTATTATCGAAGATTTAGTGGAAAGATTTTCTCGAATCGCTACTCTATTAACTCAGCTGACTTGAAAAGATTCAAAATTCGAATGGAGCGAGAAATGTAGAACTCAACATGCAGCAACGACGTTGGCTCGAGCTGTTGAAAGATTACGACCATACCATTCAATATCATCCTGAAAAAAAAACGAACATGGTAGTTGACACGTTGAGTAAAAGATCGTATACGTTTACGAGTGCGATATTGTTAACACAAAGACCCATTTCGTATGACTTACAGAAGATGGAGATAGAGTTAAAGATTCCAAGAACCTGCGTAAAACTAACGAATATACGATTAGAATCGACTTTAATCGATAAATTTAAAGCTGCTCAAGCTACAGACTTGGAGTTGATGAATATGAAGAAGAAGATGCAAGAAGTCGTTATTCCAAAAGCGAGAATCGGTGATGTGAGGAAAGCTCAAACCTTCGATTTATTAGTGCATTTTAAATCATCGATCGAATAGGAACTGTGGCCTATAGACTCGTTTTACCGCCAAGTATGACGCGTGTTCATAACGTTTTTCACGTATCGATGTTACGTAAATATGTGGACGACCCGAACCACATTATTGAGTTAGAACCAGACGAGATAGCCGAAGACTTAATGTATGAAGAGGTACCTGTCAAGATTTTGGATAGGAAGGAGCATGTCCTACGCACGAAGGTTATACCACAAGTTAAGGTTTTGTGGAGAAACCATGCTATTGAAGAAATGACCTGGGAGTTGAAAACAGAAATGAAAGCGAGGTATCCTCATCTTTTCCAAACACCAGGTACGTACGTTAATTTCGAGGATGAAATTTCATAAGGAGGGGAGGTTGTAAGACCCCAAATTATTAATAAATGAAATTTAATCCATCTATTTATCATTTTGAAATATTAAGGGTTGATTTGATTAATGTGGTTAGTTATGGGTAAAATGTGCGAATATTTTAAAATAAACAGGTGGTTATAAAATATTCATTGTTGTCGGGGAATATTCGTACGATGGCGCAGTCTTTTGTGGTCCCCATAACGGAAAGCGATTGGATGAAGAAAAAGACAAGTATGAGTTGTTTATAAATAACGACGTAGTTGTTAGCGTTAATACTGTTGGAATACCCGGTGGTTAAAACACAAGGTCTACGCGTTGTTGCACAGTAGACACGCGGTATTGCACCAATTATTGATTCTTACGTAAAAGGCACTACTCAATAATTGTTAGAGTAATTCTTTATTCGATTTTTATTTTATTGATTCAATAATTCTTTGAGTTGATATTTTATATTCTTGTTGTTTCAATAATTATCACTACACAAGTATTTTCCATTATCGAAGCAATAATTCATATTATCGAATAATATTACTAGAAAACATTATTGACAATGTCTAAAAGTTACATCTTAAGGAGAGGTTTGGTCACCTAATCATGCTACCAATAAAGAGAAATTCTTATTGGAAAGCCCTCTTCCTGTGAATCTACCGGTTATGTCGATCTTGTGATTACATAATATTATTTGTGAATAATTAATTATTGATTTATATGATGAGGGAAATATTGATTTTATGTGGATATAGATGGAGAAAATTTTAAAGTGACAATTGTTAAAAATTGATATTTTATCTTTTCTCGATAAAATAATATTTTATTATATTATTATAATATAATAATGATAATATTTTTACAATGAATGTGGCATATATGAGTATATGAGGAGGAAGAGAATTTTATTTGCAAAAGTTGTTTAACACATGTTTTGTGTGTTTGGTGGATCCCATTTCTTGACCGAAAATTTGATTATAGCACAGCAAATCATCCGTATATGGATTTGGTTACAATTTTTGTTTGGAATTTGGAAAAACTTTCTTACGCAAAGTTGTAGAGATTTAATTTCCTATAAAAAGCCATGAGATTCGAATTTTCTGACAAAAGGGCTATTTGTTATGAATTATTGAAGTTCTGAAGTTCCGAAATAATTGATTTTTGGGAGTTTTAGTTAATTATTTTGAGAAAAATGGTTTTTGTGCAATTAGTGGGCTCATATGTGTTATAAATGATCTGAATTCAGATCTTCAAAATTGGGCTAAGGAAATTTATAATATATATTAATATTTTATTAAATTTTACGCTTTGGTGTTCTAAGCATTTTTCTATAAATAGGTGCTTAGGTTAAATTGAAAATCACACCAAAATCAAGTTTTCTCTATTTCTCTCTATAATATCGAACGTATTTTGTGAGTATTTTAGTACTTTGAGTATTGCTATACGATTGCAAGTTCTTTCAAAGACTATATCCAATATTCCAATGTAAGTATCGCTTTTTTACGAGGTAAGGATGTTATTTTATTCGAAAATGATATTATTTCTTCATATCATTATGCCAAAATATTGGTTAGAAATTTTTATCAAATTTGGAACTTTTCATGTATGGGGTTACTATTCATGAATTACTATTCACGAGTTACTATTCATGAGTTACTATTCATGAGTTACTATTCACGAGTACTATTCACGAAGCATAATGATGTTTTTTTTTTGTGAAATTTCTATCTTTTGGTGTCGGAGTTACTATTCACGTGATACTGCCTCTATTCACGTATACTGACCTTTATTCACGAATCGACACTATTCACGGAAAAATTAAATTTTCTTTTTTGTGTCCAAGATTATGCATTATGATTCCTATCTTTGATTGGATCTATGTTTTGGTCTTCATTCTTGAATTTTACTCCACTCAGTTATTTATGAAGTATTTTCGAACTTGGGTTATTTAAAGTATGAATCCTTAATACTTGTTCTTTTGTTTCATTTGGATTCGTTTTTCTTTAAAATATTTTTTATCATCCTCGGTCCTAAATGATGATATAACTCAATATCATTGGCCCGTGGTGCAAAGATGAATGATTTCTTGATGAATATCTTTGGCCCGTAGTGCAAGATGAACATGACTAATCGATGAATATCTTTGGCTGTAGTGCAAAGATGAATATTTGATTCCGATATATATATTGATTGATGTTACGGGGATAAAATATCGACGATGAACTTTTAAATTCATATATAGAAGATAGTAGTTTGCATTCTCTACTTAACTCTTCTAATGAATTATTATTTCCGCTGCGAAGATTGATTTAAAACTAGTTGTCTATTGTATTCTATTAGATTTTTCCCTGTTGAGGACTAATGATAATTTGTTCTATATTATCTTAGTCATAATGTTATTTACTGGGCTAGTTGAGCTCACCATTTTCCTTGTTGTTCCATTTTTCTTCTTAGGAGGCGAGAATGTAGCGAGTACTAGTCGGGGTGTGGAATGATGGTTCTAGAAATTATTCTAGTAGTCCTCACTATTCTGTAAAATAGTGTATCAATAATTGTAATGAGGACTTATTTGAGTGTGGATATTGTCTAGAAGATAATATTTGTATTTAAACTCACAATTTATGTGTTGTCGTATTTTGCACGACAATTGAATTAATGAAGTTGTAGTTGTTTCTGTACCATGTATTTGGCGACTCAGAATGGGTTGGATGGAATGGACCTATTTTGGGGGCGTCACACTGTTAAAGGCTAATGATAATTTATTCTGCATTATCTTAGTCATAATATTTCTTACTGGGCTAGTGGAGTTCACCCTTTCGCTTTCATTGTTCTCTTCAGGAAATGAGAACGTAGCTGGGACTAGTCGGGGAACAGAGTGATGGTCCTAGATGGTGTATTAGTAGTCCTCACTATTATGTGAAATAGTGTAATAATAAATGTAATGAGGACTTCATTGAGTGTGGATATTGTCTAGATGACAATATTTGTATTAAAACTCACAGCATATGTTTTTTCGTATTTTACACGACAGCTGTATTATTAAGTTGTATTTGAATTTTGTACCATGTATCTGGCGACCCAAGATGGGTGACGTATACCTAATTTTGGGGGCGTCACAGTTGGTATCAAAGTTTAGGGATATGATCCTGGTGAGAGATGTGAGACAAGAACTAGGAGGGAGAGACGGAAATTCCTTCGCTAGTATGACCTACCTAAGTTTATTTGGTATTTAATATTGGTCGGTCGTAGTATAGGGATAATATGTGATATGTCAATTAACCCTTGTTTTGTGACAGTGTTTGAAAATGGCATCCGAAAATGTTGAAAATAGAAATGGAGCACATGAGACCGTGGAGACACCTCTAATCAGCAACCAAGATAATGTGATTAGAGATATCCATGTGGTGATTGAGGAATTAAAAGTTGCACTCAAGCTAGTCGCAAAGGTAGCAACTGAGAGTGGGGAAGAAGAGGAACCTGAGGATGATTTATTAGAAGAACTTATTGATCAAAATGTAGAATTACAAAATTGTATTCATGAGTTAGAAGAAGCAGTCAAGAACGGCGAAATGTCGTAGAACAAAGGGATGTAATAATTCAAAATTGTATTACCCGATGTGCGATGGTTGAATGTAAGCACTCTTTGGCGAGTATACGATATTAAAGCCGAATATGAGAATTCAAATGTCAAGGAGCAAATTGAAAGAAAGAAATAACCGAATGGGTGAGAATGAAAGATGTACGGGTAAAAGCCGTGCGACGCGTTGATATTGTGGAAAAGAAGTCCGATCCAAGAAAGCTAAAATAGATGATATGTATTTCTCTTTTTCGATAGCAATTGGGAGAATCCAGCATTGAGTTTTGAATTACCCTGACGAGGAATCGAACGAAGTTATCACGGGTTAGTTAATTATAAATTTTTGCGGAGTCTATACCATATTAGATACTGGTTCAACCCATTCTTTTATCTCTCTTGCTTGTGCTCAACGTTTAAATTTGACTCCAGAGAGATTAGACTTTGACTTATCGATTGAAACTTCGTTAGTAGAAACCTTCATTTCATGTGCTATCCAAGTCTTGGATGAGAGTCACAGTTTTTAAATGATATTTCTATTGTTAATAAATCTCCTGACGTATTCGCGAAGGACTTCTTAGCCTACCCCTAGAGCGTGAAATCGAATTTTGTATTGACCCCAGTACAAAACCCATTTCTTAAACCCTCAAATATTTCTTCAACCAAAACGAACGTAACATGCGCCAAAGAAGTTTGCTCGAGCTGTTGAAGATTACGATCGTACCATTCAATATCATCGTGGAAAAGCGAACGTGGTAGTTGAAGCGTTGAGTAGAAGATCATATGCGTTTACAAGTGCGAATATACGAACCCACGTGAAGATAACGAATATACGATTAGAATCAACTTTAATCGATAATGTTAAAGCTGCTCAAGCTACAAACCCGGAGCTGACGAATGTGAAGAAGAAGGTTCAAGAGGGCGTTATTCTAGAAGCAAGAATCGACGAAGAGAGGAAATCTCAACCCTCGATTTAATTGACCTTATTGAAATCCTCGATCGAGTAGAAACTGTGGCTTATCGACTCGTTTTACCGCTAAGTATGTCGCGTGTTCATAACGTTTTTAACGTATAGATGTTACGTAAATATGTGGACGACCCGAACCACATTATTGATTTAAAACCGGACGAGATAGCGGATGATTTAACGTATGAAGATGTACCTGTTTAAATCCTGGAATATATTTTATGCTTAAAGGTTATACCTCAAGAGTTAGAATTTGACGAAGTGTCCGCATCTGTTCGGCATACCAGGTACGTACGTAAATTTCGAGGGCGAAATTCCATAAGGAGGGGAGATTGTGAGACCCCAGATTTTATGAATAAAGATTTAAATTTCTCAAAATATATTTTTTAATATTATGGTGTGGATTTGATATAATGTTGTAGTTGTGGGTAGTATTTAGAAATTTTGCAAAGTATGGAAGTTGTTGTATTATATTCGATTGGTCGGGGAATATTCATTTTAGCAGGGAATATTCGTACAATGGCGCAATCATTGGTGGACCCCACAACGAAATGATTGTCGGATTGAGAAAATGACAAAATATTTTTATGAAAATAACTACGGAAGTTTTACTGATTAATCTTATTGAACTACTTTCATTAGTAAAAAATACGATGTCTGGCGTGGTTGCGTAAGAAAGTAGCACGGTATTGATTATTGATGCTTACGTGAGAAGTCACTCAGTTTTGCTTATTATTTGGATTTCTATTTACCCATTTTTCAAAATAATCGGTAGAAAATTATTTAAAGGTGGGGCCCACATGTGGGGCCCATATGTGTTGAAAAACTGATTTTAAAATTGGGGGTGAGAGGAAGTTACGTATAGAGTAGGAAATTATATATATAAGTGTGAGATGTGTGTATATATATATATGAATGTGATATGGGTGAGAGTGATGTGTGAGAGTGACTTGTTGGTGGAATTTAGTGTGTGAGTGTGTGTGGTAGTGGGTTTTGGTGGAAAAGTGGATGGGTTGATAATTAATGTTGGTTGTTTTATTATAAATTGAATTTGGGTGGTGGAAAAGTTGATGGGTGTTGTAATATTATATATATATATATAATATATCTAGCGTGTTTTTATATATATATATATATATATATATATGTATTATATTTTATTTTTGTTTTGATCCTATTGGTTGGTTGTTTGAAATTTGCATCAATGTGTTATCACAACTTTGATCCGTGAATTTGCAAAGACATCATGTTATATAAATGTAATATATATATATATATATATATATATATATATATATTATTTTTATTAATACTGCATAGTAAATAAATCCGACCGTTCATGAATTAATTAGTTATTATTCAATCCATTCTCCTATAAATAGAAGTTCATTCCTTCATTATTTCTTACAAATTCAATCAAAACTCTAGAGAGAAAATTATAGAGAGAAAGAAGAAAAGTATTCTACTTCTTGTTCTACTCCAGATTATTTTTTTCTAAAGGTAGGGAATATTATTTCTTGTACTTTCATGAGGTATTATTCTTTCGTATTCATGAAGAAAGTCATTGTTATTCCATTCTTATTATTCTGTTGGAATAACTTTTATTTATCTAAATACCGCATACATGGTGAAATTCTTCTAATATTCCGCTCTTTAATATTACGTGTGGAATATCACGTGCTCTGCATTCTGTACGCCGGACAGTTCCATTATTTATTATTACATTTTAATATCACATGCAATGCGTTCTGGCGGGACTTGGTTCCATTATTTATTATTACGTTGAAATATCACATGCATGCGTTTACACCGGACACTGGTTCCATTCTTTATTATTATTACATTGGAATATCACATGCATGCGTTTTTACGCGGACTTGGTTAAAATCTTTATTATTATTACTTTGGAACATCTTGTCGGCATGTAATTTCACTTTGACTTTGGTTCCGTTACTTATTATTACATTGGAATAACTTTTATCTACATCAATCTGGCATGCATGGTGATTTCTTTTGTTATTCCATTCGTTATTATATCCATTTGGTTAAAGTTTTGACTTCTATACTCCATTAAATTAGTGGAATATTCTTGATATTTCCGCTTCATCTAGTATCTTTTTAAAGGAAATATTCTTCTGAGCATTCTTGAATTTTACTCTACAAAGAAGTATCATGTTGACAATTTAGACGTTATTAATTCCTGGATAAATTAATTCTTGAACTTGTTTTATTGAATTCTTATATCATTGTCATCATCCTCATGTTTATATTTTGTTGAAAGTCATCATGGCACATATTGCATAGATGGACTTGGTATGATTATGACCAGGGATTATTCAGTGTAATCATGACCGTAATGTTACAAATGATGTGGAAAAAGTCTTCATTGGCTCGTAGTGCATTGATGGACAGTTTTTGGTATGATTATGGCTATGGATTCTCTTTGGCCGTAGTGCAAAGATGAATTGTTTTATGGCATGATCAGGACCGTTGATGAATACACGATTATCTTTGGCCCGTAGTGCATGGATAACTTATGGTCGTGATACTAATGAATACACGATTATCTTTGGCCCGTAGTGCATGGATAATTTGTGGTCGTGATACTAATGAATACATGATTATCTTTGGCCCGTAGTGCATGGATAATTCGTGGTCGTGATACTAAAGAATATCCTTGGCCTGTAGTGCATGGATGATTTAATGATGTGGATTATTTATTAAGGTGAGTTTCAGTGATAAAAGTGATGAAAAACCTTTTAAATCATAGAAGATAGTAGATTTTATTTCTCTACTTGATTCTTCTAATGGATTGCTTATTCCGCTGAATTTTTTGATCTAAAACTTGTTGTCTATTATATTCTATCAGTTGTTATACTGTTGAAGGCTAATGATAATTTATTCTGCATTATCTTAGTCATAATATTTCTTACTGGGCTAGTTGAGCTCACCCTTTCGCTTTCATTGTTCTCTTCAGGAAATGAGAACGTAAATTGGGACTAGTTGGGGAACAGTGATGGTCTAGATGGTGTATTAGTAGTCCTCACTATTCTGTGAAATAGTGTAATAATAAATGTAATGAGGACTTCATTGAGTGTGGATATTGTCTAGATGACAATATTTGTATTAAAACTCACAGCATATGTTTTTTCATATTTTACACGACAGCTGTATTATTAAGTTGTATTTGAATTTTGTACCATGTATCTGGCGACCTAAGATGGGTGACGTATACCTAATTTTGGGGGCATCACAGTTGGTATCAAAGCTTAGGGATATGATCCCTGGCTGAGATGTGAGACAAGAACTAGAAGAGGAGAGACGGGGAATTCCTTCGCTAGTATGACCTACCTAAGTTTATTTGGTATTTAATATTGGTCGGTCAGAGTATAGGGATAATATGTGATATGTCAATTAACCCTTGTTTTGTGACAGTGTTTGAAAATGGCATCCGAAAATGTTGAGAATAGCAATGGAGCACATGAGATCCAGTGGAGACACCTCTAATCAAAGAACCAAGATAATGTGATTAGAGATATCCATGTGGTGATTGAGGAATTAAAAGTTGCACTCAAGCTAGTCGCAAAGGTAGCAACCGAGAGAGAGAGAAAGAAGAGGAACCCGAGGATGATTTATTAGAAGAACTTATTGATTAAAATGTAGAATTGCAAAATCGTATTCATGAGTTAGAAGAGCAGGCTGAAGAACGGCAGGCGATCGTAGAACAAAGGGATGCAATAATTCAAAATTGTATTACCCGATGTGCGATGGTTGAACAGAAGCACTCTTTGGCAGAGTATACGATATTAAAGCTGAAATCTGAGAATTCAAATGTCAAGGAGCAGCTGAAAGAAGAAATAACTGAACGAGTGAGAATGAAAGATGCATGGGTAAAAGCCGCACGACGCGTTGATATTGTGGAAAAAGAAGTCCGATCCAAGAAAGCTAAAATAGATGATATGTATTTCTCTTTTTCGATAGCAATTGGGAGAATCCAGCATCGAGTTTTGAATTACCCTGACGAGGAATCGAACGAAGTTATCACGGGTTAGTTAATTATAAATTTTTGCGGAGTCTATACCTTATTAGATACCGGTTCTTCCCATTCTTTTATCTCTCTTTCTTGCGCTCAACGTTTAAATTTGACTCCAGAGAGATTAGACTTTGACTTATCGATTGAAACTTCGTTAGTAGAAACCTTCATTTCATGTGTTATCCAAGTCTTGGATGAGAGTCACAGTTTTTAAATGATATTTCTATTGTTAATAAATCTCCTGACGTATTCTCGAAGGACTTCTTAGCCTACCCCTAGAGCGTGAAATCGAATTTTGTATTGACCCCAGTACAAAACCCATTTCTTAAACCCTCAAATATTTCTTCAACCAAAATGAACGTAACATGCGCCAAAGAAGTTGGCTCGAGCTGTTGAAGATTACGATCGTACCATTCAATATCATCGTGGAAAGCGAGCGTGGTAGGTGACGTGTTGAGTAGAAGATCGTATCGTTTACAAGTCGCGAATATACGAACCCACATGAAGATAACGAATATACGATTAGAATCGACTTTAATCGATAATGTTAAAGCCGCTCAAGCTATAAACCCGGAGCTGACGAATGTGAAGAAGAAGGTTCAAGAGGGCGTTATTCTAGAAGCAAGAATCGACGAAGAGAGGAAATCTCAACCCTCGATTTAATTGACCCATTTAAAATCCTCGATCGAGTAGGAACTGTGGCTTATAGACTCGTTTTACCGCTAAGTATGTCGCGTGTTCATAACGTTTTTAACGTATCGATGTTACGTAAATATGTGGACGACCCGAACCACATTATTGATTTAAAACCGGACGAGATAGCGGATGATTTAACGTATGAAGATGTACTTGTTTAAATCCTGGAATATATTTTACGCTTAAAGGTTATACCTCAAGAGTTAGAATCTGATGAAGTGTCCGCATCATTGGCGTACTAGAATGCGTCACGTAAATTTTGAGGCGAAATTCCATAAGGAGGGAGATTGTGAGACCCAGTTTTATGAATAAAGATTTAAATTTCTCAAAATATTTTTTTTTAATATTATGGTGTGGATTTGATATAATGTTATAGTTGTGGGTAGTATTTAGAAATTTTGCAAAGTACGCAAGTTGTTGTTTTATATTCGATTGGTCGGGGAATATTCGTTTTAGCGAGGAATATTAAATGCAATGGTGCAATCATTGGTGGACCCCATAATGGAATGATTGTCGAATTGAAAAAGCGACAAAAATATTTTTATGAAAATAACGGCGAACTTTTTACCGATTATCTTGTTGAACTACTTTCGGTAGTAAAAAATCGATGTCTGGCGTGGTTGCGTAAGTAGCACGGTATTGATTATTGATGCTTACATGAGAAGTCACTCAGTTATGCTTATTATTTGGATTCCTATTTACCCATTTTTCAAAATAATAGGTAGAAAATTATTTAAAGGTGGGGCCCACATGTGGGGCCCATATGTGTTGAAAAAATGATTTTAAAATTGGGGGTGAGAGGAAGTTACGTATAAAGTAGAAAATTATATATATAAGTGTGAGATGTGTGTGTGTGTATATATATATATATATATATATATATATATATATATATATGAATGTGATATGGGTGAGAGTGATGTGTGAGAGTGACTTGTTGGTGGAATTTAGTGTGTGAGTGTGTGTGGTAGTGGGTTTTTGGTGGAAAAGTGGATGGGTTGATAATTAATGTTGGTTGTTTTATTATAAATTGATTTTGGGTGGTGAAAAAAGTTGATGGGTGTTGTAATATTATATATATATATATATATATATATATATATATATCTATATATATGTTTATATATATATATATTATATTTTATTTTGTTTTGATCCTATTGGTTGGTTGTTTGAAATTTGCATCGGTGTGTTATCACAACTTTGATCCGTGTGAATTTGCAAAAACATCATGTTATATAAATGTAATATATATATATATATATATATATATATATTATTTTTATTAATCTTTAATTGCATAGTAAATAAATCTGGACCGTTCATGAATTAGTTATTATTCAATCCATTCTCCTATAAATAGAAGTTCATTCCTTCATTATTTCTTACAAATTCACTGAAACTCTAAAGAGAGAAATTATAGAGAGAAAGAAGAAAAGTATTCTGCTACTTCACTACTCCAGTATTCAGTTTTTCTAAAGGTAGAGAATATTATTTGTTGTACTCGTAAGGGGTATTATTCTTTCGTATTCATGAAGAGAGGCATTGTTATTCCATTCTTATTATTACATTGGAATAACTTTGTTTATCTGATACCGCATACATGGTGAAATTCTTCTAATATTCCGTTCTTTAATATTACGTTTTAATATCCTGTATGTATATTTACGTTCGGGCCGGTTTCATTATTTATTATTACGTCCGAATATCCTCATATTCGTGCGTTTTTACGCCTGACTCTGGTTCCATTATTTATTATTACGTTTAATATCCTCGTCTCATGCGTTTACGTTGGACTGGTTCCATTCTTTATTATTATTCATTGGAATATCCTGTCACATGCGTTTTACGCGGGACTGGGTTCCGCTCTTTATTATTATTACATTGGAACATCACATGCGTGTTGATTTTACTTTGACTGGTTCCGTTACTTATTATTCTGTGGAATAACTTTAATACATACAAAGTCTGCATACATGGTGATTTCTTTTGTTATTCCATTCATTATTATACCCAAATTGTTAAAGTTTTGACTTCTATACTCCATGAAATTAGTGGAATATCCTTGATATTTAAACTTCATCCAAAGATCTTTTCATGGAAATATTCTTACGAGCATTCTTGAATTTTACTCTACAAAGAAGTATCATGTTGACAATTTAGGCGTTATTAATTCTGGATAAATTAATTCTTGAACTTGTTTTATTGAATTCTTATATCATTGTCATCATCCTCATGTTTATATTTTGTTGAAAATCATCATGTGCACAGATTGTATAGATGGACTTGGTATGATTATGACCGAGGATTATTCGATTGTAATCATGGCCGTAATATTACAAATGATGTGGAAAAAGTCCTCATTGGCCCGTAGTGCATTGATGGACGAGTTTTGGTATGATTATGGCTATGGATTCTCTTTGGCCATAGTCAAAGATGAATTGTTTTATGGCATGATCAGGACCGTTGATGAATACACGATTATCTTTGGCCCGTAGTGCATGGATAACTTATGGTCGTGATACTAATGAATACACGATTATCTTTGGCCCGTAGTGCATGGATAAATTGTGGTCGTGATAATAATGAATACACGATTATCTTTGGCCCGTAGTGCATGGATAATTCGTGGTCGTGATACTAAAGAATATCATTGGCCTGTAGTGCAGGGATGATTTAATGATGTGGATTATTTATTAAGTTGAGTTTCAGCGATAAAAGTGATGAAAACCCTTTTAAATCATAGAAGATAGTAGATTTTATTTCTCTACTTGACTCTTCTAATGGATTGCTTATTCCGCTGAATTTTTTGATCTAAAACTTGTTGTCTATTATATTCTATCAGTTGTTATACTGTTGAAGGCTAATGATAATTTATTCTGCATTATCTTAGTCATAATATTTCTTACTGGGCTAGTTGAGCTCACCCTTTCGCTTTCATTGTTCTCTTCAGGAAATGAGAACGTAGCTAGGACTAGTCGGGGAATAGAGTGATGGTCCTAGATGGTGTATTAGTAGTCCTCACTATTCTGTGAAATAGTGTAATAATAAATGTAATGAGGACTTCATTGAGTGTGGATATTGTCTAGATGACAATATTTGTATTAAAACTCACAGCATATGTTTTTTCGTATTTTACACGACAGCTGTATTATTAAGTTGTATTTGAATTTTGTACCATGTATCTGGCGACCCAAGATGGGTGACGTATACCTAATTTTGGGGCGCCACAACAGGTATCAAAGCTTAGGGATATGATCCTGGTGGTGAGATGTGAGACAAGAACTAGAGGGAAAGACGGGAATTCCTTCGCTTAGTATGACCTACCTAAGTTTATTTGGTATTTAATATTGGTCGGTCAGAGTATAGGGATAATATGTGATATGTCAATTAACCCTTGTTTTGTGACAGTGTTTGGAAATGGCATCCGAAAATGTTGAGAATAGAAATGGAGCACATGAGACCATGGAGACACCTCTAATCGATAGCAAGATAATGTGATTAGAGATATCCATGTGGTGATTGAGGAATTAAAAGTTGCACTCAAGCTAGTCATGCAAAGGTAGCAAAGAGAGTGAGGAAGAAGAGAACTGAGGATGATTTATTAGAAGAACTTATTGATCAAAATGTAGAATTACAAAATCGTATTCATGACTTAGAAGAGCAGTCAAGAACGCAAGAAATGCGTCAGAGAACAAAGGGATGCAATAATTCAAAATTGTATTACCCGATGTGCGATGGTTGAACAGAAGCACTCTTTGGCAGAGTATACGATATTAAAGCTGGAATCTGAGAATTCAAATGTCAAGGAGCAGCTGAAAGAAGAAATAACTGAACGAGTGAGAATGAAAGATGCATGGGTAAAAGCCGCACGACGCGTTGATATTGTGGAAAAAGAAGTCCGATCCAAGAAAGCTAAAATAGATGATATGTATTTCTTTTTTTCGATCGCAATTGGGAGAATCCAAAGATTGAGTTTTGAATTACCCTGACGAGGAATCGAACGAAGTTATCACGGGTTTAGTTAATTATAAATTTTTGCGGAGTCTATACCTTATTAGATAGCGGTTCTACCCATTCTTTTATCTCTCTTGCTTGCGCTCAATGTTTAAATTTGACTCCAGAGAGATTAGACTTTGACTTATCGATTGAAACTCCGTTAGTAGAAACCTTCATTTCATGTGTTATCCAAGTCTTAGATGAGAGTCACAGTTTTTAAATGATATTTCTATTGTTAATAAATCTTCTGACGTATTCTCGAAGGAATTCTTAGCCTACCCCTAGAGCGTGAAATCGAATTTTTTATTGACCCCAGTACAAAACCCATTTCTTAAACCCTCAAATATTTCTTCAACCAAAACGAACGTAACATGCGCCAAAGAAGTTGGCTCGAGCTGTTAAAGATTACGATCGTACCATTCATAGAGGATATCTTGTAATTTGAGTTGTTGATATTCGGGGTAATTAGATTAATCAATTGGAGTTAATGATCAATTTTGTGGCTATTTTTTTAGTAGGATATTGGAGTAAATAAATTTTGCGATTATTTCCTAGTAGAATATTGGAGTTATTTTATATGAAGTTTCTTTGTTATAGTAAGATGAGATTTTGAAATTTATTGGGTTATGGTTTGCACTAAGAGAATGATTGATTTATTAAATGATTAAATAGTAAGTAATAATTTAAGAGATTTTGAATAGTTTTAGTTTGCTTATTCAGATAGTAGTAGGATATATGATTTGGAGTTTGGTATGGTGATGAAGAAATCTCAGTAGTATATTCTTTGGTGTAATAATATTTGGGAACTAATTCGATTTGAGGTTATGATATTTTGAAGCTCTTGAGGACTTAGTGACAGTTGGTGATATAATTTGAGTTGTTTTGTTTATTCGATGCCATTGAAGTTTTGCTTGAATTTATGTAAAATAAATATAATAATTTGTTAGATCTTTGGCATGTGTGTAACATAAACGTTTTACGAAATAAAAATAATTTTAAATATTTTGGGTATTCGAATCGTATTTAGATGAATAGAAATTTTTGTGCTTTCAAATTATGTTCCGAAGAGTACGTTTACAAGAATGAAACTCAAA
This sequence comes from Panax quinquefolius, assembly GCA_020205615.1. Lineage (NCBI taxonomy): Eukaryota > Viridiplantae > Streptophyta > Magnoliopsida > Apiales > Araliaceae > Panax > Panax quinquefolius. The sequence continues at coordinate 99,880,375 of CM035166.1, read as the reverse complement.
GATATTAACGGGGGCCCGCACCAACGGTGGATCATGTGATTTAATTTGATGCAACGCGAAGAACATTACCAAGACTTGACACAGTAGCTGATGAATCTTTTACTAGTACATTGATAATCACGTGGACCGATGACTTATCCGCGTTGATCGTTAAAATTATGGCGATACATCTTAACTAAATTTTTTTTGTAGCTTATTGGAATTCCGAGGATGGAATTATTTTTAAAGGGTGAAAACTGTAATAACCCATCTTTTTTTTAATAATTAAATATTAATTAATTTTATTTTATACAATTGTATTTAAATTGGAAAAGGTAAATGATTTTGTTTCCCTCTTTTCTTCCTTGTTTTTTTTGGAAAATTAAATTCTTTTAGTAGATAATTAAATAACTGATTAAATTAAAATTGAGTAAGATAATTCCTTTTGTTAAAGTCTTGTGGTAAAATTATTCGGAGTGGGAAGCTACTTGGGAGATAGAGGAGTCTATTTGTGACGCCCCCAAAATTAGGTATACATCACCCATCTTGGGTAGTCAGATACATGGTACAGAATTTAAATACAACTTACTAATATAACTGCTGTACAATACGACATAAAGCGTGAGTTTAAATACAAATATTGTCTACTAGAGATCATACAAACTCAAAAGGAGTCCTCATTACAATTATTATCACACCATTTCACGTAATAAATGAGGACTACTAATGCTATCCTCCGGACCATTACTCCATTCCCCACTCGTCCCAAATCCGGCTATATTCTCATTTCACAAGAGAATAAAGGTGAAAGAAAGGGCGAGCTCAACTAGCTCAAGAAGAAATATTATGACTAAGATAATGCGAATAAATTATCAATAGCCTCAATAGTGTTAAACCGATAAAATATAATGAACATCAAGTTTAACTACAAATGAACCAACAATCCATTAAAAGAGTCAAGTAGAAAATAAAATCTACTATCTTTTATGATTTAAAAGGTTTTTCATCATCATTATAGCCGAGACTCGACTTTAATAAATATTCCACATCATCGAATCACCCCGCACTACTTCGCCAAGGATATTCTTTAGTATCACGACCACAATTATTCATGCACTACGGGCCAAGAATATTTGTGTATTCATTAATAGTCATGATCATGCCAAAATCGGCCCATCAATGCACTACGGGCCCTTTGAGGATTTTACCACATCATTTGTAACATTACGGTCACGATTACAATCAATAGTCTCTCATCATAATCATACCAAGTCCATCTATGCACTACAAAAGCCACGTATGACTTTCAACATAATATAAACATGAGGATGATGACAATGATATAAGAATTCAATAAAACAAGTTCAAGAATTAATTTATCTAGGAGCCAATAACATCCAAACCACGAACATGATCATCGCTTAGAATAAAATTCAAGAATACTTGAAGAATATATTTCCATGAAAGGATCTTCGGATGAAGCGCAAATATCAAGGATATTCCACTAATTTCATGGAGTATAAAGTCAAAGTTTTAACCAACCGGGTATAATAAAGAATGGAATAACAAAAGAAATCACCATGCACGCGATAGACAAGCGGCAAAAGTTATTCCAATGTAATAATAAATAACGGAACTCGTGTCCCAAGCAGTAAACGCATGCATGTGATATTCCAACGTATAATAAAGAATGGAACCAGTCCGGTGTAAAACACACGATGTGGATGTTCCAAATGTAATAATAATAAAGATTTTAACCAGTCCTGTAAAACACATGCATGTGATGTTTCAATGTAATAATAATAAAGATTTTAACCAGTCCTGTGTAAAACACATGCATGTGATGTTCCAACAAAATAATAGAAGAATGTCACCAAGTATAGGGTAAACCACGATACAAAAGTTATTCCAATGTAATAATAAGAATAACAACAGATTCTCTTCATGAATAAGAAAGAATAACACCCTTTACTTTTGGAAGGAGATTGAATCTTTGCGAGTAGTGTAGTAACAAAATACTCTTCTTCTTTCTCTTATTCTCTCTATACTTTCTCTCTCTATAGTCATTTGGAATGAATTAAATGAAAAATAATGAAGCACTAGGCCCTATTTATAGAAGATTTCTAGCTTAGCACCGCCATGTGAAAAGGCAAGTGGCTTCATTAGGTTTGTAATATTCAAGAACGCAATCAAATTGCAAAAATAAGCGGAAGCATGATAAAATCGAGATTTTAAAATTTTTCACAAACCAATTACCCGGATCATCCTTTATGCATATTATTAATTAAACGAAGAATAAGAAATTATGAAATCATACCCTTGTAGAAACGAGCTTCCTCGTGTGCGAGTTCACCTCCTCTTTCTCATGATCTCCTTGAATCTCCTGTAGATTCCTTCCTTTGATCAATGTAAGCCACCCAAGTGTATGGCCTCTAGAGGTGATCCACCAAAGAAGAAGAATTTTCAAGAAGAAAGGTGTATTAGCTCAAACCCTAGTTTTTCTATCTCAGATAGAAAAAGGGCGTCTTCTTGAACTCTTGAATTACGTTATATCGATATCCTCGATATAAGACTCTCTTATAAAGATATCATGTAACCTATTTTAATTAAAATAAGGTATTATTCATTTAATTAAACTCTTTTAATTAAATGGGCTCCTAATCCTATTAGGGGTAATTAATTAAACTCCTTTAACTAATTTTCATTCCTAATCTAATTAGGAATAAATGAGAGTACTTATATTAAATTAATTCCTAAACCTTTTTAGAAATTAAAATAATAATAATTGTAATAATATTAATAAGTCTCCTCTTATTAATTTATATTTAATATTTCTAAAATATTAAATAATAAATATTAAGCTATTTAATTTATTCTATCACCATAGATTAAATTAAATATACTTAACATATTATTACAATTATGCCATTAACTTCTTAAATAATTATTCTTCCTTTTATGGTGTGACCCTTTAGGTTCTCCATATTAAACCTAATTGTGAATAAATCAATTAGAACAATTCTAATCTCATTTAAATAAATAAATTAAACAAATAATTTATTTAAATAAATAATATTTATTCTACAATAGGGATAAGCCTCCTAGCGATCAACGACTTTCCAGATAATATAGATTTCAACATTAATCATAAAAGAACCTTTGAGTAAATAGTTACCAGACAATTCAATCCTTCCACCATACAATGTCCCAATTAAATATAAGACATGGAATTACTATCAAGTCTTATTTTATTTAATTATATGTATTTCGATCCTTAAATGCGTAACTCCAAATAATGCAAATTAGAAACTCCTTTCTAATTTCATTACGCCTTGCCAAGGACTACTGGGTTGTCATTTATCGAATCACATAGAACATTTCTCTTCTTTTTTATTGTGGTAGATTCTTTATTAATCATATATTATCTCCATGTATAACTTGTTATACTCAAGCATATCCTTTGATATACCCTAAGGGTCTTAAGGAATAAGTCAAAGTATAACTCATCATACACAAGATACTATGATGATCTCAAGTCCAAGGATTACTTGTACTACTATCACTACAGAATTCCTATTGACAAAAAAGTAAAACTCCATTAGGTATTCCTTAGCGAGCCACGTTCGGTGAACTTATTCTCCAATAAGCACTTACATACTTGCTTTAGTGTCTCCACACAAATGATCATGAGATCAATCATCCTCATCCAATGAAAAGCAACGTATGTACCAATCTATCCGGATTCACTAATCCCCAATTTAGTAATCCAATGATTGGGAACTATTTTAGTTTTAAGCTTTCTAAGAATTTAGATCTCATTAGAATGATCATCATCATTATTCTAAAAGCATTGCTTAAAACTATGGGTTTATCACATATTATAAAAACAAAGATCATGTAGATAATTAAAAGCCTTTAATAAATTAATACTTTTTATTAATAAATGAATAAGATTGTTACAAAGTATATGCTTTATCATCAAACATGATCGGGCTTGTGTGCATACTACTTTCAATCTCCCACTTGCACTAAAGCCAATCGTCATGGTATCTCATACTCTTCTTCTCTAAGTGACGATTATCCCGTTGTTGGATAAGCTTTAGTTAATGGATATGTAATGTTGTTCATGAGAGTCCACAATCTCTATAGTGATTTCCCATCTTTCAATGATTCTAATAATCAAATGAAAGTGCCACAACACATGTTTAGATCCAAGATGAGACTTAGAACTATTCCTAATTACAGAATGAACTTTTAATCCAAACAATCAACTTGCGACTTCATTTATAGCTATATACTTTGTCTTTATCACTAAACCAACAACTCTTTCTTTGTTTGGAACCTTTCCAATTCAACGCACTTCTTTATTCAAGGTAACCTTTACCTTAAAGTGGATTTTTCTCGTCGTCTTGGTCTCATTCTGAAAAACTTGAGTCCATTAAGCCCTCTAGTTTTAATTAAGACCCACCATGAATATGATCACATCCTTAGTGCTTGGGTTAAGCACTTTAAGATGTTTTCAACGACTCATAGTGAACTTCTCCATAATATGACCGATCAACATCGGTCTCGTACATTTCATTGCATGCATGATTGTCACTCATGCGACCTCTCTTTTCAGGAGTCTGTGGGGACTATTAAGAGAGATATACTCCATAGCTCATCGACATGAGACATCTCTTGGAGTTTGCCATGCTAAACGACTTTAGCATCAAATGAATATACGTTCCTTGGGTTAAGTCGAGCATCCTCTTAAATCTATCTATATAGATTTATATCCCCAATTAAGATACTCTTCCAAATCATTCATGGAGGAATGTTTAGACAACTTTATCTTTACTGATTGTAGCATTGGTATGTCATTCCTTATAGTACTAGGAATGTCACGATGCTCCCACTGACCCTTTTGTACATACTAGAACTCTTACCTCATCGCATGTAACTCTGGATCATCATCTTCTATGATGTGTACCTTATCATCATCATCCATGATGAATCCATACCTCCTAGGTATCTTCTTGTACTATTCGGTTTATGATTCGGTTGTGGTACAATAGGTCTATCTACAGGTTCCTCTTATTTGACTTATAGTGTTTTGTGGATCATGAACTCTTCAAGATCTATAATCCTCCCACTAGCCCTTCAATGATAAACACCTTTATCTTAGAAGCGGCGTGTTTTCGTAATGTGACACCTTTTGCTAAGTAGAATTATAGAACATATACCCTAAACTTACTTTAGGATGTCCCACAAATCTGTACATGTCAAATCTTGTCCCAAGCTTATCCTTCGAAACTTTTTCACATAAGTTGGACAACCCCTTATCTTAACTTACTTAAGATTAGGAATCTTCCCTGTCCATAACTTTTATGGAGTCTTGTGGCTGGATTTTGAGGTTACCTTTTCGTAGATATCCAGCCATTTCTAGGACATGATCCTAGAAGGATACTGGAATGTCGGTAAAATCATTTTGGACCGTACCATGTTCAACAAGGTATGATTTTTCTTTTTTGATACATCAATCAATTATTATGTATCGAGAGGCGTCCATTGTGAGAAAACCATTTGAGATGATCTAGAAACTTATTGCACAAGTATTCCTTCCTTGATCCGATCAAAGAATCCTAATACTTTGCCAATTTGTTTCACTTTTGAATTCTTTGAACCTTTCAAATAATTCACACTTGTATTTCAGCAAATACACACATTCAACTCTTTGAATGATCATCTCCTTTTCTTATACGAATTTGTTCAATATGCAAAATTATTTTTCATGTAAGTCAAGTATACAAAATTTATTAAGTAATATTCCAGTTCTATACAAAACATTATTATTATAAATAGAACAACAATTGTTCTTAATTATAATACCAAAGATTTCATTGTCCAATAATAAAATGGAAATAATATTTTTAACAAGAACTGGAATACAATAACAACTTATTGACTTAATAGATTTGCCCATAGGCATTGCTAAACTATAAGTTTCTATGGCTAATATAGCAACCTTTGCTACATTTCCATACATAGGATTACTTATATTTGTTTAGCTTTCTACTTCTTTGGTCCTTTCATAAATCAATATTTATGATAACCAAAGTCGGTATCCAATACCCAAGTAGAACCTTGACTTAAAGAAAATTTTATTTTAAATCATGAACAAATTTGTATTTATAACCGAAACTTCACTAAGCTTCTTTGGTTAGCCTCTGCAAGATACTTCTCGCAGTTCTTTCCCAGTGTCGAGCTTATTGCGGTGAAGCAAACTCCTTTGCTTGCTCCGTATTAGTTTTGTTCTTATTATCCTTTGTTTATGCCTTTCTATTTACCTTCTTTGAATCGTTCTTCTTTTTTGGAAGATCCTTTGGCCCCTACCAAGTAAGACTTGATCTTTCTTGGTTGAAAGTGACTCTCAACATTTTTTAATATGTTAAGCAAATCAATGAGGTCGATATCTAGCTTGTTCATATAAAAATTCACAACAATTGTGAAAGGAGTTAGGGAGTGAGTGCAAGATCAAATCTTGGCTCAACTCTCCATCCATGAAAAAACTCGTTGTCCTAATTGATCAATCAAATTGATAATGTTAAGGACTTTTATCTGTCTTCAGTAGTGTCATCTGGTCATTCTAGATCGGAAGAGCTCCTTAGATATCTCGATATCTATCAGTCCCATTTTCCTCACCATCAACTACTTGATGTGCGGGAATATAGTAGGAGCATCCATAGTTTCATCTTGTGTTTGAAGCTCATTACTCATGGATGCGAGCATGATGCATTGAGACCATCATGCATCATCTTGCCACTTTCTAAAAGTAGCAATCTCTTCCTCGGAGGCATTGTCTCAACCATTGCAGAGGGATAGGTGTATTAAGACATAAGATAGCTTTTCACCATTAGAACTTTTCTTTCAATTTCCTTAACCAATCAGCTTTAATAATTGACCTCGATTAATTTAGCATCTAATATGCTTCAAAGGATAGTAATTTTAGACATTGTAAAATACATGAAGGTACGTAAATAATGTAACTCTGGACACCAACTTTGATGTACACTCACATTTAATTCATCTTTACTTTACTGGTAAAGATATTCCACAACAAAAGTCATCTTTGCAACGTGACACGAGCGAAGATATTCATATATCAACGAAATACATAATCATTTTCAGAAGTTATATAACAATAATTATAACCATGTTGATCGATTCACCTTTGCACTTAAGCTAAAATATTTATTCAATTGTAAGAATTCAATGGTCATGATCATACCGAATTCACGACAATTCAACTTTTGCACCATCGGCCAAAGAGAACCTATGGTCACGATCATACGAATAATCTACCCGTCTCTTTACACTCGAAATCGAAGAGAAATATCATCATTAGGGTTATAAGAATGTTATATAAAATAATATAATCAAAACATGGTTTTAATTTCAAGAGTAAGATTTATAAATCAACGATAATTTGGTGGGAGAAGAAACCAATTTGTTTGTGAATAGTACCCGTTATGCGTAGTCCGTAAGTGATCATCGTGCAAGTAACCTCGACACGAAAAGATAAAGTTTCATAATAAAATTCATATCCATATTTATAACACCTTAATCCAAATGTTATAAATCACTAGAAATCTCATAATCTAATATTATTAATATTATAATAATATTTTAATCATTTCTCAAACTTATAAACAATTTAATTAAATTGTTTACACTTTACTAATTAATGCGTTTAATCATCATAAAATGCCAAACTCAAAGATTTCATCATCATTAACCAAAACCCTCATAAAAATCTGCATATATCTCATATATGATTCTCAAGCCAATAAATCATATTTTCCAATTTTCTTACTTCCACATAACATATTTAATTCATTTACTCATAACTAGAACATTTTCATGAAAATACCAAATCAGTTCTAAAATATTTCTTTTCCGGGATTTAGTATAAAATAGTCCCATATTGAACATATATTTTCTCGGGAAATTTTAAAAATTCATTTACTATTTTCATATGGCTAAAACCATAGAATATTTAAACATTTATCATAAATTGTACTTTTATCCAAAAAATTCCAAAATTCACGTAGTAGCGATATTATATAGATGTACTCTCAATAAAAATTTCATCAATTTTGGAGTTAACAGCAGGAGTTATAAATAGTTACTTTTTAAAATAGTCTTTTCTCATAAAATTCATAACTCTAATCTATACATCCAAAATACCTCAAATAATCATAGTGGTGTAAAATTCCGAATGATCAAAACATGGATCAATCAAAGCTAGTATCCGAATAGATATTTTAGAAGGCGAAAAGAAAAATTTTATTTTTTCTTGAATAGATCTTAATCAATGTTAAGTGAATAGTCAAGTGTCAGATATCGTGAATAGTCTTGCATTATCGTGAATAAGTAACTCCGACACCAAAAGATAGAAATTCCAAAAAAACATTTTCACGCTTCATTGAATAGTACTTCGTGAATAGTAACTTTCGTGAATAGTAACTCATGAATAGTAATCGTGAATAGTAACTCATGAATAGTAACCCGACATAGAAAAAGTTCCAAATTTGATAAAAACTTGGATCGACATTTGACATAATGATATTGAAAATATCATTTGAGAAGAAAATAACATCCTCACTTATCCCTTACCTCGAAAAAAGACCTTACAGATGGATATCGGATATGACGAAGGAAACTTGCACGATGAATATCAACTCACCAAGTATCTAAATACTCACAAAATACACTCAATAATCTAGAGAAAAAGAGAGAAACTTATGTTTACGGGTGTGATTTTCAATTCTAACTTCTAAATTTTCACCAAAACCTAATTTCCTAATCGCCACCTCTTAAAATTCATAACAAATCATAATGTTCATTTTTTACGGTTCAAAATTTGTGGACATATACTCAACTTATATATGTATAACATATCCAAAATTACAACGATCCAACGGTCAGGATAACAGCGATTTTTCGGACTATTAGTCCTTCCTGGACCCGATTTCATTCAAAATTTCACCACGAAATATCTACAAAAGAATTTTGGGTGATTCAAATTTCTGAGCTTAGCTTACTTCTAGGGCTTTCTTTTTGATATATGGCTCATCTCTTAATTCATTATACACAAAGAGTTATGGATTTTACAAAATCAAGTAATAAACTAATTTTTACGAAAATCCCATATTTTGTTCTCCATTTAGAGCAAATACCGATAAAACACCTCATCATTAATTCCTTCACTTATAACCACATAAATAAATCCATCATTTATATCCACATCAAATAAATATTTTCTTATCACATGAATCAATAATTAATTATTCACAAATAATATTAGAGAATCACGTTTATGATGACTGGTAGTTCGTGGAAAGAGGGGCTTTCGAATAAAAATTCTCCTTCTTGGCGCCGCCAATTAGGTGACCAAACCTCTCCTTGACAGAACTTTCTAGACATTGCCAATAATGCTATCTATTATTGATCCGATAATGGAAAATATTTGCGCAGTGATAATTATTGAACAACGATAATAAAATATCAACCAATGCAATTATTGAATCAATAAAATAAAATATTGAGCAAGAATTCACTGTAACAATTATTGAGTAGTGCCTTCTCACGTAAGAATCAATAATTGAAAAAATCTTTGTCTTCTGGTAGTGTGCTATCTTGTCTGCAAATAACGTATTACTTTACTTTACCAATAGGGTATTCCAGCGATTATAAATCAAAGCCCGTTAATTGATATGGGGCAAATTCGCGCATAGTTATTTATAAAAACTCAAATTTCCAGAACGATAAGTTTTTCCATCCGACATTTTGAAGAAAAAATCATATATCACCCTTAACTTTAACCTTTTATCAATTTAACCATTTACTTAATAGAAAAATTGAGATACTTTTATTTACGTAAAATTAGGGGTCTTTAATCTCATCCTCTCATTGCCGGATTTCGAATATTCTAGAATCACGACACTGATAAGTAATTAAATTAACGAATTCCTTCACTAATATGTTCTAACATTTAGGCTAAATAGCCCTAAATAGAAATTTTCGCCCCGAAATTTCTCCATCAAGCTTCAATCTCCGTGCACGAGTATTTTCTTATTTATCTTCACATCTTTTTATTAATTTCTCCGTTTGCACCGTCTCCACATTAATTTAGCATCAATATTACTCATCTCTCCCTCCTGGGCTTCTATTCCCGATTCCGCCAGGGAGATCCCATATCCCTAAGCTCTACGATGCAGATGTAATAACCCCAAAATAGGTCCATTCCATCCAAACACAGGTATTCCCTAGAGTCTTAAATCGTGGTAACAGTAACTAACTAAAACTGTATTACAACAATTGTCGATGGCGAAATACAACAACCATATTATCTTTGTGAGGTTTGGATACCAATATATACCAAATGTAACCACGGATAGTAATTATAAGTGCTCGAGAGCAACCTCGTATAGTTTATGGTAGAAATCATAATTAAATCGGGTATTATACTCGATTATTAGTGCTTGTAAATATACATGAGCACAAAACACCCTTCCAAATTAAATTCATCACCCTCGGCATCTATAGACCACTCACTCTGTATATATAATTTAATTAAAGGAATTGTGAAACAAAAGGTGAGCACAACCTTCTTTCTATAAATAAATTATCATTGGCCTTCATCAAGAATAAATCGTAGGATTTAGAAATATACGGAAGATGATAAAACTTTTTGACCCGTAGTTGCGGTGAAATGAAGCATCCATTAGAAGAGTCGAACAGACTATAAAGTTCATTGTCTTCTCCACGTTAAAAGTCCACTTGATTTTATCACATCAGAATATCAATCGGTTCCTTTTCCATCATAATTAACTCCCGATTCTATTCGGCCAATCATCTTAATAAATTAAATGCTCGCATTGACGAAAGAAGATATTAATCAATAATTCATCTTCGCATCACAAATTTAAAGATATTCGGCAACAAAAGTCATAATTATAACCATGTTGACCAATTCACCTTTTATAGCTTAAGCTAAAAAATATTCAATTGTAAATTCAACGGTTATGATCATTTCGGTGAACAATTCACTTTTGCACTCTTGAAAGAGAACTACTCATTTACTAATTGAAATCTTACAATCTAATATTATTAATATTATAATAATATTTTAATCATTTCTCAAACTTATAAACAATTTAATTAAATTGTTTTTACAACTTTACTAATTAATGCATTTAATCATCATAAAATGCCAAACTACATCTAGATTTCATCATCATTAATCAAAACCCTAAAAATCGCAGATATATCTCAATATATGATTCCCGGCCAATAAATCATATTTTCCAATTTTTCATTTCACATAACATATTTGAATTTATTTACTCATAACGAGAATATTTTTCTCGAATTTTAAAAATTAGATTTACTATTTTATCACTGCATTTAAACCAATTTAATATTTAAAACATTTATCATAGAATTGTACTTTTTATCTAAAAATTCTAAAAATCTACAAGAGTACAATCGATATTATATGTATGTCTTTCTCAATAAAAATTTCATCAATTTTGGAGTTAACCACTTCGAGGAGTTATAAATAGCCATTTTTAAAATGGTAATTCATAACTCCTAATCTATACAAAAACTGTTCTACGAGAGGGGAAAATGTTAGTCGTAACCGAAGGCATCGAACATCGCTAATAATGCTATCTAATAATATTATTCAAATAATATGAATTATTGATCTGATATATAAAATATCATTGAACAACAATAATAAAATATCAACACAGCTTAATTATCGAATCGATAAAATAAAATATTGACAAAGAATTCATCAGAATTACCGCAAAATCTTCTTGTATCGCTGACAACGTATTACATTTACTTTACCAACCGGTATTCCAATGTCAAGTGTTAATTCAGAATAATTACGTCGTTATTGTAAAAACTCAAATTTTATAGCTTTCTCCATCCGGCGCTTATTCATTATGGGGCCCTAAATGATCAAGCTACAAATCAGTATTGAATATTCTCGGCGGTAAAGAATATTCCACGACCAAACGTAATATTCCCTTTAATAAAATGATAAGTATTTTATACCACTGCTTATTTTCAAAAAAATCATATATCACCTTAACTTTATATCTCCTATTTTCTTCAAAACTATATTACCCTCAATATATATAGTTCGAAAAAATCTAATTAAAGATCTCACTATATAAGGATCCCATTTCAAATGTATATAGCCTTGTGGTGACACAACACTATATATAAACAAATAGGTAGACAACTTTTGTCAATTACATCAACTATGCAACTCCTTTTCTTTTGCCTCTTAGATTATTTTGATCAAGTGGTGGCACATCCGAATCAAAATTATCCAAGTTAAGTCCAGAACTAGCACTCCATATATTCAAAAAGAAAAATATCATCCTTGTGGTGACACAACAAAACAATATTGTTCAATTTTCTTTATCAAGATCAAATGTGATAAATTAATATCTTAAATACTTAATACTTGCCTTGTGGTGACACAACAAACTCATATTAAATATTTAATACTCTATTAATTTTATCATGCTAGAAAGCTGACGTTCGATATTCCAAATATCTTTGAACGCTTAGAACTTAATATAAAAATTTGAGGGTTTGTTATTAAAATGTCTCATCTTGTTTTTAGCGCGCATTGCATGCATATATATATAAAATACGCGTATATTAATGAACATGCGAAGCATGTTTGCATAATATATAATATATATAGTATAAGCATGCACATATAGAATACTTATATTCTACCTGGATTGATTATGGACTTTTATTCTAGTTTGGTTCACTTTAGAGCCACCAAGTGAACCAAAATTGAAACCCCCAGGGGTGCAAGAAATAATATTTAAATATAAGTATTACATTTAAACCCTGGGCTCCATTCTGAAAGCGGGTCTTCAAGCGCTCGCTTGCTCCTTGATCTCCAATTTTTTCAAAATTAATTATAACTATTCCTATTACAAAACTATTTAAAATAAATAAAAACCTTGATCGTGATCGAGGGGAAGTACATAGGAGGAGATAGAATTTACATTAAGAAAAAATTAGAGAAGACGAGGTACGCAGACCCAATTTAATAAAACCCATACATTCATGCATCCAACTAAAATAAAATCCAATCACATTGGTCAATAGTCCATAATCAATCCCATTTATTATCATACATATCACCATATGCATCAATACATAACATTCATCGATGAATAATAAACATTCAATATATATATTGATATCATTTAATGGGCAAATTTAGTTAGTATAAAATCTATTTTTGAATCAAAATAAACTCCTTTATTTTAATCCAAATTTAAATCAAAATAAAACTATTTTATTTTAATTTATCCAATTTTGAATAAAATAAACTATTTTATTTTAATCAAAATCTTTAATCAAAATAAACTCCTTTATTTTAATTAATTACGAATCCAATTCCATGTAAAAAAAATTATTAAAGGAAACACGAATTCTTTTCCTATTCACAAATAAACTCCTTTATTTTTTGAATAATATGAAATCTTATTTCATATTTAAATAAACTCCTTTATTTAAGGAAACATGGATTCTCTTTTCCATTCACAAATAAACTCTTTTATTTTGAATAATATGAAATCTTATTTCATATCTAAATAAACTCCTTTATTTAAGGAAACATGGGATCCAATTTCAACTCCAATTAGTTATCATGAAATCCAATTCCAACTCTAATTAGTTAGCATGAAATCTAATTTTAAAATTAAAATAAACTTTTTATTTTAATTATAAAATTATTAAGAATAATATATATATAAAAACTGAAATCATATTAAAGGTTCACTGAATCATGTTTCATTTCTTGGTTCACGTGAATAAGAAGCATGATTTATGTGATTATATATTTCATTATTATATTATATAATTATAAGATCACGTTAATCCTTCCCTTGAAGTTTCCTGAAGACATAAGCACATTATTATCCATGTAACCTTTTGTGAAGCAACAGGAAAAGGAAGTTGCTTGTGGGTTTTTAAGATATTATATATATATATATAATATATTCTTGTAAACCGTAGGAAGAAACAGCTGGTCTACTTTATGAATAACGAAATCAGCGTTCAGCAAATACACAAACGAGCGTTTTTTTTTTTGTTAAATAAATTTTATACAACAAATTATGCCCAATTAAATTGTTCTAAACACATATCAATATACATATCAAATAAAACAATTAATAATTCGCATAAAGGTTTGGCTCTGATGCCACTGTTAGGTTTGTAATATTCAAGAACGCAATCAAATTGCAAAAAATAGCGGAAGCATGATAAAATCAGATTTTAAAATTTTTTCACAAACCAATTACCCGGATCATCCTTTATGCATATTATTAATTAAACGAAGAATAAGAAATTATGAAATCATACCCTTGTAAAACGAGCTTCCTCGAATGCGAGTTCACCTCCTACTTCTCATGATCTCCTTGAATCTCCGGGTAGATTCCTTCCTTTGATCAATGTAAGCCACCCAAGTGTATGGCCTCTAGAGGTGATCCACCAAAGAAGAAGAATTTTCAAGAAGAAAGGTGTATTAGCTCAAACCCTAGTTTTCCTATCTCGTATAGAAAAAGGCGTGCTCTCCAACTCTTGGAATTACGTTATATCGGATATCCGATATAAGACTCCTCTTATAAAGATATCATGTAACCTATTTTAATTAAAATAAGGTATTATTCATTTAATTAAACTCTTTTAATTAAATGGGCTCCTAATCCTATTAGGGGTAATTAATTAAACTCCTTTAACTAATTTTCATTCCTAATCCAATTAGGAATAAATGAAAGTACTTATATTAAATTAATTCCTAAACCTTTTAGAAATTAAAATAATAATAATTGTAATAATATTAATAAGACTCCTCTTATTAATTTATATTTAATATTTCTAAAATATTAAATAATAAATATTAAGCTATTTAATTTATTCTATCACCATAGATTAAATTAAATATACTTAACATATTATTACAATTATGCCATTAACTTTTAAATAATTATTCTTCCTTTTATGGTGTGACCCTTTAGGTTCTCCATATTAAACCTATTGTGAATAAATCAATTAGAACAATTCTAATCTCATTTAAATAAATAAATTAAACAAATAATTTATTTAAATAAATAATATTTATTCTACAATAGGGATAAGCCTCCCCTAGCGATCAACGACTTTCCGGATAATATAGATTTCAACATTAATCATAAAAGAACCTTTGAGTAAATAGTTACTGTCAATTCAATCCTTCCACCATACAATGTCCCAATTAAATATAAGACATGGAATTCTTCACAAGTCTTATTTTATTTAATTATATGTATTTCGATCCTTAAATGCACAACTCCAAATAATGCAAATTAGAAACTCCTTTCTAATTTCATTCATCTTAACCAAGGACTCTTGGGGTTGTCATTTATCGAATCACATAAGACATTTCTCTTCTTTTATTAGAAGTGGTAGATTCTTTATTGATCATATATTATATCCATGTACAACTTGTTATACTCAAGCATACCCTTTGATATACCCTAAGGGTTTTAAGGAATAAGTCAAAGTATAACTCATCATACACAAGATACTATGATGATCTCAAGTCCAAGGATTACTTGTCTTACTATCACTACAGAAATTCTATTGACGTATAAGTAAAACTACATTAGGTATTCCTTAGCGAGCCACGCTTCGATGAACTTATTCTCTAATAAGCACCTACATACTTACTTTAGTGTCTCCACACAAATGATCATGAGATCAATCATCCTCATCCAATGAGCAAGCAACGTATGTACCAATCTATCCGGATTCACTAATCCCCAATTTAGTAATCCAATGATTGGGAACTATTTTAGTTTTAAGCTTTCTAAGAATTTAGATCTCATTAGAATGATCATCATCATTATTCTAAAAGCATTGCTTAAAACTATGGGTTTATCACATATTATAAAACAAGATCATGTAGATAATTAAAAGCCTTTAATAAATTAATACTTTTAATTAATAAATGAATAAGATTGTTACAAAGTATATGCTTTATCATCAAACATGATTGGCTTGTATTGCATACTACTTTCATTGACGATGGTGATGTGAAAAGAAAGTGGTTTGACGCTTTTGTAATGTGAAACGACAAGTGGTTCGACGCTTTTGTAATGTGAAACGACAAGTGGTTCGACGTCTGGTAAAGGTAATTACTATCGATGAAGGTAATTACTTATTCACAAAGGTAATTACTATTGACAAAGGTAATTACTATTGACGAAGAGACTCTTAGATGATGACATATGGGCCCCCATAAAATAATCAAACTTACCACAAACGCTCTATAATGGACTCTTTATATACATCAAGGATTGAATAAATATTACCACAAATCATTTTATTTTTAATCAACACATATTTAATCTTTCAACAATTATTAATCATTTATAACTTGTCGTCTCAATTATTGATTTAATACTATAACATATTATACAGATGATATTGTGACAATAATTGAATCAATAATATAAGAGATATGATGCAGCAATTACTGTAGCAATAATTGAGCATAGCTGAGTGACTTCTCACGTAAGCATCAATAATCAATATCGTGTGCTACTATACAACTACGCCGTATTCTTTTACTTTTACTATCGGGTAGTTCAACGGTTTAACAGTAACACCTCTGCCGTTATTTTTATAGAAAGATAATTTTGTCGCTTTCTAACTACGACAATACTTCCGTTAATAGGGGTCCACTTAATGATCGAGCGTAAATCGTATTTAATATTCTCCCACAAAAAGAATATTCTCCCACCAAACGAATATTTTATAACAACTTGCTTACTTTGAAAAATTTATAAATATTACCTGAACTATAACATTATATCAAATTTATTCCATAATATTCAAAATAATATTTATAGAAAATTCATCTTTATTTATAAAAGTTGGGGTCTTACAACCTCCCCTTCTTATGAAATTTCACCCTCGAAATTAGGGTACGTACCTGGTATGTCGAAGAGGTAAGGATACCTTGATTTCATTTCAGATTCTAACTCCCAAGTCATTTCCTCAACATCGTGGTTCCGCCACAAAACTTTGACTTGAGGTATAACCTTGGAGCGTAGAATATGTTCCTTCTTATCCAAGATTTGAACAGGAACCTCTTCATACGTCAAATCTTCCGCTATTTCGTCCGGTTCTAACTCAATAATGTGGTTCGGGTCTTTCATATATTTATGTAACATGGATATGTGAAAAACGTTATGAACACGAGACATACTTGGCGGTAAAGCGAGTCTATAGGCCACAATTCCTACTCGATCGAGGATTAAAAATGGACCGATGAATCGAGGATTGAGTAATTGGTATAATGATGACCATTGGTATGATTATGACCAGTAATTGTATATTGGTATAATAATGACCATTGGTGTTATAGTTATATGTCTTTGGCCCGTAGTGCAAAGATGGACTGTTGATTATTGGTTTTATAGTTGTATATCTTTGACCCGTAATGCAAAGATGAACTTTTGATTATCGGTTTTACAGTTGTATGTCTTTGACCCGTAGTGCAAAGATGAACTTTTGATTATTGGTTTTAAAGTTGTATGTCTTTGGCCCGTAGTGCAAATATGGACTGTTGATTATTAGTTTTATTGTAAGACCCCAAATTTTATGAAATAAAAGTATTCAATTTTTCTTATAATTATTATTCTATTCAGTAAATGGTTAAATTGATAAAAGGTTAAAGTTAAGGGTGATATGTGAAAATTTTACAAAGTAAGCAAGTTGATATAAAATATTCGTTGTGTTGGGGAATATTCGTTTGGTCGGGAATTATTCTTTTTGTCAGGGAATATTCGTACGACAGTGCAATCATTGGTGGACCACACAACGGAATAACTGTTGGATATAGAAAGCGACAGAAATAATCTTTTTATAAAAATAACTACAAAACTTTTATCGTTAAACTGTTGAAATACCCAGTGATAAAAGTATAGTAATACGCGTTGTTGGACGGTAGCACACGATATTGCACACATATCTCTAATTATTGATGCTTACGTAAGAAGTCACTTAGTTTCATTCAATAATTGCTACGATGAGTTCTTTGATAAGATCTCATATTATTGATTCAATTATTGTCACAGTATCATCTGCACAATATTTATATTATTAAATCAATAATTGAGATGACACAATTATTCATATTATTATTTGCATTATTGACAATGTCTAGAAAGTTCTGTCGAGGAAAGGGGTTTGGTTATTTAATTGCGCATCGGTAAGGAGAAATCCTTATTGAAAAGCTCCCTCTTTCCTGGGAACGATATGGTTGTCAATATTGTGCGTTATAAGATTAATGATCAATAATTGTTGAAAGATTAAAAATATGTTTATTAAAGATAAGTGATTTGTGGTAAAAAAAAATATTCAATTTTTGATTAAAAAATATTTAATTTTTGATTAAATGTCGTGCAAAATACGACAACACATAAGCTGTGAGTTTCAATACAAATATTGTACTGAATATAATATGACAATATACATACCCAAATTATTACAATGCCATATAAAATACAGCAACAAATATTTCAAGTCTTCAAAGAAACACGAGATGATTTATGTCCTCTTCATTTTAATAGGTTGTATTTTTCACGCTTCCAAATTCGAGTTCACCTCACCTTACTGTTGTTCACCAAAATTAACTATTAAATGACGTATAAAATACGACACACACATTTTAAGTCATCAATACAATCATATATTGTCATGCTATTTTATAATGTATTGAGAAATTTCAACCGTCACAGACCATCACTTTATTCCCTTGTTATCCCCGCTTAACCCAACTACACTCTTATTACTTGAAAGGAATTATGAAGTAAAAGGGTGAGCACAAATAGCCCAGTAAGGAATATTATAACTAAAGATAATTAAATTATCAATAGCCGTCATCAGTAATAAATCAGATATTTAGAATATATGGTAGATGATAAAAGTTTTTAACCATAACTGCAGCGGAATCAACAATCCATTAGAAGAGTCAAGTAGAACATAATGTCTATTATCTCCTCCGCATTAAAAGTCCATCATTAATATTTTTTTCATATAATACCCATCAACAGTTCTTTGTTGTACCCAAGATAAAGAGAACTTTTATCACTTGTCTTGACCTGAACCACCAAAGATTATAGTTAAATTCATAATTCATGTTTATAATCATGTAAATTAACAGTTTCTCCTTGTCAAAAATGCTTAATAGAACTTTCACTCAATATCCTTGCCCCAAAGGCTAAATATATTCAAATGTAATAACAATGATCATATCAATCAATTGTCTATCTTTTCACCACGGGCCAAAGATATTCAATTATAAAACCAATGGTCATGATCATGCCAATCAATTGTCTCTCAGTGCACTACGACCAAAGACATTCAACTGTAAAAGCAATGGTCATGATCATGCCAAACAATAGTCTATTTTTGCATTACATGCCAAAGATATTTATTTGTATCATATCAATGTGCATGATCATGTTATACATCTGCCCATCTTTGTACTACGGGCCAAAGCTATGAATCAAAAGTTCATCTTTGCATTACGGGCCAAAGAGAACTTTCATCACAAGTCTTTATCTGTAACATTAAAGGTCATGATTATACCAATACACAGTTCCTGGTCATAATCATACCAATCAACAGTTCATCTTTGCACTACGGGCCAAAGATAACTTTCCAACACAAATTTAAGTCTGAGAATTATAACAATGATATAAAGAATTAATCAAGTGAGATCAATGATAAATATTAGAGATTTGTAATTCGATTTATCCAGAGTTCAAGAATGTCCAAATTGTCAACATGAAGATCAAAGAAAAGATCAAGAAAAATAGTATCCCGGCATGAAAAGAAAAAGATTCATAAAAGATAACTTGGTCAAAGAAAAGAAAATTAAATTCCATTGTGAATAGTACTCATGAATAGTACCCTGAATAAATAGTATCCCGGCATGAAAAGATTAAAATTTCAATAAGAGAGTTCAGACCAATATTCCAGTGAAACGATATTAGATGAATCAAAAACCTCAAGGAATTTCTAATCATTTCAGGAATTATAGAAGCAATAGTAAGTTTAGATTTAGGAATATGAAATGAAATAATACAAGAAACTGCAAATGAATTTTCACCTATCATGCGGTAATCCGCATAGACAGATCATTTCCATAACTTAATAAATAATGAATACGAAAAGTTATTCACCAGGCATGCGGTAGTCCGCGTAGACAGGTTATTCCCACAAATTAATAAATAATGAATATGACAGGTTATTCACCAGGCATGCGGTAGTCCGCGTAGACAGTTTATTCCCACAGATTAATAAAAAATGAATATGAAGGGTTATTCACCAGGCATGCGATAGTCCGCATAGACATGTTATTCCCACAGATTAATAAAAAATGAATACGAAGGGTTATTCACCAAGCATGCGGTAATCCGCATAGACATGTTATTTCAATAGATTAATAAGGAATGGAATGACAACCATTATAAGTATAAAACAAATAACATCATTTACGAATACGAAAGAAATAATACCCCTTACGAATACGAAAAGTAATATCCCTTACGAATACGAAAAATAATATGCCCTACGAATACGAAAAATAATATCTATTACCTTAGTAGGAGATTGGATACTACAATAGTGTAGTAGTAGAATACTTTTCTTCTTTCTCTCTATAGTTTCTCTCACTATAGCTTGTGATTATAACTTTTCTCTTCAAAAATGGTAGGAAATAATGAATAGATGGAGGAGTATTTATAGGCTAGAAAAAGGTAGCAAATTATGAGGTTAATTATACTTTAGTACCTTCATCTTTGTCTTTATTTTTAATTTAGTCCCTCAAGTGTTATCAATCTTGCATAACATCCCCTAATAGTACTTGCATGTGAACTAGTAGTTCTTTGCATGTGAACCAATAGTTCCTTGCATGTGAATTAATAGTAATTAATTGCTCATTTATCCGATTAATTGCTCGTTTGGTCAATTTAACATCCAAAAATCAACTATTATCGAAATAAATGTCAATTTTCACTAACATTAATATTCTCAACACAATGGAAATATTTTTATCAACAATTTTATCTTTAAATTTTTGAAGTTTGATTTTTTGACCAAAAAGTCAACCATGACAAATTTTGTGTTTATAGTCTATTTTGACTATTTTTATCATACTGAGACTCAAATATCTCGTCTGCGTCTCCAAATTCAACTCCGAACTCTAAGTTTGACTTTTCTACATAAAAGTCAACTGTTAACTTTGACCAAAAAGTCAACCTTGAAACCATATCGAGTTTACAGTCTTTTTTTACTAGATCCATCGCTCCAGAATTCAACCGAGTAGTCCGCTCATCAAAATTTTATTATGAACTCAAATTCGAGTTTTAATGTTATTTTCTTTTGTTTTATACACACTTTTACTTTCTTAGTTAGTTCAAACTATTAAATTAGTCTTGACTAACTATTAAATTAAATCTTATCACTTGTTGCTAATAAATATATATAACACATTTTTAATCTTTCAACAATTATTCATCATTAATAGTATAACTCATAATATTGACAACCAAATCGTTCCCAGGAATGAGAGGGTTTTTCGATAAAAATTTCTCCTTATTGGCGCGTAACTAAATAACATAACTCATTTCTACGACAGAACTTTCTACATATTTTTAATAATGCTAATAATAATATGAATAATTGTGTCGTCTCGATTATTAATTTAATATTATAAAATATTGTGCAGATGATACTGCGACAATAATTGAATCAATAATATGAGATACTATGCAACAACTACTATGGCAATTATTGAATACTGAGTTACTTCTTACGTAAGCATCAATAATCAGAGATATTGTGCAATACTGTGTGCTACTGTGCAACAACGCGTATTAATATACTTTTATCACTGGGTATTTAAACAATTTAACAGTAAAAGTTTTGCCGTTATTTTTATAAAAATGTTATTTCTATCACTTTCTATATTCGACAGTTATTCCGTTGTGGGGTCCACCAATGATTGCGCTGTTGTAAGACCCCAAATTATTAATAAATAAAATTTAATTTCCTCTATTTATCATTTTGAAAAAGTAAGGGTTGATTTGATTAATGTGGTTAGTTATGGGTAAAATGCGCAAATATTTCAAATAAGCAAGTGGTTATAAAATACTCATTGTTGTCGGAGAATATTCGTTTGGCCGTGGAATATTCTTCTTTGTCGGGAGAATATTCGCATGCGACGGTAGCGACCTTGTGTGGGCCCCATAACGGAAAGTGAATGAATGAAGAAAACGACAAGTATAAGTTGTTTATAAATAATCTACGTAGTTATTACTGCTTAACACTTTGTTGGAATACTCTCATTGGTTAAAACACACGATACTGCGTTGTTGCAGCACAAGAGAGATACGGTATTGCACCAATTATTGATTCTTACGTAAGAAGGCACTACTCAATAATTGTTACAAAGAGTTCTTGCTCAATATTTTATTTTATTGATTCAATAATTGCTACAAAGGATATTTTATATTACTTGTTGTTTCAATAATTGTCACTACACAAGATTTTTTTATTATCGAAGCAATAATTCATATTATCCTAATAATATTATTAGAAAATATTATTGGCAATGTCTAGAAAGTTCTCGTCTAAAGAGAGGTTTGGTCACCTAATCGCGCCAAAGAAGGAGAAATTATTATTAGAAAGCCCCTTTTTCTGGGAGGAAATGTTCTGGTTATCAATGATTGTGATTCTCAGTAATATTATTTGTGAATAATTAATTATTGATTTATATGATGAGGAAAATATTGATTTTATGTGGATATAGATGGAGAAAATTTTTAATGTGACAATTGTTAAAAATTGATATTTTATCTTTTCTGATAAAATAATATTTTATTATTATAATGGTGATATTTTTACAATGAATGTGGGATATATGAGTATATGAGGAGGAAGAGTATTTTTGTTCAATAAATGTTTAACACATGTTTTGTGTGTTGGTGGACACAATTTTTGACTGAAATTTGATTATAGCTTGTAAAATCACTCGTTTGTGAATTTCATGTAAATTTACATTTGGAATTTGGAAAAACTTTCTTCGCAAAGTTGTAGAAATTAAATTTCCTATGGAAAGGACATGAGGTTCAATTTTTTGATAAAAGGGCTATTTATTATGAATTATTGAAGTTCCAGTTATTGAAATCCTGAATTGATTTTGTAACAAAATTGTTTTAAAACATGTTTTTCATTTTTGGTGCATTTTTGTGGAAAATGTGTTTTTGATGTGGTGGGCTAAGGAAAATTTGGTTATAAATATATTATTATATTCAATTTTCTGCTTTGGTATTCTAAGCATTTTCCTATAAATAGGGTGCTTAGGTTAGAATTGAAAATCACACCAGAAACTGAAATCTTCTTTCTCTTTCTCTCTCGATATATTGAGCGTATTCTTGTGAGTATTTTAATACTTTGAGTGTTGTTATACGGTGTAACTTTCTTTCAGCACTATATTCAGTGTTCCAACCAGAAGTACTATTCTTTCGAGGTAAGGGATGTTATTTTCTACGTAAGTGATATTATTTCTTCAATATCATTATACCGAAATATTGGTTGGAATTTTTATCAAATTTGAAACTTTTTCGTGTCGGGGTTACTATTCATGAGTTACTATTCATGAGTTACTATTCACGAGTTACTATTCACGAGTACTATTCACGAAGCATGATGATTTTCTTGTGGAATTTCTATCTTTTGGTGTCGAAATTACTATTCACGTATACGACACTATTCACGTATACGGCACTATTCACGAATACGACACTATTCACAGAAAAATTAAATTTTTGTTTTTCGTCCAAAATATTTATTATGGATACTAGCTTTGATTGTATCCATGTTTTGATCATTCTTGAATTTTACTCCACTATGATTATTTATGAGGTATTTTTGGACAGGGAATAGCTGAAATACGAATCCTTAATATTTATTCTTTTGTTTCACTGGATTCGTTTTCTTTAAAATATTTTTCATCATCCTCAGTCCTAAATGATGATATAATTGAATATCTTTGGCCTGTAGTGCAAAGATTAATGATTTCAGATGAATATCTTTGGCCCGTAGTGCAAAGATGAACAGGTGTTTAGATGAACATGACCAACTGGTGAATATCTTTGGCCTATAGTACAAAGATGAATATTTGATTCCAGATATATATTGATTTATGTTACAGGGATAAAATGTTGATGATGGACTTTTAAATTCATAGATAATAGTAGATTTCATTCTCTACGTAACTCTTTTATGAATTATTATTTCCGCTGCGAATATTGATTTAAAACTTGTTGTCTATTGTATTCTATTAGATTTTTCCCTGTTGAAGACTAACGATAATTTGTTCTATATTATCTTGGTCATAATGTTCTTTATCGGCTAGTTGAGCTCACCCTTTTCCTTGTTGTTCCATTTTTCTTCTCTCGTGAGGCGAGAATGTAACGAGTACTAGTCGGGTGTGGAATGATGATTCTAGAAGTGGTTCTAGTAGTCCTCACTATTCTACAAAAAATAGTGTATTAATAATTGTAATGAGGACTTATTTGAGTGTGAATATTGTCTAGATGATAATATTTGTATTTAAACTCACAGTTTTTATGTTGTATTAAAAAAGTTGTAGTTGTTTCTGTACCATGTTTTTTGATGACTCAGAATGGGTGTTGTATACCTATTTTGGGGGCGTCACAGTTGGTATCAGAGCTTAGGGATATGATCTCTGGCGGAGATCGGGGAATAGAACTAGGAGAGGAGAGATGAGTAAATCCTTCGCTATTGTGTCCTACCTAAGCTTATTTGTTGGTCTGTCATAATATAGGGAAATTATGTGATATGTTAATTTGTTAAATTAACCCTTGTTTTATGGCAGCATTTAAGAATGTCCACTGAGAATGTTAACAGTGGAGTAAATGAGACCGTGGAAACACATGTGCTCACCAACGAGGAAAACGTGCAACAGACTGACAATGTTCCTCCTGTGAACAACACCACTGAGCAGATGATGAACGATGGGATGTTTAGAAGCTTTTTGCAGTTCATGCAAAATCAGACGAGGGAGACTCGTGTTTAAAATACAGGAGGAAATGATAACAATTCACGGTTTGTCACAGCCAAGCAGTTCAAAGAGTTGGGACCACCATAATTTATTGGAAAGCCAGATCCGATCAAGGCAGAGACGTGGGTTAAACAAATTACCAAGATATTCGATGTCTTGGGATGCACGGAGGAATAGAAGGTTCCATTCGACACCTTTATGTTCTGTGGCGAGGCAGATTACTGGTGGGAGTCTGTGAAGCATACCCATCCAGCCGCACTCAGCATGTCTTGGGAGACATTTCAGAATCGCTCAATGACAAGTACTTTCTGAAAGTATTCGCTATATGAAGGAGGTAGAGTTTATTAGACTAGAAGCGAAATAACATGGCGGTGTCCAAGCACGAGGCAAAGTTTGCAGAGTTATCTAGTTTGCACCTCATTTGGTGGAGAATGAGGAACGATGACGTGGATGTTTCTAAGAGGTTTGAAACCCAAAGATACGCCAATATCTCATTTCTCAAAAATTTTCTCTATTCAGATGTTGTCAACATGGCTCAATTATTAGAGCGAGATAACGAGTACTGCCAATCGGCGAGGACCACAACCGGGATCATACTATGTGGCAACGAACCAATGAGAAAGAAAAAATATCGAACAACGATAACTAGCGGAGAAAGAAAAATACGGAGGAGATTCAACAACCACTCGGTTATAAGTGCGAGAAAAGAAGGACATATCAGCCCAAATTTCCCACAACAGTTTAAGATATGTTATAACTGTGGAAAAGAAGGGCATATCGCTCGAGATTGCACTGTAGCGAAATCAAGTCCAGCGGGGATGGTGACTCAAAAGGTTGTCCCAGAAAAGTCAAAGTCAACGGTTCCTAGAAGAGCGTTTGTCGTGACCGGTCAGAATGCAAGGAACCCGAACGAAGTTAGCACGAGTTAGTTAATTATAAATTCATGCGAAGTTTATACCTTACTAGATACTGGTGCTACCCATTCATTTATTTCTCCTGCTTGTGCTCAACGTTTAAACTTGACTCCGGAGAAATTAGACTTTGATTTATCTGTGGAGACTCCGTTAGGAGAAACTTTCATCACATCCACTATTTAAAAATCTTGTTTGATCCAAGTTGGCACCATCACATTACCTGTTGACCTTATCTCTTTAAAGATACTTGCTTTTGATTTGATTTTAGGGATTGATTGGTTAACTACTCATCATGCCAAATTGATTGCTTTTGTAAGGTTGTTAGTTTTCATATTCCTAAGCAACCTGTTATTCGAATTTAAGCAACCAAACCATTGAAGTCAAACTCTTTCATATCAAGCCGTAAAGTCATTCGTTTATTGAAAAACGGATGTCAAGCTTTCTTAGCCATGTTATGACTTGAACAAAAATACGCCGATTTGAATGATATTTCGCTTTTAGTAAATTTCCGACGTATTTCTGAAAAATTTCTGCATACTCCCGAGAGCGTGATATTGAATTTTGTATCGAATTTGAACCCAAAGACAAAACTCATTTCTAAAATCTCATATCGAATGGCTCTATTGAACTTCGTGAGTTAAAACCCAACTATAGAAGTTGATAACCAAGCCTCTATCTGGTGACTTCTTTTGTGGAATGCACCGCCGGACTCTCAAGGGGACGCCATATTCGCATGCGATAGTAAACCGATAGGTGTCATTATGACGTCTATCCAAGGTTGGGATATGAGTCACAATTGAGAGCAACCTAAGCTTCAGAATCGAAATACGTAGCTTTCTAGGCTTAGTTAGTTATTATCGGAGATTCGTTGAAGGATATTCTCGAATCGCTATTCTATTAACGCAGCTGACTCGTAGAGATACAAAATTCGAATGGAGCAAGGAATATGGGAAGAGCTTCGAAGAACTCAAGAGGAGACTCATTTCGGCACATGTTCTGTCCATACCATCCTGGAAAAGCGAACGTGGTAGCTGACGTGTTGAGTAAAAGATCGTATACGAGTACAAATGCGATATTGTCAAAGACCCATTTCATATAACTTACAAATGATAGATATAGAATTAAAGACTATAGGGACTCACGTGATGATATACGAGTAGAACCGACTTTAATCGATAAAGTTAAAACCGTTCAAGCTACACACCGGAGCTGATGAATATGAAGAAGAAGGTGCAAGAAGGTGCTATTCCAGAAGAAAGAATCGATGAAAAAGGAATACTTCGAGTCCACTCCAGACTTTGTGTTCCTAAATATTCTGATTTGAAGTACAAGATGATGATGGAGGCACACAATACACCATTTGCAATCCATCCTGGAAGTACCAAAATGTATCGTGATCTTCGACATACATTTTGGTGGAACAATATGAAGAGAGAGATTGCAAAGTTTATCTCAAGGTGTTTAACTTGTCAACGTGTAAAGGCGGAGCATCAAGTGCCAAAGGGTCCGTTGCAACCACTTGAGATTCCGAAATGGAAGTGGAACACATTACCATGGATTTTTACTACGGTCTTCCCACGCTTTCTCAAGGAATAAATGCTATTTGGGTTATTGTTGATAGATTAACCAAGTCCGCTTTCATTTCTTGCCAATACGGAGACTTATTCCTTGAACGTCTTGCTAGTATGTATGCGTGAATAAGATTGTGAGGTTGCATGGCATACCAAGATCCATAGTTTCGATCGTGACCCAAGATTTACTTCAAGATTTTGGGTTAGCTTGCAAAAAAGCTATGGAGTGCAGTTTACTTTCGATTGAGCATACCATCCTCAAACCAGGACGGGCAATCGAGAGAGGACTATTCAAACTCTTGAAGATCTATTAAGACTTTGTGTCCTAGATTTCAAAGGGAGTTGGGAGGAGTACCTACCATTGGTGGAATTCTCCAACAACAACAGTTATCAGGCAAGTATAGGTGTGGCTCCATTTGAAGCATTGTATGGACGAAAGTGTCGCTCTCCAGTATGTTGGGATGAGGTAGGAGAAGCAACTTTGTTAGGACCAGAGTTGGTATGAATGACTACAGAGAAGATTCAAATGATTCATACAAACGGCACAGGATCGACAAAAGAGTTATGCGGATATTCATCGAAAGGACGTGGAATTTAGTATTGGGGATCATGTATTGTTGCGTGTGGCTCTAAGGAAGGGAGTTACAAGATTTGGGAAGAGAGGAAAGCTCAATCCACGATTTATTGGTCCATTTCAGATTCTTGACCGAGTAGGAAATGTGGCCTATAGACTCGCGTTACCTCCAAGTATGTCTCGTGTTCATAATGTTTTTTATGTCTGTGCTACGTAAATATGTGAAAGACCCAAACCACGTTATTGAGTTAGAACCGGACGAGATAGCCGAAGACTTAACGTACGAAGAGGTACCTGTCAAGATCTTGGATAGAAACGAGCATGTCCTACGCACGAAGGTCATACCACAAGTTAAAGTTTTGTGGAGAAACCATTGTATTGAGGAAATGACCTGGGAGTTGGAAACGGAAATGAAAGCGAGGTATCCTCATCTTTTCGAAACACTAGGTACGTACGTCAATTTTGCGAATGAAATTTCATAAGGAGGGGAGGTTGTAAGACCCCAAATTATTAATAAATAAAATTTAATTTCTTCTATTTATCATTTTGAAATAGTAAGGGTTGATTTAATTAATGTGGTTAGTTATGGGTAAAATGCGCAAATATTTCAAATAAGCAAGTGGTTATAAAATACTCATTGTTGTCAGAGAATATTCGTTTGGTCGTGGAATATTCTTTACTGCTTCGGAGAATATTCGTGCACGACAGTAGCGACCTTAATTTGTGGGCCCCATAACGGAAAGTGAATGAATGAAGAAAATGACAAGTATAAGTTGTTTATAAATAACTACAGAGTTATTACCAATTAACACTCGTTGGAATACCCGTGGTTAAAACACGATGTCTGGCGTTGTTGCCGCAAGAAGACACGCGATGTTGCACCAATTATTGATTCTTACGTAAGAAGGCACTACTCAATAATTGTTACGATGTTATTCGCTCAAAGATTTTATTTTATTGATTCAATAATTGCTGCAGTGATATTTTATATTACTGTTGTTTCAATAATTATCACTACACAGTATTTTCTATTATCGAAGCAATAATTCATATTATCTGAATAATATTATTAGAAAATATTATTGGCAATGTCTAGAAAGTTCTGTCTAAAGAGAGGTTTGGTCACCTAATTGCGCGCTAGTAAGGAGAAATTATTATTAGAAAGCCCCTCTTTCCGGGAATGACTGGTTACAAGATTGTGATTCTGTAATATTATTTGTGAATAATTAATTATTGATTTATATGATGAGGAAAATATTGATTTTATGTGGATATAAATGGAGAAAATTTTTAATGTGACAATTGTTAAAAATTGATATTTTATCTTTTCTGATAAAATAATATTTTATTATTATAATGGTGATATTTTTACAATGAATGTGGGATATATGAGTATATGAGGAGGAAGAGTATTTTTGTTCAATAAATGTTTAACACATGTTTGGTGTTACAAAAAATGTTTAACACATGTTTTGTGTGTTGGTGGACACAATTTTTGACTGAAATTTGATTATAGCTTGTAAAATCACTCGTTTGTGAATTTCGGTAAATTTCTGTTTGGAATTTGGAAAAACTTTCTTCTGCAAAGTTGTAGAAATTAAATTTCCTATGGAAAGGACATGAGGTTCAAATTTTTTTTGATAAAAGGGCTATTTATTATGAATTATTGAAGTTCCAGATTATTGAGTTTTGAATTGATTTTGTAATTAAAAATTGTTTAAAACATGTTTTTCATTTTGGTGCATTTGTGTGGAAAATGTGTTTTTCATGTGGTGGGCTAAGGAAAATTTGGTTATAAATATATTATTATATTCAATTTTCGCTTTTTGTGTTTCTAAGCATTTTCCTATAAATAGGGTGCTTAGGTTAGAATTAAAATCACACACCGTAAACTGAAATCTTCTTTCTCTTTCTCTCTCGATATATTGAGCGTATTCTTGTGAGTATTTTAATACTTTGAGTGTTGCTATACGGTGTAAGTTTCCTTCAGCACTATATTCAGTGTTCCAGCTAGAAGTACTATTCTTTCGAGGTAAGAGATGTTATTTTCTTCGTAAGTGATATTATTTCTTCAATAACATTATGCCGAAATATTGGTTGGAATTTTTATCAAATTTAGAACTTTTTCATGTCGGGGTTACTATTCATGAGTTACTATTCATGAGTTACTATTCACGAGTACTATTCACGAAGCATGATGATTTTCTTGTGGAATTTCTATCTTTTGGTGTCGGAGTTATTATTCACGTATACGACCTTTATTCACGATACTTTATTCACTATTCACTTCTAAAACGACACTATTCACAGAAAAATTAAATTTTCATTTTTCGTCCAAAATATTTATTATGGATACTAGCTTTGATTGTATCCATGTTTTGATCATTCTTGAATTTTACTCTACTGTGATTATTTATGAGGTATTTTTGGATGAGAATAAATTAAATACTTAATCCTTAATATTTATTCTTTTGTTTCACTTTGGATTCGTTTTCTTTAAAATATTTTTCATCATCCTCGGTCCTAAATGATGATATAATTGAATATCTTTGGCCTCAGAGTCTGCAAAGATTAATGATTTCAGATGAATATCTTTGGCCGTAGTCAAAGATGAACAGTGTTGAGATGAACATGACCAACTGGTGAATATCTTTGGCCTATAGTGCAAAGATGAATATTTGATTCCAGATATATATTGATTTATGTTACAGGGATAAAATATTGATGATGGACTTTTAAATTCATAGATAATAGTAGATTTCATTCTCTACGTTAACTCTTTTATGAATTATTATTTCACCGCGAATATTGATTTAAAACTTGTTGTCTATTGTATTCTATTAGATTTTTCCTCGTTGAAGACTAACGATAATTTGTTCTATATTATCTTGGTCATAATGTTCTTTATTTGGGCTAGTTGAGCTCACCCTTTTCCTTGTTGTTCCATTTTTCTTCTCGTGAGGCGAGAATGTAACGAGTACTAGTTAGGTGTGGAATGATGATTCTAGAAGTGGTTCTAGTAGTCCTCACTATTTTGTAAAAATAGTGTATTAATAATTATAATGAGGACTTATTTGAGTGTGAATATTGTCTAGATGACAATATTTGTATTTAAACTCACAGTTTTTATGTTGTATTAAAAAAGTTGTAGTTGTTTCTGTACCATGTTTTTTGATGACTCAGAATGGGTGTTGTATACCTATTTTGGGTGCGTCACAGCTGTCGTACGAATATTCCCCGACAAAAAGAATATTTCCTGACACAACGAATATTTTATGACAACTTGCTTACTTGGTGAACTTTTCACATATCACCTTTAGTTTTAACCTTTTATCAATTTAACCATTTACTGAATAAAATAATAATTATAAGAAAAATTGAATACTTTTATTTCATAAAATTCGGGGTCTTACATGTGACGTCGCCAAATTCGAGTCTAAACTATCCAATTTGAATCGTTAAAATACATAGTACAAACACAAATTTTCTTATTTACAACTATTATAATGTCGAGAAAAATACGATAACACATACTGTGACGTCCCCAAATTCGGCTCTACACTACTCTATTTGATTCACCAAAACCAATTATTACAACGCCATGAAAATACGGCTATACACATATTTTAAATTTTCAGTACAATTATTGTCACATTATTTTACAATATACTAAGAACTATTACTGCTACTAACTTAGACCACTCCATTCCCTTGTTCTCCCCGCTAGACCCAGCAACAGCCTTATTTCCTAAAAGGAATTATGAAACAAAAGGGTGAGTACAAAT
Source organism: Panax quinquefolius (assembly GCA_020205615.1). Classification (NCBI taxonomy): domain Eukaryota; kingdom Viridiplantae; phylum Streptophyta; class Magnoliopsida; order Apiales; family Araliaceae; genus Panax; species Panax quinquefolius. The sequence continues at coordinate 99,848,315 of CM035166.1, read as the reverse complement.
TAAATAACCCAGTAAATAATATCATGACTAAGATAAAGTAATTATCATTAGCCTTCATCAAATAAATACAATGGACCAAGTAATCTATTAGAAGAGTCAAATAGATCATAATATATACTATCTCATCCAGTTGAAAAAATCATCATCGATATTTTATCATTGTGACACCAATCAACAGTTTCTGGTTATAATGATGACAATCAACAGTTTTTGTTTGTACCAAGGCCAAAGAGAACTTTCACTACGTATCTTTGTCTGTAACACCAAAGGTCGTGATTATACCAATTCACATTTCCTACTCATAATCATGTTAATCAACAATTCCACTTTGCACCCAGGCCAATGAGAATATTCACCATGCATCTTTGCAAGACTAATGATATTCAACAATCATTTTATCTTTACACCAAGGCCAAAGACATTCTCAACATCTTAGTTTTGATAATTATTAAAAATCAATGATATGATGAATGGACAAAAATAATCAAAATAATAAGATAAAGAATAAATAGTAGTGATTTTCAATTTAATTTATCCAAAGTCTAAATGGTCAACACGATATCTAGAAAATTGATTAAAGTTATTGATAAAATATAAAGTTTCTAGTTCAAAAATAACAATTTAAAATTTAATTGGAAGATTCAGGTCAAAGATATTAAATGAAACACAAACTATTACGAATATTCTAATCATTTCAGGAATTTTCACCATTTAATTATAAGACTGTAGAAAAAAATAATAGTTTCTTACGATAAATTTAGAAGTATAAAAGCAAATGATATCCTTTACCGTAGTAGAAAACTAAATATTATCTATTATGTAGGAGATTAACTTGAGAAATTCTTGCACTATTAACAACACTCAGAGTATCCTTATATTTAAAGAAATACTCACAATATTGTAGTAGAAGAATTTAGTGTTTTTGATATTCTGATGGTGTGTTTTGTTGCTCATCCGAGCAACCTATTTATACTGAAAATTGAGGAGACAACTAGCACCCATGTTTTGACAAAATAACCAAATGAGCTATATAAAAATGTTGCTAATGGAACGTCTTATGGCCCCATAGAGAAAATTATGCATGCTTTAACTAAATAAGAATGTTGGTAGTGGAATTGGTGGGCCCAACCATTTTGAAAGTTTGTAGGAATTTTGAATTATTGTGGGTCCAAGCAATTTTAAAAGGAAAGTTTGAGGAAGTTTTGAATTATTGTGGGTCTTATCCATTTTGAAAGTTTGCAGAAGTTTTGAATTATTATGGGTCTCCCAAAAATAAGTCAAACTTATAACAAACGCCTCATGCAAAGCCTCTATATTTATATCAAAAAAAATTGAATAATATCTACCACACATCACTTAGTAACACCTTTAATTTTATTCATCAATTATATACAATTATTCATAATTATTATAAACTCACAATATTGACAACCAGATCAATCTTAGGAAAGAGGGGGCTGACCTTTCGTAGAAACGACGCGTAATTAAACAACCTCTTTCCTTAACAGAACTTCTAGACATTGTCAATAATGCTAACTAGTCTAATAATATCGTATCAAATAATATGAGTTACTGTGTTGTAAAAATTATTGATTTAATAATATGACATATTGTGCAGATATTATTATAATAATTATTTAGTTAAAATAATATGCAATTGCTACTGTAACAATTATTTAATCAATAATATGAAATACTGTGCAATACTGTCTGATACTGTGGAATGTCGTGTGCAACTGTAGAATATCGCGTGTTACTGTATTTTTAACGCCGGGTATTTAAAGAGTTAAAAGTGATAATACCGTTGATAATTTTTATTAAAAAAGTTATTTCTATCGTTTTCTGTATCCGACACTATTTCGTTGTAGGGACCACAAATGATTGATTATTTTGGCAGCGTCGTACTTTTACCTAATATTCCCGAAAAAATGATCATTCACCGACACAATGAATATTTCCCAACATACTTTTATAATCTGCACATATCATCATTAACTTTAACTTTTTATCAATTTAACATTTTACTATTTAGTATAATAATCATAAAGAAATTTATTTATTTTTCATAAAAGTTGGGGTCTTACAACTATAACTTGTGACATATTCACTATTACAATTAATAACCAATCAAACTTAATAGATGGGGAAGAAACAAACTCACAAACAAGTCTCGCATATAAAGACGAAATCAAACTTTCATAAAGAAGAAAATAAGCTTACTTAAATGAGAATTGAACCTTAAACCTAAGAGTCACAGTACTTCGATCTTAATTAAACATTAAGCTAAGAACTCATCGGCCTTTTGGTCTATATCTAGTTTACCTAGATAAAGTATTAATGAGATACAATTTATAAATATTTTGTCCAAATAAATCAAATAATTTTTGTATAGTTATTTAGTATTTATTTTTTTTTTTAAAAAGCAAATGGATTTCATTTCATTAAAACAAAATCCTTGCAAAACATGGCAATCCAAAAGGTATGGATTAGGCCATGAGTAAACAAAGAATTATAAATTGAACTAACCTAAAATTCAATATTCCAATAAAAGATATCACATTAATAAACACAAATTTTAGTTCTAATCTAATTCTTCATTTGAACTTCATATCAACAAATTGATGTTATTATCTGGACTTCGTGTTGAAGTTGTGCAAAACACACAAATTAAACTTTTAAAGCACACATTTAAGCGATAATAATATATAGAACTTTCAGTACCGTAAAAATTTTTACATGATGTATTAGTTGTTAAATGATAGTACCAAAAAACACATTTAAATATTACCTAGGGTTACATGAACATTCAATGTGACGCCCCCAAAATAGGTATACATCACCCATCTTGAGTCGCCAAATACATGGTACATAATTTAAATACAAACTTCTTTTATACAGTACGACAAAACGTAGCTGAGAGTTTCAACACGGATAATGTCTCGCAGAGAGTATACAAACTCAAATGAAGTCCTCATTACAATTATTATCACACTATTTCACATAATAGTGAGGATTACTATAGCCACTTATCTGGATCGTCACTCTATTTCCCGACTCGTCCCTGCTATATTCTCATTTCCTTAAGAGAATAATGAAAGCAAAAGGGTGAGCTCAACTAGCCTAGTAAGAAATATTATGACTAAGATAATGCAGAATAAATTATCATTAGCCTTCAACAGTGTTAAACTGATAAAATACAATAAACATCAAGTTTAACTGCAGCGGAATAAACAATCCATTAGAAGAGTCAAGTAGAGCATGATATTTACTATCTTCTATGATTTAAAAAGTTTATCATCAATTTTATCGCTGAGACTCAGCTAAATAAATAATCCACATCACTGAATTATCCATGCACTACGGGCCGATGATATTCATTATTATCACCAATGGTCACGATCATACCAACAATCATCCATCATGCACTACGCCGAACGAGGACTTTTACCACATCATTTGTAATATTTCGGTCATAATTATAATTGAATGATCCTCGGTCATAATCATACCAATCAATAAATCCATTTATGCACTACTGACGAAAGACCCTGAATTTTATGAAATAAAAGTATTCAATTTTTCTTATAATTACTATTCAAGAAATGGTTAAATTGATAAAAGTTAAAGTTAAGGGTGATATATGAATTTTTTTTTTTATTACTTACAAATACACAAGTGGTTATAAAATATTCATCATTGTTTGGGAATATTCGTTTTGATAAAAGTTAAAGTCGTGGAATATTCTTTCCTTCTGTGAATATTCGCATTTACTCACGCCAAGGTGGAATATTCTTTTTTTGGGCCCCATAATGTAATAAACCGCTTTAATGAAGAAAAGACAAAAATTAAGTTTTTATAAATAACTACAGAATCAAGTATCAAGTAACACCGCTGGAATACCCTATTGGTAAAGTAAAGTAATACGCGTTGTCAGCACAAGAAGACACCAGATTGCATAAGATTTTTTTCAATTATTGATTCTTACGTGAGAAGGCACTACTCAATAATTGTTACAGTAATTATCGCTCAATATTTTATTTTATTGATTCAATAATTGTCAGGTTGATATTTTATATTATCATTGTTCAATAATTATCACCGCATAAATTTCCCATTATCGATCAATAATTCATATTATTTGAATAATATTATTAGATAAAGATTATTGGCAATGTCTAGAAAGTTCTCACAAGGAGAGGTTTGGTCACCTAATCATGCGCTACCAAGAAGGAGAAATTTTATTGAAAGCCCCTTTTCCTCGAACCGCCTCGTCATTATTATCAGTGATTCTCGTAATATTATTTGTGAATAATTAGTTATTGATTTATATGATAAGAAAATATTTATTTGATGTGGATATAAATGATGGATTTATTTATGTATTTATAAGTGAAGGAATTAAAGATGAGGTGTTTTATCAAGATTTGTCGAAATGGAGAACAAAATATGGGATTTTCGTAAAAATTAGTTTATTACTTGATTTTGTAAAATCCATAACTCTTGTGTATAATGAGTTAAGAGATGAGCCATATATCAAAAGAAAGCCCTAGAAGTAAGCTAATCAGAGAAATTTGAATCACCCAAAAATTCTTTTGTAGATATTTCGTGGTGAAATTTTGAATGAAATCGTCCGAAGGACTAATAGTCCAAAAAATCGTTGTTCTTCACTATATATTGCGTGAGTTATAAATTTTGATCCGACCGCTGATCGTTGTAATTTTTGGATATGTTATACATATATAAGTTGAGTATATGTCCACAAATTTTGAACCGTTAAAATGAACGATGATTTGTTATGAATTTTAAGAGGTAACTCGATTCGGAAATTAGGTTTTGTGGAAAATTCTAGAATTGAGTGGGCCCCACTCTTGGTTGTTGGGGAAGATGGCTGATTTTTGGTGGGTGGAATAGTAGTAGTAAAAAGCCATCGTGTAGCAGTGTCAAGTCTTCTTCTACGCTAACATTTTCCTATAAATAGAGGGCTAAGTTAGAATTGAAAATCACACCGTAAACAAAGTTTTCTCTCTTTCTCTCTAGATTATCGAGTGTAATTTGTGAGTATTTAGATACTTGGTGAGTTGATATTCATCGCTGCAAGTTTCCTTCAAATATCATATCCGATATCCCGTCGTAAGTAAGTTCTCGCTTTTTTGAGGTAAGGGATAGTAAGGATATTATTTTTTTTTCAAATGATATTATTTCTTCAATATCATTATGTCAAATGTCGATCTGAAGTTTTTATCAAATTTGGAACTTTTTCATGCTCTGGGTTACTTATTCATGAGTTACTATTCACGAAGTTACTATTCACGAAGTTACTATTCACGAGTTACTATTCACGAAGTTACTATTCACGAGTACTATTCATGAAGCGTGAAGATGTTTTTTTTGGGAATTTCTATCTTTTGGTGTCTGAGTTACTATTCACGATATACTAAGACTATTCACGATACTAAGACTATTCACTTATCACGGCAGATATTCAATTCAAAAAAATGAAAATTTTTCTTTTCGCCTAAAATATCTATTCGGATACTAGCTTTTGATTGTATCCATGTTTTGATCATTCTCAATTTTACACCACTATGATTATTTTGAGGTATTTTTGATGTATAGATTAGAGTTATGGATTTTATGAGAAAAAGACTATTTTAAAAGTAACTATTTATAACTCCTCATGCTTAACTCCAAAATTGATGAAATTTTTATTGAGAGTACATCTATATAATATCGTACTCGTGAATTTCTAATTTTTGATAAAAAGTACAATTTATGATAAATGTTTAAATATTCTATGGTTTTGGCCATATGAAAAATAGTAAATGAATTTTTAAAATTTCGAGAAAATATATGTTCAATATGGGACTATTTTATGCTAAATCCTTAAAAGAAATATTTTTAAACCGATTTGGTATTTTTCATGAAAATGTTCTAGTTATGAGTAAATGAATTAAATATGTTATGTGAAGTAAGAAAATTAGAAAATATGATTTTATGGTTCGAGAATCATATATGAGGTATATGCGCATTTTTGATGAGGGTTTTAGTTATCGGTGATGAAATTTTATGAGTTCGGCATTTTATGATGATTAAATGCATTAATTAGTAAAGTGTAAACAATTTAATTAAATTGTTTATAAGTTTTAGAAATGATTAAAATATTATTATAATATTAATAATATTAGATTATGAGATTTCTAAGTGATTTATAACATTTGGATTAAGGTGTTATAAATATGGATATGAATTTTATTATGAAACTTTATCTTTTCGTGTCGAGGTTACTACGCACGATACTGACTACGTATTTAACACGGGTACTATTCACAACAAATCGGTTTCTTCTCCCCACCAAATTATCGCTGATTTATTAATCTTACTCTTGAAATTAAAACCATGTTTTGATTATATTATTTTTATATAACATTCTTATAACCCTAATGATGATATTTCTTTCGACTTTCGAGTGTAAAGATGGGTAGATTATCGGTACGATCGCGACCATAGGTTCTCTTCTTTGGCCAAGAGTGCAAAAGTTGAATTGTCGACCGGTATGATCATGACCATTGAATTTACAATTGAATATTTTTAGCTTAAGTGCAAAGGTGAATCGATCAACACGGTTATAATTATTGTATATAACTTCCTAAAATGATTATGATTTCTTTGATATATGAATGAATATCTTTAGCTCAGAATGCAAAGATGACTTATTGATGAATATCTTTAGCCTGTAGATGACTAAAAAGATGAATTATTGATGAATATCTTTTGCTCAGAATGCAAAGATGACTCTTTGCTGTAATGCAAAGACGACCAATTGTCAATATCTTTAGTCAGAAGTGCAAAGATGAATTATCGATGAATATCTTTGGCTCGTAATGCAAAGATGACCGTTGTTGAATATCTTTAGCCCAGAGGTAAAAAGATGAATCTGTTGATGAATATCTTCGCCCGTGGTGAAAGATGAATTTATTAGTATGATTATGAATGTGAACCGTGATTTGGTATAACCATGATATTTGATGTTTCGTAAAGACAGTGATGAAAATTATCTTCGCCCCGATGATGAGAAGAGGAATTTAGAATCACAATTATGATTATGAAGTTATTCATATGATTGTGGAAAGGAACCGCTGATTGATGTTACAGTGGATAAAATATTGTCAGGACTTTTAACGTGGAGAAGACAATAGACTTTTATAGTCTATTCGACTCTTTTAATGGATCGCTTCGTCTACCGCAACTATGGTTGAAAAGTTTTATCATCTACCATATGTTCTAAATCTCCGATTCATTACCGATGAAGACTATTGATAATTTATTTATCTTTAGTCATAATATTCTTTATCGAGCTAGTTGTTTCACCCTTTTGTTTCACAATTCCTTCGTGTAATAAAAGTGTAGCCGGGTCGAAAGGGGATAACAAGGAATAGAATCTATGGTCTATAGTTGTTGAGGTTCTCCCTAAAGAGTATGAAAATAATTTTATTGAGGGCTTTAGTGTGTCAGATTTTATACATCATTTAATAGTTATTTTTGGTGAATTAAATAGGTGAATTAACCCAACTTTGAAGGGTGTTTTGTCACTATCATACAAGATGTCTAATGACATACAAACTCGTGTTATCATAAGACATGGTTGTGCTCATCCACTTGCCGAGTATATTTACAAGCACTACCTATATAATCTTGTGTTTGTTTGGAGTATAATACCAAATTAGAGACAAGTGAGATAATGATATGTCAAGAGAAGACTCGCCATCGGGAAGAATATGATAGTAATCTTCTTGTTTTTCTTTGGGGTCTATCAATCAACCAAGGATAATTCTCGCGGGCATATGATATCTACCATAACCTAAAAGCACGGCCTCCCATGTACGGTTTCTCTGAGCACTTCCCAAAGATTCTAATTTCTAAAACAGCTTTTGACTATACCTTTATGTAAGGTGTCATGGTGACGTGTTATCCAAGTTGGTGTCCACAGTTACATTTGGTATATATTTGTATCCAAACTCACAAAGATACGTGTTGTTGTATTTTTGCACGTACAATTGTTGTAATAAAGTTGTAGTTGTTTTTCGCACTATGTATTTGGCGACTTCGTAATGGGTTGGATGGAATGGACCTATTTTGGGGTCGTTACATTTGGTATCGTAGCTAGTGGATATGATCTCCGCAAGAGATCGGGAATAGAACTAGAGAGGGAGAGATGAGTAAATCCTTCGCTAAAGTGTCCTACCTAAGCTTATTTGTTGGTCACCATAATATCGGATATTATGTGATATGTTAATTTGTTAAATTAACCCTTGTTTTGAAGTCAGATTCTAGAATGATATCCTCAAATACGTGAGATGAGCAATGGAGAAATCATGATGACAGGGAGATAGAAATCGAAAATGAAAACAAGGTATTCTCAACTCTTTGAAATACTGTGTACGTAAATTTCGTGGGACTTAAATTTCATAAGGAGGGAGATTGTAGACCCCGAATTTTATGAAATAAAAGTATTCAATTTTTCTTATAATTACTATTCAAGAAATGGTTAAATTGATAAAAGTTAAAGTTAAGGGTGATATATGAATTTTTTTTTTTCAAAATACACAAGTGGTTATAAAATATTCATCATTGTTTGGAATATTCGCTTGGTCGTGGAATATTCTTTCGCGTTGGGAATATTCGTATTTACGGCACAACAAAGCCATTTTGGGGCCCCATAATGTAATAACCGCTTGATGAAGAAAAACGACAAAATTAAGTTTTTATAAATAACTACAGAATCGCTATCAAGTAACACCGCTGAATACCCTATTGGTAAAAGTAAAGTAATACGCTATTGCAAGCAAGAAGAAGATTACCAGATTGCATAAGATTTTTTTCAATTATCGATTCTTACGTGAGAAGGCACTACTCAATAATTGTTACAAAGAATTATGCTCAATATTTTATTTTATTGATTCAATAATTGCCGTGTTGATATTTTATATTATCATTGTTCAATAATTATCACCGCACAAGATTTCCCATTATCGATCAATAATTCATATTATTTGAATAATATTATTAGATAAATTATTGGCAATGTCTAGAAAGTTCTCACAAGGAGAGGTTTGGTCACCTAATCATGCCACAAGAAGGAGAAATTTTATCGAAAGCCCCTCTTCCTCGAACCGCCTCGTCATTATTATCAGTGATTCTCGTAATATTATTTGTGAATAATTAGTTATTGATTTATATGATAAGAAAATATTTATTTGATGTGGATATAAATGATGGATTTATTTATGTATTTATAAGTGAAGGAATTAAAGATGAGGTGTTTTATCAAGATTTGTTTAAATGGAGAACAAAATATGGGATTTTCGTAAAATTAGTTTATTACTTGATTTTGTAAAATCCATAACTCTTTGTGTATAATGAGTTAAGAGATGAGCCATATATCAAAAGAAAGCCCTAGAAGTAAGCTAATCAGAGAATTTGAATCACCCAAAAATTCTTTGTAGATATTTCGTGGTGAAATTTTGAATGAAATCAAAGGACTAATAGTCCGAAAAATCGTTGTTCTTCAAATATATTGCGTGAGTTATAAATTTTGATCCGACCGCTGGATTAAGAATTTTTGGATATGTTATACATATATAAGTTGAGTATATGTCCACAAATTTTGAACCGTTAAAATGAACGATGATTTGTTATGAATTTTAAGAGGTAACCACTTCTAAATTAGGTTTTGGTGGAAAATTTAGAATTGAGTGGGCCCCACTCTTGGTTGTTGGGGAAGATGGCTGATTTTTTTCAAATGGTGTGGAATAGTAAAGGTGTAAAGCCATCAGTAGCAGTGTCAAGTCTTCTTCTACACTAACATTTTCCTATAAATAGAGGGCTAAGTTAGAATTGAAAATCACACCGTAAACAAAGTTTTCTCTTTCTCTCTATTATCGAGTGTAATTTGTGAGTATTTAGATACTTGGTGAGTTGATATTCATCAAAGTGCAAGTTTCCTTCAATAGATATATCCGATATCCCCGTCCGGTACGCTTTTTTTGAGGTAAGGGATAGTAAGGGATATTATTTTCTTTTCAAATGATATTATTTCTTCAATATCATTATGTCAAATATCGATCCAAGTTTTTATCAAATTTGAACTTTTTCATGCTCTGGGGTTACTATTCATGAGTTACTATTCACGAAGTTACTATTCACGAGTTACTATTCACGAAGTTACTATTCACGAGTTACTATTCACGAAGTTACTATTCACGAAGTAGTACTATTCATGAAGCGTGAAGATGTTTTTTGTGGAATTTCTATCTTTTGTGTTCTGAGTTACTATTCACGATACTAAGACTATTCACGATACTACTAAAGACTATTCACGATAATACAAGACTATTCAATTTAAAAATGAAAATTTTTCTTTTCGCCTAAAATATCTATTCGGATACTAGCTTTGATTGTATCCATGTTTTGATCATTCTCAATTTTACACCACTATGATTATTTTGAGGTATTTTTGGATGTATAGATTGAGAGTTATGGATTTTATGAGAAAAGACTATTTTAAAAGTAACTATTTATAACTCATCATGTTAACTCCAAAATTGATGAAATTTTTATTGAGAGTACATCTATATAATATCGCTTGTACTCTGTGAATTTCGAATTTTTGGATAAAAGTACAATTTATGATAAATGTTTAAATATTCTATGGTTTTGGCCATATGAAAAATAGTAAATGAATTTTTAAAATTTCGAGAAAAATATATGTTCAATATGGGACTATTTTATGCTAAATCCTTAAAAGAAATATTTTTAGAACCGATTTGGTATTTTTCATGAAAATGTTCTAGTTATGAGTAAATGAATTAAATATGTTATGTGAAGTAAGAAAATTGAGAAAATATGATTTTATGGTTTGAGAATCATATATACGAGGTATATGCGCATTTTTTGATGAGGGTTTTAGTTATCGGTGATGAAATTTTATGAGTTTGCATTTTATGATGATTAAATGCATTAATTAGTAAAGTGTAAACAATTTAATTAAATTGTTTATAAGTTTTAGAAATGATTAAAATATTATTATAATATTAATAATATTAGATTATGAGATTTCTAAGTGATTTATAACATTTGGATTAAGGTGTTATAAATATGGATATGAATTTTATTATGAAACTTTATCTTTTCGTGTCGAGGTTACTACGCATCGATACTTGGACTACGTATTTAATACGGGTACTATTCACAACAAATCGGTTTCTTCTCCCACCAAATTATCGCTGATTTATGAATCTTACTTTGAAATTAAAACCATGTTTTGATTATATTGTTTTTATATAACATTCTTATAACCCTAATGATGATATTTCTTTTGACTTGAGTGTAAAGATGGGTAGATTATCGGTACGATCGCGACCATAGGTTCTCTTTGGCCAAGAGTGCAAAAGTCAATTGTTGAATCGGTATGATCACTTACCATATCAATTTACAATTGAATATTTTTAGCTTAAGTGCAAAGGTGAATCGATCAACATGGTTATAATTATTGTTATATAACTTCCGAAATGATTATATATTTCTTTCGATATATGAATATCTTTGCTCGTAATGCAAAAGATAATGCAAAGATGACTGAATATCTTTGTTGTTGCAAAGATCTTTGTAATATCTTTAGAGAAAGCAAAGATGAATTATCGATGAATATCTTTTGCTCAGTAATGCAAAGATGACCTGTTGTTGAATATCTTTAGCCCAGAAAGCAAAGATGAATTATCTGATGAATATCTTTGGCTCAGTAATGCAAAGATGACCGTTGTTGAATATCTTTTAGCCCGTAGTGTAAAAAGATGAATCGTTGATGAATATCTTCAATTCGTGGTGCAAAGATGAATTTATTAGTATGATTATGAATGTGAACCGTGATTTGGTATAACCATGATATTTGATGTTTCGTAAAGACAGTGATGAAAATTATCTTCGCCCCCGGATGAGAAGAGGAATTTAGAATCACAATTATGATTATGAAGTTATTCATATGATTGTGGAAAGGAACCGCTGATTGATGTTACAGGATAAAATATTGTCAGTGGACTTTTAACGTGGAGAAGACAATAGACTTTATAGTCTATTCGACTTTTTTAATGGATCGCTTCGTTCTACCGCAACTATGGTTGAAAAGTTTTATCATCTACCATATGTTCTAAATCTCCGATTCATTACCGATGAAGACTATTGATAATTTATTTATCTTTAGTCATAATATTCTTTATCGAGCTAGTTGTGCTTCACCCTTTTGTTTCACAATTCCTTTCGTGTAATAAAAGTGTAGTCGGGTCGAAAGTGGGATAACAAGGAATAGAATCTATGGTCTATAGTTGTTGAGGTTCTCCCTAAAGAGTATGAAAATAATTTTATTGAGGGCTTTAGTGTGTCAGATTTTATACATCATTTAATAGTTATTTTTGGTGAATTAAATAGGTGAGGCGAACCCAACTTTGGAAGGGTGTTTTGTCACTATCATACAAGATGTCTAATGACATACAAACTCGTGTTATCATAAGACATGGTTGTGCTCATCCACTTGTCGAGTATATTTACAAGCACTACCTATATAATCTTGGTGTTTGTTTGGAGTATAATACCAAATTAGAGACAAGTGGAGATAATGATATGTCAAGAGAAGACTCACCATCGGGAAGAATATGATAGTAATCTTCTTGTTTTTTTCTTTGGGGTCTATTGGTCAACCAAGGATAATTCTGTGGCCATATATGATATCTACCATAACCTAAAAGCATGGCCTCCCATGTACGGTTGGTTTCTTGAGCACTTCCCAAAGATTCTAATTTCTAAAACAGCTTTTTGACTATACCTTTATGTAAGGTGTCATGGTGACGTGTTATCCAAGTTGGTGTCCAGAGTTACATTTGGTATATATTGGTATCCAAACTCACAAAGATATGTGTTGTTGTATTTTGCACGACAATTGTTGTAATAAAGTTGTAGTTGTTTTTCGTACCATATATTTGGCGACTCGTAATGGGTTGGATGGAATGGACCTATTTTGGGGCCGTGATGTGAAAAGAAAAGTGGTTTGACGCCTGTAATGTGAAACAACAAGTGGTTTGACACCTGTAATGTGATAAAACAAGTGGTTTGACCCCTATAATGTGAAACGACAATTGGTTCGACCCCTTTAATGTGAAACGACAATTGGTTCGACGCTTGTAATGTGAAACGATAATTGGTTCGACACCTGTAATATGAAACGACAAGTGGTTTGACGTCTGGTAAAACTAATTACTATTGATGAAAATGAATCTTAGATGATGACATATGGGCCCCCATAGAATAAACCAAACTTACCGCAGACGTCTCATAACAGACTTCTTATTTATATCAAAGATTGAATAAATATTACCACAAATCATTTTATCTTCAATCAACACATATTTAATCTTTTAACAATTATTCATCATTAATATTATAACTCCCAATATTTAACAACCAGATCATTCTCGAAAATAGGGGCTTTTCAGGTAAGATTTCTCCTGATTAGTAGCGTATGATTAGGTGACCAAACCTCTCATTGAAAGAATTTTCTAGACATCGTCAATATTGCAAATAATAATATGAATAACTTTGTCATCTCAATTATTGACTTAATAATATAAAATATTATGCAGATGATACTATGATAATAATTGAGTCAATAATATGAAATACTATGCAGTAATTACTGTAGCAATAATTGAGTATAACCGAGTGGCTTCTTATGTGAGACCCCAAATTTTATGAAATGAAATTATTCAATTTTCTTATAATTATTCTATTTATTAAATGGTTAAATTGATAAAAGGTTAAAGTTAAGGGTGATATTTGAATTTTTTTTTCAAAGTAAGCAAGTTGTCATAAAATACCCGGTAGTAAAAGTACAGTAATACGCGTGGTTGCATAGTAGCATATGGTATTGATTATTTATGCTTACGTAAGAAGTCACTCAGTTATACTCAATTATTGCTACAGTAATTGCTGCATCACATCTCTCATATTATTGATTCAATTGTTGTCCAAAGATCATCATCAGTATAATATGTAATATTATTAAATCAATAATTGAGACGACAAAGTTATTCATATTATTATTTGCAATATTATTGATATGTCTGAAGTTACATCGAGGAGGTTTGGTCACCTAATCATGCGCTTGATAAGGAGAAATCCTTATCGAAGCCCTCTTTCCGGAACGACTTTGATTGTTAAATATTGTGAATTATAATATTAATGATGAATAAGTTCAGTATTGATTAAAGATGAAATGGATATTTCCATTGTGTTGGAATTATTAGTCTTAATGAAAATCGACATTTATTTCGATAATAATAGATGTCTGGAGGTTATGTTGACCACTCGGGTAATTAATCGGATAAATAAGCAATTAATTGCTATTGATTCACATGATTATAACTATTTGTTCACATGTGTATACTATTGATTCATATTCATTTACTATTAGGGAGTTGGTCCAAGATTGATAATACTTGCATGGTAAAGTTAAAAATGGAGGTATAGATGAAGGTCTTATCTTTAATAATTCGTATTTTCACATGTCTAGAACTATTGATTCACATGATTTACTATTAGGGGGAGTGGTGCAAGTTTGATAATACTTGCAGGACTAAATTAAAATGAAGGAAAAGAGGAATGTATTATCTTTGTAATATTTGAGCCCACAAACGTGCGATTATCGAAACTATATTTTCCTATAAATAGAAGCTCATTTTTCCTTCATTTCTCACCAATTCACTAAAGCTATAGAGCAATTACTATAGAGATAAATTATAGAGAGAAGAAGAAGAAGTCTCTGCCTCCTCACTATTCTAAGATCTAGTCTTCTTTTTGTGGTAAGGGTATTATTTCTTTTCGTATTCATGATGAAGAGTTATTTTCTTTCAATACTCGTAAGGGTTGTTATTCCATTCTTTATTATTATGTTGGAATAACTATCTATCTATCAATCACCGCGTACATGGTGAAATTCTTCCATTATTCCATTCTTTATTATTACATTGGAATAACTTTTCTGCATGCGGGTCTATCGCGTACCTGATGAATTCATTTGTTATTCCATTCTTTATTATTACATTGGAATATCACATGCATGCGGATTCGCATGACCTCGGATTCCGATTCTTTATTATTACATTTGGAATATCATGTATATGCATGGATTCGCATGCCTTGTTCCGTTCTTTATTATTCTGTTAGAATATCCTGTTTGTGCGGATTACGCATGACCAGGTTCCATTTTTTATTATTCTGTTGGAATAATATATCTATGTGGATTAGCGCATGCATGGTGAATGACCTTTCGTATTCATTCTTTATTAAATTGTGGAAATGATCTGTCTACGTGGATTACCGCATGGCGAATGAAAATCCATTTGCATTTTCGTATATTCTATTATACTCGTATGAGATATCATTTCTTTTGTAATCGTCATGAAATATCATTTTATTTGGTATTTTATTTACGATTTACTATTCACGGGTTACTATTCACCCGATTACTATTCACTCTAGTATTATTCACTTGGGTATTTGGGGTACTTTTCATGTCGGGTACTATTAAGAGGTACTTATTCATAGGTACTTATTCATTGTGGGTACTATTTACCCAAAAATATATTTCTTTTCTGTTCAAATTATTTTTGGTACATGAATATTATTCTTGAATTTTACTCCATAAAGCAGTATCATGTTGACAATTTGGATATTTTCAAACTCTAGATAAATTTAAAGTCTTTAATATTTATCCTTGATTTCGTTTGATTTGATTTCATTGGATTAATGCTTATATCATTGTCATCATCCTCATGCTTATATTGTGATGAAAGTCATCTTTGGCTTACGTGCATAAATGGATTATTGATTATTGGTTTTACAGTTGTATATCTTTGGCTTACGTGCAAAGATGGGTATTTGTTGATTATTAGTTTTACAATTTATATATCTTTGGCTTACGTGCGATAATGAATCTGTTAATTGATAGCTTTGGCGCCCGTAGTGCAAAGATGGACAGGTGTATGACATGATCATGACCACTGGTGATACTAACGAATATCCTTGGTCGTAGTGCATGGATAATTTGATGATAAGATTGGCAGGATCATGACCATTAGTTAACATTAGAATGTCTTTGGCCGTAGTGCACTGACAGACAATTGATTGGTATGATAATGACCATTGGTTTTATAGTTGAACATCTTTGGCCCGTAGTGCAAAGATAGACAATTGATTGGTATGATCATTGTTATTACATTTGAATATCTTTAGCCTTTGGGATAAGGATATTGAGTGAACGTTTTATTAAGCCTTTGTGGCAAGGAATTGCTGTTGATTCACATAGTTATAAATATGAATTGTGGATTTAACTATAATCTTTGGTGGTTTAGGTGAAGACAGGTGATGATAGTTCTTTTTGTCTTGGATATAACAAAAAACTGTTGTTGTGTATTACAGGAATGAAATATTAACGATGGACTTTTAATCTAGAAGAGATAGTAGACATTATGTTCTACTTGACTCTTCTAATGGATTGCTTATTCCGCTGCAGTTAAACTTAATGTTTATTGTATTTTATCAGTTTAACATTGTTGAAGGCTAAGGATAATTTATTTTGCATTATCTTAGTCATAATATTTCTTACTGGACTAGTTGAGCTCACCCTTTTCATTCACAATTCTCTTCAGGAAATGAGAACGTAGCTGGGACGAGTCGGGAAATGGAGTGATGGTCCTGGATAGGTGGCTTTAGTAGTCCTCACTATTCTGTGAAATAGTGTGATAATAATTGTAATGAGGACTCCATTGAGTGTGGATATTGTCTAGGAGATGATATTCGTGTTAAAACTCTCAGCTATGTTTTGTCGTATTTTACACGATAGTTGTATAAAAGAAGTTTGTAGTTGTATTGTGTACCACGTATCTGGCGACTCAAGATGGGTGATGTATACCTGTTTTGGGGGCGTCACAGTTGGTATTAGAGCTTAGGGATATGATCCCTGGCTGAGATGTGAAACTAGAACTAGGAGGGGAGAGATGGGTAATTCCTTCGCTAGTATGACGTACCTAAGTTATTTGGTATTTAATTGGTCGGTCAGAGTATAGGGATAATATGTGGCATGTCAATTAACCCTTATTTTGAAACTATATTAGAAGACTCCGGCGACTTCTGTTGCTCGTCAAGAAATTTCTAACTCATAGAATAACAGAGCTCAAGAGCTGGCAAAGTGTTGCAAAGCTCAGGAATTTCCTCATAACTGAACCCAAAACTGAGGAGAAACTGAAATCAAGACGTTGAGGAAGATAAATAAATCCTTCTAAATCAAATTCTTTGAGGAGCTCGGAGGAGAAGAACTTTGTGGGTTTTCAGTTACCGAAGAAAAGGGTTTAAGAGAGGAGACCGAAAATGGGTTTAGGGGGAGAGATTTGGTGTGACGCCCCCAAAATTAGGTATACGTCACCCATCTTGGGTCGCCACTTACATGGTACATAAATTCAAATACAACTTATTAACCTAAGCGTAGGTATGCATACGATATAAAGCTGTGAGTTTGAATACAAATATTGTCTACTAGATATTATACAAACTCAAAAGGAGTCATCATTACAACTATTATCACACTATTTCACGAGAATAGTGAGGACTACTAATGCTATCCTCTGGACCATTACTCCGCTCCCCAGACTCGTCCCAAATGCTATGTTCTCATTTCACGAAAAGCGAAAAGAAAGGTGAGGCTCAACTAGCCCAAAGAAGAAATATTATGACTAAGATAATGCGAATAAATTATCATTAGCCTTCAACGATGTTAAGCGATAAAATACAATAGACAACCGGTTTAATCTGCGAGGAATATACGATCCATTAAAAGAGTCAAGTAGAGAATAAAATCTACTATCTTTTAGGTTTTAAAAGGTTTTCATCAATTTTTTTATCATTTGAGACTCGACAATAAATAAACCACCACATCTAATCATCCTGTACCACGGTCGAGATTTTCATCAAATTATCAATGGTCAGCGACTATACCAATCACCCCTGGTCATAATCATACCAAAAACTATCCATCAACGCATTACAGAGCCCTTTGAGGACTTTTATCACATCATTTATAACAAGCCGTGATTATCTTAAGATGATCCACAGTTATAATCATACTAAGTTCATCTATGCACGTAAGCGAAGATAACATAATATATCATGAGGATGATGACAATGACATAATAATTCAATAAAACAAGTTCAAGAATTATTTTATCCGAGAATTAATAACGTCCAAATTGTCAACAAGATCTTTGTTTTGTAAAGTAAAATTCAAGAATGATCGGAAGAATATTTCTATGAAAAGATCTTGGATGAAACGCAAATATCAAGGATATTCTACTAATTTCATGGAGTATAGAAGTCAAAGTTTTAACTAATTGGGTATAATAAAGAATGGAATAACAAAAGAAATCACCATGCATGCGATACTTAGCGCGCCAGGCGAGTTATTCAACGAGATAATAATAACGGAACCAAAGTCGTGAAATTCACAAGCGGATGATCCAATGTAATAATAAATGATGAATAATAAACAATGGAACCGGTCCGGTGTAAAACACAGACGAGATATTCCAAAGAATAATAAATGTGGAATAATAAACAATGGAACCGAATCCTATGTAAAACACACGAGCAGGATATTCCAACGAATAATAAAGAATGGAATAACGAAGAAGATCACCAAGTATAGGGATTCAGCATATCTGAGTTATTCAATGAATAAATAAGAATGGAATAACATAAGGATTTCACCAAGTATAGGGTATCTGCATATCTGAGGTTATGTATAGGGTATACCACTTTTCTGAGTTATTCAACGAATAATAATGAATGGAATAACGAAGTTCTCTTCATGAATAAGAAAGAATAACACCCACTACGGGTACAACAAATAATACCCTTACCTTAGAAGAACCTGAATATTGGCAAAGTGAAGTAGCGAGAATACTTTTCTTCTTTCTCTCTATAGATTTTCTCTCTATAGCTTCTCTCTATAATTTCTCTCTCTAGAGTTTCAATGAATTAAATAAGAAAATAATGAAGGAATGAGCTTATTTATAGGAAAATAGAATGCATAGTAATTAATCCATGAACGGTCCAGTTGATTTACTTTAATCGGACGGTCCATATTTAAAGCAAAATCTTTTAAATAAAATATAATATATTCTATTTATATAAAAACATTTTACTATGCAAACACTATGCAATACACTATACAAAACACTTTATGCTGAAACACTATGCAACACTATGCATAATAAAATATAATATATTCTATTTATAGAATAACTTTAATAAAGTATTACATTTTATATAAAAAGATGTTTACATTTTTATTACGTTAATAATACTGAATAAAACAAAAGCGTCATTATCGCTATAATAATTCATATTATTAATCGTGAATAATGGAATCAAACCGAGTGACTTCTCACATAAGCATCGATAATCAATCTGGTAATGCTTCTTATGCAACCACACGTATTCTTCGTACTTTTACTACCGAGTAGTTCAACGATGATCAACGGTAAAACTTCCGTCGTTATTTCAATAAAATATTTTGTCGTTTTTCTCGATCAAATGATAATTACATTATGGGGTCCACCAATGATTGAGTCGTTGTACGAATATTCCCTGCTAAACCGAATATTCCCCGACCAATCGAATATAATATAACCACTTGCATACTTTGCAAAATTTATAAATACTACCCACAACTATAATATTATCTCAAATTCACACCATAATATTAAAAATTATTTCGACAAAATTTAAATCTTTATTGATAAAATCTGGGGTCTCACAATCTCCCCTCCTTATGGAATTTAGCCCTCGAAATTAGAATTGCGATACTGGTATGATAAAGAGGTGAGAATACCTTGAATACCTTTATCGTTGAAAACATTAAATTCATTTTTGCAATCCCACGAAGATATTCATTAACAATTCATCTTTGCACTACAGGCCAAAGATATACAACTGTAAAACCAATAATGCTGAGACTCAGCTTAATAGTATCACAACCATGAATTATTCATGCACTACTGGCTAAGGATATTCGTGTTTTCAATTACGGTCATGATTATACCGAATAATCCGTGGTCATAATCATACTAAGTCTATCAATGCACTACTGACGAAAGATGACTTTTACCACATCCATGAATTAATATTTCATTCTTTGAGACTCATTTCGATAATTAATCCATATCATCGAATCATCCACCTTTTCTACGGGCCAAGGATATTCATTAGTATCACGACCACGAATTATCCATGCACTACTACCAAAGATAATCGTGTATTCATTAAGATCACCACCATAAATTATCCATGCACTACTGACAAAGATAATCGTGTATTCATTAGTATCACGACCACAATTATCCATGCACTACTGGCGAAAGATAATCGTGTATTCATTAGTATCACGATCACAAATTATCCATGCACTACGGCCAAAGATAATCGTGTATTCATTAAGTATCACGACCACAAATTATCCATGCACTACTACCAAAGATAATCGTGTATTCATTAGTATCACGACCACAAATTATCCATGCACTACGGCCAAAGATAATCGTGTATTCATTAGTATCACGACCACAAATTATCCATGCACTACGACCCAAAGATAATCGTGTATTCATTAGTATCACGACCACAAATTATCCATGCACTACTACGAAGATAATCGTGTATTCATTAGTATCACGACCACAAATTATCCATGCACTACTGCCAAAGATAATCGTGTATTCATTAGTATCCGACGACCACAAATTATCCATGCACTACTACGAAAGATAATCGTGTATTCATTAGTATCACGACCACAAATTATCCATACACTACTGACGAAAGATAATCGTGTATTCATTAGTATCACGACCACAAATTATCCATGCACTACGGCCAAAGATAATCGTGTATTCATTAGTATCACGACCACACAAATTATCCATGCACTACAACCCAAAGATAATCGTGTATTCATTAGTATCACGACCACAAATTATCCATGACTACTACCCGAAGATAATCGTGTATTCATTAGTATCACGACCACAAATTATCCATACACTACGACCAAAGATAATTGTGTTTTCAATTACGGTTATGATTATACCTTAGAACAATCCCACATTCATAATCATACCAAGTCCATCTATACACTTCTGAGCCACGAGATGACTTTCAACGTAATATAAGCGTGAGGATAATGATATAAAGAATCAATCAAATGAGATAAAGGATAAATATTAAACATTTATAATATAATTTATCCAGGATTCAAGAATATCCCCATGTTTTCAATCACTTAATAATCTCATAATCTAATATCATTAATATTATAACAATATTTTAATCACTTCTTAAATTTATAAACAATTTATCTTAATTGTTTACGCTTTTACCATATAATGCATTTAATCATTCAAAATGTCATACTCATAAGATATCATCACCAATTATCAAATCTCTCAAAAAAATATGCATATACTCTATATAAGATTCTCTGGCCATAAAATCTTATTTTCAACTTTGTTACTTCACATAACATATTTAACTCATATGTTACAGAACTAAACTATTTTCATGAAAATACCAAATCAGTCCCAAAATATTTCTTTTCTGGGATTTAGCATAATATAGTCCCATGATGAAAATATATTTTTCTCGGAATTTTTAAAATTCATTTACTATTTTTCAAAATCAATTTCTAATTAATTTCTTAAGAAATTAGCTACCTCAAGTTTAACTCCAAAATTCCCAAATCTTGGCAGGACCTTACACATGTTAACGTGAGCTTCTAGTTTAAATTTCATGGTCATCGGAGTTATAGAACTCCGGTTATAGCGTTTTAAATCGGAAAAACCTAAATATTGAAATAGTCATAACTTGCTCATTTTAAGTCGAGAATGAGCTCATTTTTGGACAGGAGGTACTTTATACCATATACCTTCATGTCCCAAAAGCCCAGAATTTTTCTCATAATTTAAGTGGCCAAAACAGTCCCTTAAAGTTTCTGGGCGTAGCATTTTCAAAATTTACAGCTTTGGCCTCCTTTTGCTAAAATCAGTCCCCACAAAAATCTACAACACCTTTTCCATTAATTCCACTTGGATTAGTTAGGTAACTCATAGATCTAACTCTAGGACTTGACCACATTCAAAAATTCAAAATATAATAAGAGATATAGTCAATTGAATTTCATGTTATGTTTTTCACCAAAATCTGATTTTCAACTCTTTGTGATTTCTAAGAAACTTTCATGTTTTCACATACTAACCAACATAACTCATCATAAAACTTACTAATACTTCATATACCCATGATTTTCATTATTCCAATGCTTTTATTATGACTTTCATCATAAACCACGTAAACTGTTCATTTTAGTTGAAGAAATATTTGAGGGTTTAAGAAATGGGTTTTTATCTTTGGGGTCAATACAAAATTCGATTTCACGCTCTAGGGTAGGCTAGAAATCTTCAAGAATACGTCAAGAAATTTATTAATGATAGAAATATCATTCAAAATATTCACTCTTATCCAAGACTTGGATAATCGTTACATTGATACCAACTGTGACTTCTATCCCTTAACCTAGATAGCCCTCACAATGATACCTATAAACTTGCCATCTTCATTCACGATGTCGCCTACAGAAAGTCCGGCTTCGGTGCATTCCACACAAGGAAGTCAACAACGAAAGGATCGGGGCTCTTTACTTATGGCTTGATATAACAGTGATTAACTTTAGGGTTTGGTTACTTTGAATTCGTATAACAGGTTGGTTAGGAATATGAAAGCTAACAACCTTACAAAAAGAATAATAAGTAGTTAATCAATCGTTTTCAAAAATTACCTCAAAGGCAAGAATTTTTAAAGATATAAGATCGTGAAAGTGTTTATTTGAAACAACAAGATTAATAAACAGTGGAGGTAACGAAGTTTCTCCCAACGAAGTTTCAATAGATAAATCAAAGTCTAATTTTTTTTCGGAGTCAAATTTAAACATTGAACACAACTAGGTAGAATAAAAGAATGGGTAGAACTTGTATTGAATAAAGTATAGACTTCGCAATAATTAATTTACCCGTAATAACTTCGTTCGGTTTCTCGAATAAACGCTCTCGCTTAAATTCACAAGGTTTGACTTTACTATAGGGTACATTCCACCCTTAAGTGCTTCTTCACATTCTGATCCATGATTTGAATCATTATTCTCCGATCCATATCGAATTCGGGTTGACCGCTATGCATGGGTAATTCAAATTCGATGTTAAATTCTCCCCAATTCTTTGTCCAAAAGCAAAGTCCATTTCATCTATTTTGGCTTTATTGGATCGGACGTCTTTTCTACACTATCAACGCGTTGTGCGACTTTTACCCATGCATCGCCTATTCTCCTTCGTTCGATTGTTTCTTCTTTCAACGATCTTTGATTTTTAAATTCTCGATTCCAACTTTAATATCTTACACCACGCCAAAGCGTGATTTTGTTCGAGCATCACATATCGGGTAACCCAATTTTGAATTGTTGTATCCCTTTGTTCCACGATAGTTTGCCGTTCTTCAACTGTTCTTCTAGCTCACGAACACGATTTTGTAATTCTAAGTTTTGATCATAAATTTCTTCTAACCAATTCTCCTCGGGTTCCTCTTCTTCCTCTTCTTCCTCTTCTTCCTCACTTTCAAATTACTTTCTGCAACTAGCTCGGGTGCAACAATTAGTTCTTCATTTACTACGTGGATATCTCTAATGTGTTCCTCGTCTGACAACCTTTGCATTAACTTTGATTAGTGATTAAAGGTGTCACAACTGTCACATTCACTCCATTGTGAATATTTTCACCGCCATTTCAAACACACCGCCCACAACACAAGGGTTAATTAATATATCAAATATTATCCCTATACTCGACCGACCAATTAAATACCAAATAAACTTAGGTAGGTCATACTAGCGAAAAGAATTTCCGTCTCTCCCCTCCTAGTTCTTATCTCACATCTTAGCCGGGGATCATATCCTAAGCTCGATACCAATGTGACTCTGGACACCAACTTATGTCAAGACACCTCACATTGGTACTTTATCGACTTGCCACCGAAGATCTCCCCTACGGAGAGTCCGCCCGGTGCATTCCCCATCAACAGAAGTCACCAAATGAGAGGCTCGGGGCTCTTCACACTTAAGGCTCGATACCAACCGTGGCGCCCCAAAAATTAGGTATACGTCACCCATCTTGGGTCGCCACTTACATGGTACATAAATTCAAATACAACTTATTAACCTAAGCGTAGGTATGCAATCTGATATAAAGCTGTGAGTTTGAATACAAATATTGTCTACTAGATATTATACAAACTCAAAAGGAGTCCTCATTACAACTATTATCACACTATTTCACGAAATAGTGAGGACTACTAATCTTATCCTCTGGACCATTACTCCGCTCCCCACTCTTCGTCCCGGCTATTTTCTCATTTCACGAAGAAACGGTGAAAGAAAGGGTGAGCTCAACTAGCCCAATAAGAAATATTATGACTAAGATAATGCGAATAAATTATCATTAGCCTTGAACAATGTTAAAGCGATAAAATACAATAGACAACCAGGTTTAAGCTGCGGTGGAATATCATCCATTAAAAGAGTCAAGTAGAGAATAAAATCTACTATCTTTTAGGTTTTAAAGGGTTTCATCAATTTTTTTATCATTTGAGACTCGACAATAAATAAACCACCACATCTAATCATCCTTGTACCCACGGTCGAGGATTTTCATCAAATTATCAATGGTCATGACTATCTGGAATCACCCCCGGTCATAATCATACCAAAAACTATCCATCAACGCATTACGAATACACTGAGGACTTTTATCACATCATTTATAACAAGCCATGATTATACCGAATGATCCCTGGTTATAATCATACTAAGTTCATCTATGCACGTAAGCCAAAGATAACATAATATATCATGAGGATGATGACAATGACATAATAATTCAATAAAACAAGTTCAAGAATTATTTTATCCGAGAATTAATAACGTCAAAATTGTCAACAAGATCTTTGTTTTGTAAAGTAAAATTCAAGAATGATCAGAAGAATATTTCTATGAAAAGATACTGGATGAAACGCAAATATCAAGGATATTCTACTAATTTCATGGAGTATAGAAGTCAAAGTTTTAACCAACCGGGTATAATAAAGAATGGAATAACAAAAGAAATCACCGTGCATGCGATACTTGGCGTAGAGCGGAGTTATTCAACGAGAATAATAATAACGGAACCGGTCGGGTGAAATTCACAAGCGGGATGTGATGATCCAAATGTAATAATAAATCTTTGAATAATAAACAATGGAACCAGTCCGGTGTAAAACACACATGTGATATTCCAAATGTAATAATAAATGTGGAATAATAAACAATGGAACCGGTCCTATGTAAAACACACGAACGGATATTCCAACGTAATAATAAAGAATGGAATAACGTAAGAAGATCACCAAGAATAGGGGATTCAGCGTATACTGAGTTATTCAAATGAATAAATAAGAATGGAATAACATAAGGATTTCACCAAGTATAGGGTATCTTGCGTATACTGAGTTATGTATAGGGTATACCACTTTTACTGAGTTATTCCAATGAATAATAATGAATGGAATAACGAAGTTCTCTTCATGAATAAGAAAGAATAACACCCTTACCACGGTACAACAAATAATACCCCTTACCTTAGAAGAACTGAATATTGGCAAAGTGAAGTAGCGAGAATACTTTTCTTCTTTCTCTATAGATTTTCTCTCTGTAAACTTCTCTATATAATTTCTCTCTAGAGAGTTTCAAAGTGAATTAAGTAAGAAAATAATGAAGGAATGAGCTTCTATTTATAGGAAAATAGAATGCATAGTAATTAATCCATGAACGGTCCAGTTGATTTACTTTAATCGGACGGTCCATATTTAAAAGCAAAATCTTTTAAATAAAATATAATATATTCTATTTATATAAAAACATTTTACTATGCAAACACTATGCAACACTATACAAAACACTATGCAAAACACTATGCAACACTATGCATAATAAAATATAATATATTCTATTTATAGAATAACTTTAATAAAGTATTACATTTTATATAAAAAGATGTTTACATTTTATTACGTTAATAATACTGAATAAAACAAAACGTCATTATCGCTTATAATAATTCATATTATTAATCGACAATAATGGAATCAAACCGAGTGACTTCTCACATAAGCATCAATAATCAATCCCGTGTGTTACTTCTTATGCAACCACACGCGTTATTCTTACTTTTACTACTGAAGTAGTTCAGCGGAAAGATCAACGGTAAAACTTCCGTCGTTATTTCAATAAAATATTTTTGTCGTTTTCTCAATCCGACAATAATTACATTATGTAGGAGTCCACCAATGATTGAGTCGTTGTCGAATATTCCCTGCTAAACCGAATATTCCCCGACCCATCGAATATAATATAACCACTTGCATACTTTGCAAAATTTATAAATACTACCCACAACTATAATATTATCTCAAATTCACACCATAATATTAAAAATTATTTCGACAAAATTTAAATCTTTATTGATAAAATCTGGGGTCTCACATTTGGGGGGAAGATTTGGAGAGAGAAAGGAAGAGGGTTTAGAGAGAGAAAGTTGTTGATGGAGATGGGGGTGACGGAGTTGAGGAAGAAGAGGAGAAACAGAGGATGTTACAGAGAAAGGAAGAGGGTTTACAGAGAGAAAATCTATTTCAGCTTATTAATAAAATGCACATAATAATTAAATTAAAAAATATATATATAATATTATTTTTATACACATAAGATGTTATATTAGTGATTTTTGTTTTAATTATTTAGCACGTCAGCAAAATATGTCCAAGTGTCAATTACATTTGTCTATGTGGCATGTTTGTTAACGCCAGGGGAATAATCGACCCAAAAATTGTAACGTTAGAGATACTTTTGGAAAAAAAAATATAGGGTGCTCGGTAGACATCGGCGTAAAAATCAAGGGCATTTTTGAACCTTCTCCCTTTTTTGACTTAAAACTGAAATACTTACTTTTTTTGAATTAAAACTCAACTTATAAGGGCCTATTCGAGAACGACTTATTTTAAATGAATTATAAGTTAAAATATAAGTTGACTTATAAGTTATTTTAAGTTGTGACTTATAAGTAAAAGTCTTCGGCATCAATTTGACTTATAAGTCAAAAATTAAGTTAAAATAAGTTTTGAAGGTGTCCGGCTCATGATGACTTATAAGTTAAAATAATGCAAAAATTATTAAAAATGACATTAATAAAAAGAGGGACAAAATAAATATTACATTTGATCAAACTAACTTATTTTAAAATGACTTATCATTTTAAAATAAGTCATAATAATTACTTATTTTTTAACTTAAAAATAACTTATAAGTTAAAAAATAAATAATTCCTAAAGACTCTAATAAAAATAAATGACTTATTGTTATAAAATATTACTAAAATCAAGAACAAATATGATTAGAAGAAAGAAAGTATTCTCATAATCTTTTATATCAATCACTTTACAATGCTCTTATTTATAGATATAAGAACATAAATACTAGGAGGTTACCAAACTCAAAGGACATGAGTTTCAAAATTAAATGGACATGGGAGTTACAATCAAAGATAAGGAGAATGTATCTAGACATTCATTATATGAATCTAGACATCCATAATTTTATAACACTCCCCCTTGGATGTCTATTGTATAGCTATACGCATTGAAAGTTGTCTCATTAAAAACCTTACCAAGAAAAACCCAATGAGAAAAAACCTTGGTTATGGAAAAAAGAGTGCAACGCGTATTAGCTCCCCCTCATGAATATATCCTTAAGTCCTTCAGATGTCGTATTCCAATATTGTTACGCAATCCTTCAAACATTGCAGTTAGTAATGCTTTGCTGAATAAATCTGCTAGATTATCTTTTGATCGAATTTGTTGAACATCAATGTCACCACACTTATCAAGGTCATGTGTGAAAAAGAATTTCGGTGTGATATGCTTTGTTATATCTCCTTTGATGTATCCTCCTTTTAATTGAGCTATACATGCAACATTGTCTTCATACATAATGGATAGAGTTCTTTTGTAGCAATTTTTTAAGAATATGCCTCGTTAAAAACCTTACCAAATAAAAACCCAGTGAGAAAAAATTTGGCGAAGGAAAAGAGTACAATATTCTTGTATAACTTCTAGTGCCTTGGGATTGCCTCATTAAAACCTTGCAAAGGAAAACCCAGTGGGAAAAAACCTTAGCGAAGGAAAAAGAGTACAATCAACACATATCCTTTTTATTCCCCTTCATAAGAACATAGAATTTCCATTGTTCATGGTAAAAATATCATTAAGTCGAAGTATGCAAATATTGTGCACCATCTTCTTCAAAATCATAGTTGGTAATGACTTAATGAATATATCAACCAAATTATCACATGATCAATATTGTCATTCTTCTAGGGCTCATGTGTATAAAATAATTTTGGTGCAATATGTTTGGTTCTATCATCATTTGGATTAAATAATCCCAAATCAATAGTCTCACGTAAAATATGTTTAATTTCATTACAATATCTTAGAGATGGTGCATAACTATACATTGCTAGTAAGTTAACTACAAATGTTATATCAGGTCTTGTCAAATTTACAAGATACATCCAAGTACCAATTACATTAAGATATAGTACTTCAGGACCAAAACACCAATTTCAAAAGATATGGTACTTCAAGACCAAAAGTTTATTAATCATTTTCTTGTGGTCAAAACGGATATTTCTTGATATCAAGTGACCAACCCATCATTGGAGTACTCAAAGGATTTAACATTATCCATGTAAAGTTACTTCAGGACTTTTTCTGTGTATGTTGATTGATGAACAAGAATTTCATAGTTCAATTTGTAGGCCAAGACAAAAATTTGGCTTACCAATATCTTTCATCTTAAATTAGTTGTTTTTTTTTGTCGACTCTTCTGGAGCAAGATCTTTCATCAATAAATACAATAATAATAACAAATCCAGATTATGATCTTTTGATAAATTAAAATGCATGCACAAATTGGATTATTCTCAAATCCTTCTTTCAAAAAATATATATCCACTCAGGCGATTATTCCACAATATGCATCTGGATTGCTTTAACCTATATAAAGATCTTTGTAGCTTAATAGAATACATGTTTTGAGATGTAGAATTATATGCTTCAGGCATTTTATATCCTTCAAGAATTTTCATGTAGATATAATTATATAATGATCCATACAGATATGATGTAACAACATCCATTAATTTTTCTTTCTACCAAGCTAATTAAAAATCTGAATGTAATTGTGTCCATTACAGGAGAATATGTTTCTTCATAATTAATACCATGTCTCTGCGAAGAAACCTTGTGCTACAAGTTGTGCTTTGTACCATATAATTTCATTTTTCTTATTTCGTACAAATACCCATTTGTATTCAACAGGCATTACACCTTTAGGTGTTCGGACTACAGGTCCAAAAACTTCACATTTACTTAGTGAATTTAATTCCGCTTGAATCGCCTCTTTCCACATTGGCCAAATATTTCTACATTCATCAACGATTTGTGGTTCATATATATGATCATTACTTATGGTAATATCCATAACAAATTTATATGAAAATATGTTGTCGACAACAATTTTATTTCTATCCAATATATACGTCTCCTGTATATACATAATGTATCGAGATCTCGTTATATTCAGGTACCTGATCCTCTTCAGGGGATAACTCATCCTATCCAGGAGATAACTCTTAAAAAGTTTTATTTACAGGAGATTTTTGTTCATAAGTTTTGGATAGATTGATAAATTTTGTAGCCTGTTTCATAGGTATAGCCTCTTTATAGGCTACAACTTGTTTTTCTTGTACTTTCTTCTTCTGAGAAATTCTATCTTTAACACTGATCATTCTTTCATGTTTCAGGTGTGACTATGATTCAATTTGCTGCTGCATTAATTAATTATCCTATAGGGACATCAATCTCTGCTAGAGTATTAGCAGCTAGAATGTAAGATATCACTATTTTCTTATTATCGGTGAATAATTCTGGTAATTGATTTGCAATTCATTTTAAATGAATTATCCTTTGAACTTCTAGTTCATATTGATTTGTATAAGGATAAAGATTAAATAACGTTGAAACATTTCAATTAATCTCCCGTCATGCTTCAGGCAATGATCTCACGTCGTGCTTTATGCAACGACTTTTCTCCCCCTAATGGTGGGAAGACTATTAAAATAACAATCCTCAAAATATACCTTAAAAATATCACTCTGAATTCTTTCTTAAAAGATGAACACCAAATTACAATAATTAAATGTGATAATTTGGTAATTAATTTACTTTGATATAATCAACAGGTAAAGGAATCTTCTGGTTCTTTAAAGGATGTTCATGGGAGTTTTCAATAATTCAATGCATCATTATTGATCCTAGATCATGCTAAATCATAAAAACATTTGGATCCAAACACTTCTGGTGTATTGCACACTTCTGGTGTATTACAATATTTGTTTCAACTATTCTCATTTTAGTATAATATATCCTAGAAGAGAAAATATACATTTTTTTTAATATGAGCTTCTGGCCCGATACTATTGAAGTAATATAAAGAAATTCTTCACTGCCTTCAATATTGGTTTCAATATGATAACCATTATAACGTATATCCTTAAAACTGAGCAAATTTCTGCTTGTCTCAGAAGAATATAAAGAATCATTAATACAAAGTTTTGTGCCCTTTGAAAATATTATAATCGCTCTTCCATAGACTTTAATTAATTTTGATGAATAATCACTCTTCAAGAGTCTTTAAAGTTTGATGAGCTTCTGGCCCATACAACCTCATATATGCAAAACATAAATTTAACTTTATTACTTGAAACATAAATAAAACATATAATAAAAATACTTATTATAATGTTATAATATAATGAAATAAAAATAATTAATTGGTATGAACATTTCTATCAACATATCACCAAGGAAACCATAGATATCAAAATTAGTTATATCCACTCCATTTAAAAAGTCAAAATAATTAATGGGATCTTCAGGATCATTATGATCAATAAACTTTATTTCAATTCCATTTCCTTTTTTTTATGGAGTCTTGGTACAAATCTACCAAATGTTTAGGAGTACGATGGATACATTCCTTTTTTATATTGATTGTTCCTTTCACGTCCACTACCACAACCATAATATCCTCTATGATTATCAAATGAGGTTACATTCACTTCAGGGAATGTAATAGAATCGATCGAGCGAGATTATTGGTTTTTTCAAAGAAAAAACTCATTATTCATGCAGACACTTTAGAAGACATAATTTCACTTCTGGAAACATAGTTTCCTTTATCGCTTCAGGGAATATTTTGTAAACTTACGCTCTCGATATTGCTACTGCATGAGCATATTCAAGACATGAAATATAATAAATATTTTGTCAAACATGTCTTCATCAGGGTTTTTCACTCAACACGTACTTTTAAAATCTTGCAACTTCAGGTGCAACCAATTATAATGAGCTTTTAAAATTTTTCCTTTAAATCATTTCATAAGAGAAGTGAATCTTTCACTGTAATGTACTCATATTTTAATTTTTGATAGAGATGATAGCGAATAAAATTCATTAATTTTGCATGATCCTGCAGGGATGCATGATTGCCAACTTTAATTGTATCTCCAAGGTTCTTTGCCTTTACATGAATCTCAACATCAAGATTCAATTACAAATAATTCTTACTCGATATAAATCAAGGGCAACAAATTCAAATTTATAAGATTTGAATATTAAATAACTAAACATATTCTCCATCAAATTAAATAATTATATATGTTCAGATTTAATTGTAATGAAACAATTTATAGAAATGCAGTAAAACACGAAGCTAAATTTGTCCACTAAAACTAAATAACAAACTAACACTACTAAGTATATTTGTCATTGTAACTTCATACAAAAATATATCAAAAAGATCATTAGAAATATATCAAATATGATACCATGCCAAAAAGAAATATATCAAAAGATTATTAGAAATATATCAAATATGCTACTCAGTTTAAAAATTCAAGCCTAGTTATTCACAGTCAAGGCCTCCTTCTTTCCCTACTGCCAAGTCCAATATTTTCTAAAATGGTACCACCGTAATTTATTTTGTTTTCTAATTTTGATAAAATAAATAAAAACAAAAAAAGAAAGAAAAAGATCTCGTGTTTGGTCTAACTATCATATAGAGGTCAAGAGACGTTTAGCGACACAACGGGCAAAGCAATGATAAGAGATCTTCCCAGTTTATCTTTATGTCATTTATCTCAACAAATAAAAGCTTATTTATAGAGCCAATGTTGTGCAATTTCAAAAAGCTTAAATTATGCGTTGGTCATACCTACCTACAAACTTACACAAAGGACAACACGTGTGAAGAAAGGGTTAAAACTTAGATCTTACAGTATTATATTGAGTTGCCCTGTGCCAAATAAAAGTTCTAAATTTATGGAATTTATCCATTATTGCACAACCCACATTTTCCTAACGAGTAGAATCTTTCTACCTTACCACATAACAAGGGATTAGGACAATTTGATTCATTGATTTTAAGCGTTATATAACACAACTACATAATACAATAATACAAGGACTATCATTCACCTCAAATCATATCCTTCAAAAATATAGATCAAGTAGCTCAGAAATACAAAGTACTACTCATAAATACTTGCATTGAGTTGAGAGAATATAGTTCACCGATAATAAGTATCTCAGGAAATGATGCATATATAGATTGAAATAAAGTGATATGGGATAAATTTCAGAAACAAAAATATCATTTCCATACAGAAATTTAACATCAAATAATAAGACAAGTAGTATGAACCATACTTACACTGTTGCTGCTAAATCATCATGAAAACTGAGTCCATTCTCAACTACTCAAGGGAAGCTAAAAGTTCAAGCTCCATTATTTTATTTTTTTTCTTCTTCTTATCAACAAACCAAATATGATTATCTACTACAAGACAAAAGTAAAGAGCAATTCGTGCTGATAACGTGTTATAAAATATTACTAAAATCAAAAACAAATATGATTAGAAGAAAGAAAGTATTCTCATAATCTTTTATATCAATCACTTTACGATGCTCTTATTTATAGATATAAGAACATAAATACAAGGAGGTTATCAAACTCAAATGACATGAGTTTCAAAATTAAATGAACATGGGTGTTATAATCAAAGATAAGGAGAATGTATTTAGACATTCATTAAATTCAACATCCATAATTTTATAACACTTATAAATTAGTTTGAACAACTTATAAATAATTGCCGAATACTCCTTAAGTCTCTTGAATAGGTGTTACTTATAAATTGATTTGAGTAACTTATAATTCATTCTTGAACATGCTCTAAATGGAAAAGAAGGCCAAATCATTTGTGCCGTCAGGTCTACGTATGTTATGCCACGTGTTAATTAAGTCAAAATTTCTTACCTTACGCATCATTTTGTACCGGGACCCATTCTTACTCTCTACTGTCGCCTGTCGGTTATCCAACCCGTAAACCCCAACTACCTATTTCTCTCTCTTCAAAGTCCATTATTTTGGACTCCATACCCTAACTCTCTCTCCAGACTCCATGGCTGTGGTCTCTGCGAATCCCGATAGGATCGAACCCTCGCAACCGATGGACCAATCGTCGTCCAAACGAGCCGCTACGTTGCCGTCCGGCACACCTTCATCGACCGCCGGTTCACCGGATCAATCCCCGCCAGATCAGGCGTCTTCTTCCCCGAATTCCTCCGCACAACTCCAGGTTCAGGTTTGCATTCACATTCAATGATTATTTTATGCAATTTACGTTTTTACTTCTGTTTGATTTCTATTGAATTGCAGAAATATCAATCAATTTGATTGTCCTTTGATATACAATTGCTGCATTTATATTTTGTTTAAAGACTGGACTTGAATAATTTATTAGAGCATTTTATATGAAGTTTTACAAATTTAGTAGGTGATTTTTAAGTAGAACCTTAATTATAATCATAAAAGCATTCCTAATACATAAGCTAAACTCAATTTAAAAGGTAAAAAAATGCAATGAATGTATTTCTAAGAGTAATCAAATGATACCTTAAACATTTTAAATGGAATGTAATTTACGATTCAATGAATGATTGTGATATTTTTGATACAGCCGCAGCCTTCGTTGAGGAGTGAAGAGTATCGGCAATTGTTTCGGCTTCCTCCTGAGGAAGTGAGTAGGTTTGAAACAGCTTGAGTAGACCTTTCTATTTTCTTTGGTTTAATGTCCTCTAGTTTTTAGCTTTTTAAGTTATTCTTGTTACTTATCATTCTCTTAATCTTTTGCTTGCTGATTTTATTATAAAAATCGAATTTTTGAAGCTGTGATATTGCTATTTAAATATCAACTACTTCAATGTATTAATTATTTGGTTCAGTTATTTGAATAAGTTGATCAAACTGTACTGTAGTTACAATTATTATTGTTAAGAGTTCGTAGATTTGAATAAGTTTTTTAATACATAATGAAATGGTTATCATGCTCAATAGCCAATATCAGACTAACACACATTTCATTTAGGCAATTTTTTCTCTTTAGTGTGGCGCATGTTCATCTGGTGCATAAGTATTTGAATATTAAATGATGTTGACTTATTTGGCAAGAATCCTAATAAATCATCAGAGAAAAACCATTGGTAAAGTGACTTATCTCAAAAAGTGAAAAGATCATTATTAAATGGTCCTTCTAAAAACCGAAATATATTAAGACTTGTCTATGATATGATTGGCTCCAATATTTAAACAACCAACTATTTCGTTTCACTATACAAAGAAGACTATATAAATGGATGTCTACACACTATAACATGCTATAAGTATTCTTTTGTGTTTTGACCAATCTCTTAAAATACTGTATGATTGAACACTGAACGGACGGAGCAAGGCCTATATTATTGTACACATATTTTTGTTCATGTTTAGGGCTAAGAGGATGCCCATTTTGGAAGTTTGTGGTTCTTATGTTTTAGAGAAATTAATTAGTAATTATCTATTTTCCTTTGAAAGATTTTACTTACAAATTAAAATATACATTGTATGATATGCTATGCATTGACACCAACACATGGGTAAATGTCTTAGCATAGGGGTGTCTTGAGTTGCTTTCTGCAACTCATGTTCGTTGGGAGGTTTATAATTTGACCTGTTGTTCTAAACATATAATCTTTCTCTATATATCTTTCTTGTCTGTAGGTACTAATTCAAGATTTTAATTGTGCTTTGCAAGAGAATTTTATTCTTCAGGTGATTTCACTTCTTTATGATATTTTGAGGTGTCTTTCCCCCAGGAATTGAATATCTGCTCATATTCCCTCTCTTGAATTACTAAAATTTATTATTTAAAGATGCATATTATCCTACGAAGCAGGATAAATTCATTCATTTGCATGGTAGTGCTTTTGAGCATTGCTTTCCTTGTCATTCTCTAGAGGAATTGATCAAATAGGGATTTGCAGTACTTAACTTCTGATTGTTGTTATTTTATATTGATTGCAGGGGCATATGTACCTGTTTGTCCATTATATATGCTTTTATTCCAACCTATTTGGATTTGAGACAAAGGTTTAACAACAAACTCATCTTTATCGTTTTCATAGTTTGAATTTTGTATTACTGGATTAGATATTTCAATAGTTGGATATTTAAATCTGCATTCTGGTTATTGTCTTCATGTATGTGTGTTTATATCATAGTTGTTGCATGTACATCTCAATCTCACAAGGCTCATCTAAAGCGTCTTGCCTAGTCACAGGCGTGCCTTGTTTGCTTAAGCTTCAGGCTTTAGTCGCACATCAGGGTACAATCTACATTTAGCTAATAATTGTTGGGTAGTATAGGAACGTGTCAACTTATTTAATTTCTGTTATTCAAAGTTATTGTATAGATATCAAACTATTTTGTTGCGAACCAAACTAAAAGCAGGGTTGGGAGCTTGAGGAGATGAATAGTTTGTTTTCCTTGCTTGGGGGAGGAGGGCGGGGGGATCCGTTTCATGTAGGGGAGGATTTTGTGCGACGGCTTCATCACAGAGAGGCAATAATTTTGGAGAGATCTTATTATGAGACACTACAACAGTGGGGTTGGGAAGTTCCTTGGAAGAGTACATGGGGTGTTGGGGTTCCAAAGAAGGTGGCATTTTTCTCGTGGACAACAGTGTTGGGGGACTATTTTGTATTTTTGCCTCAGGAGTCTTTATGGTTGAGAAGTAAGATTTGATTAATCGATGCTACATGTGCAAGAATGATTGCTCATGCTTTTTCATTGTGAATTTACAAAGGAAGCTATGGTCATTAGCCTTTATGCTCTTTGGTATTGCTCGTGTGATACCCATATTGACTCAAGCATTACTAGGGGTATGAACGGAGCTAAGAGTTCCAAGGGGCAGAAAAAGATTGGGAAATAGTACCACATTGTTATGGGGGCGTTGTGGAGGCTGAGAAATTGTAGATATTTTGAGGGAAAGGAGCGATTGATTGTGCATATTAGTTCTTTATTTTTGAGCCTCTTGTATATTGGGTGCATGAGTCGTGTCTAGATCCTAGAGTCGATTGAGCCTTTTGTAGATTTTGTTGCGGAGTTTGGCCTTGTAGCTTGACATAGTTTTTGTTGTCTTGGCCGTGTTCTCTTTTTTTAGGGTTCATGAGTATGTGATTATTTATCAAAAGAAGAACACGACCCATCTGGCTCTCCATACAAAAGCTTTTGTGTGCTCTTTGACATTTGTCAGCTTAATACTAACGACAAGGGTTGGATGCGTAGACCTTACAAATCTTTATCTCCATATATATATATATATATATATATATTGTGCATGCAAGAAAGTGAGACCCATTCTCATCTCTTTATTTATTGTCTAAAAGGTGGGTGAGTGTTGACTGTTGGGTTGTCCCTCTAATGTGGAGGGAGGACCTTCTACTATGCAGTTTAAGGGACTTTGGAAGAGGGAAGGATAGGAGGACTCTGTGGTGGTGAGCTTGTTTTGCAATTTTTGTAGGATGTGTGCGTATGGATTGATGTTGTCTTACTTCTGGTTAGAGAGTCCCTTTCATGCACATCTTTGAGCCTTCTCAATGGGAGCTTTCCTAGGAACTTTTACTCTAATGAGATGTACATATGAATTAGCGAGCTGTAGTCCATCGACACCGGGATGGATTTTACACTTGTTTGCTTGTTTCCATTTGCACCATCCTTTTGGAAGGACTTCTTGTCTTCATCTGCGCAGTACTTTTACTTTCTCTTCTTTGTTATTTTCTTTCCTTTCATCTTATAAGAAAAATTATCTGAAATTGTATTAATTCCAAATATCTCAAAGAACTGCAGAGACATCACTTCTTCAAAACATCGTAGACTCTTCCTCCTACCAAATCCAAATATCTGATCAAAAGCAAACACTGGGTCCAATTGGGATAGTTTTCTGTTGCTAAGACCTTGAGTCTAGTTTCGCTACTAAACGGCCAATGAATAATGCTGAAGATAGTTTGTGGCAGGCAATGCCCAAGATAAAATGGAATATTTAGCCTATATGAATAGCATTCCTATAAATGTCGATTCACTTTTGTCACTAATTGTATGAAAAGAAACATTGGTAATAAAATATCCAAAGATGACCAAATAATTTTCAAAATTTCCTTGACAATCTCTATTTTCAATCAAGGTCCATGTGAAAATAAGAAGTATCCAGTAGCAGTTATTTTTGAATTTTTTAGCTATTCTACAGAATCAATAATACCTACACATGCTTTACACTGTTGTGATATTTGTGTGTTTATAACATTAATATTGATTTGGATGGTTGGTCTTAGGTGAAGTACCATGGGATTAGGAATTTCAGTGTCTAGCAATTGTTCTTGTTTCTGTTTCAAGGTCTGTAAAAATCACTCTGATAAGTTTGTTTATATTCAAGCAGTGAGTATACTAATCTAAGTTTAAGATGCAACATATCACATGTCTAGGATTTTGTTTTCTTTTGTATTAATAGTCTTTTCTCTCTTTCATTGGCCAGTACATGTCATGAAAGAGAAGGACAACATATATCAAATGTAGTTTTTCTTTTACAAACTATAGAATAATAGAGATATTATAATCTCCAAGACCAATACATTTTTGAGCACTTATTTTTTCAAAATCATATTAAAAAAATAGAGATATTATAATTTGCAAGTAACATCGAATTTAAAAAGTTAGTCTGTAAATCTTTCCTACCTAGGTATGATGCTACTGAAATCTGACTTCTGCTTTTGCACGCCTATTCCGAAAGGGTAGTTATCGAGGATTTTCTAGTTTTTTCTATGTTCTCCACAAGAGTTGTTTAGTTGTTTTTTTCGAGCTTCTATATTGATTATTTGTATCCTCCTACTTTAATTTGTCTTCCTTTCTTGCAGCTGACTTTGCTAAATTACACTTAATTACTTGTTCAGCCTTCTTTCTAAATTATTTTCCCTGTTTATTATTTTGATTGGCTGGTGTGTTTTTTGCTCTCCAAATTTAGAAAATAGTTCCTTTTCAAGAAGTCACATCTGTACGAAGAGCCAAGACAGCAGGAATCTTCCCTACTGCTATAGAAATTACAGCTGCAGGAAAGAAGGTGCTGACCTGGATCTTTAATGCCTTTCTTTAAAAATATTTCACATTTGAGATATTTTAAAAGAATAAATCAGCTAGTTTTTTTTTCTGGTTAAACGTTTGCTACACTGTTTTTACTTTCCATTTCTTTTGGCAGTACTTCTTTACATCTTTTCTGTCCCGTGATGAAGCTCTTAAGCTCATTGATGATGGTTTGTTGCAACATGGTAATGGGTCTAAATTGATCACAGATCAGCAGGTGCTTCTTCTTTTTTACTTCTTATTCATAAGAAATATATGACATGTTACAAATGATATTATGAATTCATGGTTAACCTCCATTTTATTGATTGAAGTTTATGTTTCCCGTGATATCAATTCTTTTAAAATATTACTATCATCGTCTGTCATTTGTTTTGTTGTTTTTGTTCTCCTGATCTTTTCTTGAATGAAAATTTGTAGTAGGAATATGCTGCAGTGAGTATGAAAACTAAATGAAGTTTCCTTTTTTTGTATACTTAAACTGTAGTATCTCGAAAGTTAACCTCTGCAGACATTAGATATTAACTTTTTGATTCCAAGACTTATAGTGCACCTGAATAGCTGTTCTAGATAGGGAGATACAAATAAGAGCACCGCTCACCCTCATAGTTATTACTTAACGCTTACACAATGATCATGGCGATGGTGATCGCT
Source organism: Panax quinquefolius (assembly GCA_020205615.1). Lineage (NCBI taxonomy): Eukaryota > Viridiplantae > Streptophyta > Magnoliopsida > Apiales > Araliaceae > Panax > Panax quinquefolius. The sequence continues at coordinate 99,808,738 of CM035166.1, read as the reverse complement.
TGGACGCCTTTAGGCGACAAGGCGACCGCGATCGCCATGGCGTCTGTAAAGGCGACAAAGTCGTTTATAATGTACAATTTATATATTATTTATTTTACTTAACAAGTATATTGGCAATAAAATTTTATATACATTAAAACTCAAAACATAACACTATAGAATAACATTAAAGGCATAATTATGTAAATACTTATCAATAACAATCCAAAAACAACACATTTGATATTAAAGATTAGTAAAAGAAATGAAGAATTCAACAAACACCACATAGAAAAGGAAATTGCAACCAACCATCACAAATATGTAGTGCAAGCCAAAATAATGTTTAGACTCTTTACACTAGTCTAGACTCTAGAAATATCATTCAATCAAAATCATCATAGAAAAAAGATCATCTCCATCTCTTCCACGAGAACTACTCTCATTCAAAGGTGTAGGTGGTGGTCTTTCTCCAAAATCATCCTCCACATCTTCATCATCATTTGGAATTCTCTCTTCTTCATCAACTTCATTATCGGAGTCGGAATCTATCAACCTTGATTCCCTTGAAGTTGAACCACCACCACGTCGAGAGTATGTCATTAGATTATTACTAGTATTAGCACGAGCACTCCTTGAAAGATTGCGACCCTCAAGCGTGTTGGATGCACCAGTTGCTCGATCTACATCATTCCATGTAAGATCCCCCGGGATGAACAATATCGGCATCATTATCGATCAATTCATTACCCCATTCAAAGTCATCAATGACTAATGGATCAAAATTATTGCCAAGTTCACGCCTCTTTTAGAACCTTGAGTCGATCTTTCGATTGTATTGGACATACATCAAGTCACTCAATCGTTTGTGTTCCAATCTATTCCTCTTCTTCGTATGAATCTAAAATAAATAGAACAAAAAATAATAATATTAATGATAAAATTTTAATAATAGTGAATGATTTATTACTTTTGAAATTTGAACTAACAATAGAAAGTACTTACAAACTCAAATGTATTTCAATTGTGCTCGCAACCGGAAGAACAACAGAGGCCTAGAATTCTTTTTGCAAATGAGGATAGCTCAATAGCTCGCGCACCAAAAGCATTCCACCAATCAACTAGCAAACATTTAAAAGAAATATAAATATTTTGGAAGGGAGGAAATGAAGAATATATATAAATTATAATCATAATATATCTTTATATATTTTTTAATATACATACGAGGATTTTTTATTTTCCGTTGCCTAATCACCATTTCTCTTGCAAAAGTATCACGAGAAGCATCATAGTTGTCGGCTAGATTGCTTATCTTGTCTAGCAAATCTAACTCGGGCACCATCTTTGCAAGAACGTCATTGAAGTCATCTCGTAAAGCATTAGCAAACAACCGACGTTCCTCTTTGATATCAAAGTACTTGCCTGGATTGAGAAACAACGCAGCCCCATATAATTTTTGCTCAATTTGATTTTCCTATCGCCGCTCAATAATTTCAATCACCTTCTTATACAGTCTTTGTTTGTTATCAAATGCATCTTTGATTTTTTCTTCGCGCATTCCATCGCAGCAATAACTTCAGGCATAACAGGCTTCTCATCACTATCAACAATCCTCAAGATTATAAGAAGTGGTTGTGACGCCCTAATGCAATCCTCAACAGTATGCCAAAATGTTGTTGAAATAACAGTATCACATACTTTCTTCCCCGCTTCAGTAGCCGACAACTTTGATTTTGACCAATCCTCGCTGATGAACAAATGCCTCAATGCATCTTTATTCTTGTACAAACTTTGCAAGGTGAGGAAAGCTGTAGCAAATCTAGTAATTGCGGGTCTCACAAGATACCTCCCATTCGTTTTCTCCCTCATCGCACTAAGAAGACGACCATGTCTATAAATGAATGTTGTAATTCTCCTTGCATTTGTGATTGTGAGCTGAAATTGCTTCAACTTGCTTATGCCCTCTAACATAAGGTCAAGCGCGTTGAAAGCGGTATGAGGTGTCCAAAATAGTGTAGGTCTCCTCTCCATTAGTATATGCCCCGCTGCCTTGTAATTAGAGGCATTGTCTGTGACCACCTGAACAACATACTCGGGGCCAATTTCCTCGATCTTGCTATCAAGTAGATTTGTCAACATTGTGGCATCTTGAGTCTGACTGGAGACATCAACAGAACCCATGAAATAAGTCCCCTCCGGGCTATTAACAAGAAAATTCAACAAGTGTCTTCCCCTCTTATCTGTCAAACCATCCGACATGAGTGAACAGTCGTATTCCTTCCAAGCAACTTCATGTTTCTTCTTTAAGTCATCGGTTTTCTTCTTTGCCTTCTCACAAGTAAAGGAACCCTCAACTCATGATATGTTGGAGGCTTGAAACTTCATGTTTCTTCTTTAAGTCATCGGTTTGAAACCTTCTCTCATAAAGGAACCTCAACTCATGATATGTTGGAGGCTATGGATATTGCCTATGGACTCGACCATTACTTCAAATCTCCTTGAATTTGCAGCATTGAATGGTATGCCACATTAAGTAAAAAAAAGTCAAGAACGTGCATTTGGACTCTCTCCTTTTCTTCCTGTCCTCAAACGACTTTCAATACTTGTTTGGCTCAAACGCTTGCTATATACGCTCTCCTCTACAACTTCTTCGGGAGTTTTTTATAGAAGTGCTTCAACCGTCTTAGCTTTTGGTTGTGGATTTTGGAATTGAAATACAACATTCTTCCTTTTAGAAGCCGTCCCAGAACTTGGGATAGTGTTAGAAGAAGTATTGGAAGCCATGGTTGGACGAGCAGATGATTGTTCTTCTTGCACTTCTACTACATCATCATCATCATCATGTAGCTCAAGTGGCTTGTTCCTCTTTTTACTATTCAAAGCCGCTTGCATCTCTCTCATAATTTCTGTTGTTGTTTTGGGACACTTAGCTACATCTCCTTAATTTCCGGCTAGATGTTGTTTGAGCCTTTTGATACCCGAATGACATTTCTTCCCACAAAGTGTACATTGCACGACATCCTTATTACTTAAATCCGGTCAATATTTATATTTTCAACCCGGATCGTTCGATTTAGCTTTTCTTTTAGGGTCCTTCGTTATATCATAATTATCGGCCCCCGAACTTTCCGCCATTTTTTTTCTAGTTTCTACAAAATACAATCAATCAAACAATATATTAGAGACAATTGAGACATTGACATATTTTAATTTTATTTGTGAACAAAAATGAGTAAACAATAAACAATATATAATATATAAGGTCTATTTCACACAAAGAATAAACAATATATAAGCGGTCTTTATATTTGTTTAAAAAAAAAGATGAAGACAAAGTCTAACCCAATGAAAACAGAGCGGCGAAAACTTCGCTAGGCTAAGTGGCTATTGGCTAACCCAATGAAACTTCGAGCGAAGCGGAGAAGCGAAGCGAGCGCAGCGAAGCTCGCTTGTCGAAAGTCGCCGTCGCTGTCGAAATCGCCATCGCTTTCGCCGCCGTCATCAAAGTCGCTGGTCGCCGTCGTCGTCGTCAATCGCTTTGTCAAATCGCCGTCGGCCCGTCTTCTCTCTCTCGGTTCGCTTCGATCTGAGATTCTGAGTTCACTTGTGAATCGACGACTACATTAGGGCTAGGTTTTGCATAGAGACGTCGTTTTTTGGGTTGTGCCGCTTGGTTGTTTTTTATCAAGTTCAGATTTGGGTCGACCCATGAGCTCAAGGCGCTCGACTAGCCGGAAAGTTGTCCTAGTCGTCGCCGCGTTGTCCAAGGCGACGACTTTTTGTGATAGGCGCTCGCCTTTACGCAATCTGCCAAGTCGGAATCTCGCCTTGCTCATTTCTGCGTCGTCGCCTAGGCGTCGCCTTAACAACTATGCTCACCCTTAGTTCCAATTGAATAGGTGGTACAGCCTGCTGCCGCAACTAGCCAATCTGTCTCAAACCAATGTAGTGGAAGTAATCCCTGTACCTGCTTTGGAGAAGACAGATATATACTATGTTTCTGCTACTGTTGGTTGGAAAAGAAAACCGATAAATATTCAATAGGAAAAAGTGGAATAAATTATCCCTTTAAAGAGTCTAAACAGAAACTATATCAACCCGACCAAGCCTTAATGCTTGATCAAATGGGAATAGCTCATCCTAGAATACTCGAGCATTTAGAAGAATCAAAATCCAAAGCTCTGATATGGTTTACTCCTATTCTTTGATATTATATACTATTACCAGTGTTTAAAAAGATGAACAAGCAAGGCAGGGCGTTCAACCCCCCTTTGAGGCGAGACATAGGGGCTTATGCCTTCTAGGTTTTGAAGTTATATACGTAAAATATTATAAGATATTTGAAATACTTAAATTGAGCAATGATAAATTATAACATTTAGTAGAATGAAATCCAAGACCCTGGTTTCATTTACTCATACTTTTCAAAATTATGTACTATTTCCAGTGGTTTAAAAGGTGAAAAAGCAAGGTGGGGAATTTACCCCCTTGAGGCGAGCCATGAGTTCCGAGACATATGGTTATGAATATTTGGGTCATTTTTTTTAATATTTAAAAGGTTATAGTATATTTGAATAATACTTGAGGAGTGAATACTGATAATCAACAAATCATAAGCCTAGAATTTGATTCAAATGTGAAGTTCAAATAAAAGAGGAGTAGATGAACAAAAGATGGAGTAAAGAAAAAAGAAACAGAAGTAGATGAACATAGGACTATAGGAGAAGTAGAACTGTAGAAGTAACAGAGCTTTTGAAATAATATTGGTCAGATACTGGATGAACGTGATGAAAAGTGAAAACGCTCACTTATTAGAGGAGTCAAAATATTCATCCTTGAATGCTGATTTTGTTGTTACAAAGACCCAATAATTTTCTATTATGGGCACTTTTATACAAGAGATGAAAGCACGAGGATTGATCACTTAATATTGGAACATTTCTCTTGGCCTATGCCCTCTAAGAATATTAAAACTGTGATACTCCAGTCTCACATCAAAACATGTGGGATGTTTGTTACTTTGTTCTGTCTAGTACATAAGACTTTGGGACTACCAAAAATACCAACTTCAAGAACTTTTCACTGGATCTGTAGTGGGTCATGATGACTCAATGATACTTTTGCTACAATAAATTTAAGGCTTGATCCTCACTTGAGTTGGATCAAGTCGTTACAGATGGTATTAGAGCAATAGCCCTTCGTGGTGTGGTGGATCGAGTCATGGGATTTTCTTTTGACATTTCAACCTTTAGTCTATGTCATATGACTATGTCATATCTTGAGTTCAATTGATCCCTTTTTTTGGTGGGTTTATGATAACTCAATTATACTTTTGCTACAATAAATTTGAGGCTAGATCTGGACTTGAGTTGGACCAAGTCGTTACAGATGGTATCAGAACAATGGCCCTTTGTGGTGTGGTGGATTGAGTCGTGAGATTTGCTTTTGACATTTCAACCTTTAGTCTATGTCATATTTTGAGTTCAATTGTTCCCTTCTTCTTTAATAGGTCTTCTTCAGATCAGGTTTCGGGTTTTGGGAGGAGTAGGGATGCGAAGATTTTATGGCATTTTGTGGTTGTTCAACCATCCTTTGCAGCAGTTAGATAGTAGAATTCTAAAGTTTTTATAACAGTGGCTCCCTCTGTCCAATTTTATTTGACAAAAAATTGATTGTCAATTTGTCACAAAGTTTAATCAAATGACATTTTTAGGGAAAAATGCAATTTAACACCTTTGATTTACACGTTTTTTCACTTAACCACTTGTGGTTAAAAAAATCCAATCAACCACATGTAGTATAAAAAAAATTGCGCACTCCACTTGTAGTCTAACACCGTTATCAACATATTTGAATTTACATATTTACCCTTCTTAATACTTTAAGTATATTAAAATAAAATGAGTATGAAATACAAAGGTGAAGTGGTGAACCCTGCATCAAACACCCTTTCACTGTCATAATCATAAACCAACTCAGATGAACAGAACTCAAATTAGTCTTAAATCTGAGCCAACAAAAAGCACCAAAGATCCTTCAAACAAACATGAGCACATGCTGATTCATTTTTAAGTCCCATCCAAAATTAGAAGAAAAAAGAACAGAAAAGAAAGAAAAGTGAGAAGCACCACTAGCCACCATTCATGAATCTGCCTTACTCAAAATCTCGAAATCCTAAAATCCTCTCTAATTCAATTTCGAAATAAATTAAGGCTAATTTTTGCCGCCGTTCTTAATAATCACATCACATTTGATACACAACATCTCCAAATTTGAATTGAAAAACGAAACTATGGTTCATTGAGGGTGTAGCATTTGATACATCACCGTATCCAAATTCGAATCGGAAGAACAACTAGGTTCGTTGTAGGGAAATTTAGTGGGCTTTGAGGTTTCTATGCGAGATGGAGTTTGGTGGGCTTTGATTTTTCAATGTTCCGATGGAATTTGGTGTATTTTATTGCAGTTTTCAAGTGTCAAAGACAATGCGAGAGTTGTGAATTGCCTCTCTCAAAAGCCAGGCCAAATTTTGAAGCTTTAATCTGCTCCAAATTCCTCTAGAGCCTCTCATTTACACAATTTTAATTGTAGCCGCTCCAAGAGACCTTAAAATTGTTGCGTGATTTCCACTTTTGCTCAAATAAGAGGTCAGTTTTGTCAATAGATATTAATTTGGTTCTAGTTACCGTGTATGTATACAATGTTTGTGTTTGGAAAGGGGTATGCATACTATAAAAAAGAACATATCTATGTACACACCCAAATTGTACATCCAAAGACAAGTGTAAAATGATAGTAAAAATTTTCTCCTCTCTTTATAACACTTTCTCTCCTCATTTACTACAATTTTACACTTGGGTGTGTCTTTGGATGTACACTTTGAGTGTGTAATTTATTCTTATAAAAAAGAAAGGAATGTGGGGTGAAAGAGAGTTTCTTGAAATTTGCAATGATTAAGGTTTTCTTTACAAGTGGGGTTGTTTCGATTTAAGGTTTTCTCACTCATTTGTGCTCTGTTTGTGGTGTTAATTTGATTTTGAAGTGGGCATGTTATGTGTTATTGGTGAATGCAAGGTTCTCAAACCCGAACCGTTCATCGAACCGAAAAAGATACCGGGTGGATGGATCATTGGTCCAACTGTTATTGACCCAATGACGTCATTAATATATAAAAAATAAAAAATAATTAAATATATTAATTATTATTATATATTATATATAATCAATCCCTTTCTTACACGGACACGAACCAACGAACAAGGCATGTTGGACAAAAAGCTATTGATATACATTGACCCACTAAACTCTCTCTTCTCTCACTCACGTGGGTAGTAAAACCAACTCTCTCTCTCTTTTCTTTATTACGTGGGTAGTAAAAAGTTCAAATCTCTCCACTTTACCACCCAAAATGAACCACCAACTCTATCTAACATCCCTCTTTATCACCCTGGATAGGTTAATTGAAAAATTACCTCTTTGAATAAACCAACTCTTTGTTTCATTATTCTTCTACATTTGAATATTTGCACATTATTGTGTTAATTTGAACATTTTGGACTAATATTTTTATAATATTTAATTAAATTATTATTTAAATATAAATTATTTAAAAGAATAACGGGTTAATTTTATGAAAAAAATTAATATAAGATATTTATATTATATTATCTTCAAATTAATTGAAAAATATAATTGTAATTCTTAAATTTTAATAAATGTATAATTTTTTATTATATTTTTCTAAAGTCTAATCATGTTAAAAATAAATATCTATAATGCCCTTCCTAATGTTAAATAGAGATAGAGATGTGCACTATCTCTAACACATTAAGGAATATCACTAACACTAAAATTTTTGTATAAAGAAGAAAGGAAAAAAAGTAACCAAATTAGCAAATTACATAAAATAACAATTCGAATTAGCAAATTACATAAAGTTGCAACCCAGACTATCAAATTACAGCGAGTAGCAACCCAAATTTTAACAAGTAGCAACCAACAATACAAATTTTGACTCTAAATCAAATATTAAATAGTGCCAACTACTGCAGAAACTTGTGCTTGAATATTCAATTAATCTGGTACGTGGATGAAAAACTATTACTTTCTGAACTTGCACTTGAATCTTCATTGCATGGAAAAGACCTACATAAAAATTAAATAGTGTCAAAATTAAAGTTAAATGCCTTGAATAAAATGGAAAAAAAAATATTTATACCGATTTTGGAGCACTGGACAATTTCTTTTATCATGTGTTTGTCCAATTTTGCCACGTCCATGACACATTCTAGCCTTCTTTTGTTTTATCCTCGCCAATGCCTTCTCTTTTCCTCCCTTGAGCCTTTTTTCGCACCCTTTTGCTTGCACTTGATTTGGTTCACAAAACACATGTTCATTGCTTGCACTGCATTTTCCTGAAACAACTAGCATTGGACTGCTTTTCTCGCCATAAACTCTTACACTTTTATCACGATTATTCAACTGATTAATTTTTTCAAGTGCACTACCCATATGATCATAATAAATCTTTGTACCTTCCTCACTTTCAAGAGCCTTGTCAACTACTTCCAAACCAAATTTAACCATTTCTCTCCGCTTTGCAATATATTCTTTGTCATCTCTGATCACAGTGCCACTATTGTCTACAACATTCCCATATTTTGCACCTTGTGTCCATCTCTTCAAGATGTACTTAGTTGGCAATTGTTCATAATCATGAAACTTGTCAAGATATGCCAAAAGGTGCCTACAAGGGATTCTAGCACTTTCAAACTTTTTGCAACTACAATAAGCATAATCCAACTCTTTGTCATAAAGAATCTCCCTCACTTGGTACTTTGCCTCATTTTTTTTTGAACTTTATACACAACAAGATTATCAGCGTCTTTGACAAGTTCAAATTTATATCTCAATAAGCTCGCTATAAGTTCATCTTGAAATTCAAAAAAGATCTCATGTGTAAATATTAACCATTTGCAACAAAAAAATCATGTTCAATCTTGTCTTTGTTGTCAGCTACCAACTCTTATGACGTTGGTATGCAAGTCCCCTGCAAACTGAATTATAAAATCAAACAATGATAAACGTTGATCACAAACCTCTTAAAAATGCATGAGAGCTTTCACTCACTCGGCTACTTGACATATTGGCGAAAAAACATGATTCAAATGAGCAGGCACCCATTTTGAGTTAATCTCATACATCGACATTAGCCATTTATTGTCGCTCAACCCACTTCTCCTAACAAGCTCCAACCACTTTGAGTCAAACTCTTCCTTCAATTAAACTTCCATATGCAATCTGAAAACTCCGAATAATAGTGGCTATACTTAACCGAATCTAACTTTTCTAAAAACTTGGTCAAAATATGCCAACTACAGTACAGTACCTGTGATAAGTATTCGAAATTTTTCTAGAGCATTTATCATTGTTGGATCTTGGTCAGTGATAATAATTTTTGGGGCATCACCAGACATAACTTCTAGAAATGCTTGAAAAGCCAAACAAATGAATCTATTGTCTCATCAGATAAAAAAGCACAAGCGAATACAATTGTCTAGCCATGATTATTCACCCCCACAAATGGTGCAAAGATCATTCCATAATGATTAATGTTGTATGTGGTATCAAATATCACTACATCGCCAAAAAAGTTATAAGCTCGTCTAGATGTTCCATCAGCCCAAAAACAAGCAATATTGCTTTTTCTTATGTGCCTGAATTTTAAAAGTAAATGAAGGATTCTTGCTTTGTTCAATTTTAAAATACTCGAGCAATAAATCTCCGTCGTGGCCACTCATCTCTTTACGTCTATCCCTCTCGTACAACCAATATTTTCTATCCCTCCCGTTTGGACTGCAAGAAAATTGAACTGCTGATCGGTATATTTACCATGCTAAGTTGTTCAGACAAACATTTGTGGGCACTAAAAACAAAACGGTGAGATCTTAACAAAAATGTTCTACTTGGGGTGGACAATGGGTGGCTATGCCCTTCAACAAATACACTAACAATATACAACCCAACTTTTGACATCAAAAAAGCAAATGTGATCCGACTCTTCAATTTCATCCCAATCCCTTCCTACATTATCAAAGGGAAAACTTGCACAACTCCCTACTATATCATTCTCACAACTCTCTGACTCCAAATTCATATCTTCCATTTCAATTTAGCTGTAATAATCAATAAAAAAAATACTAATTTTAGCATAATAAGCCCTATTTTAAACATAAATAGAGGACTCCCAATTTTAACACTAAATAACAACTCAATTTTTTGTCTAAAAGTCCCAAGTTTTTAAAAAAACTGCTCTTATTTCAAAATATATTTTAAAAAAATTAATAAAAGCCTTAGAACAAACCCAAACAATCTTTAAATTTAGGCATGAATTTAATTAAAAACGAAAAATGTAAAAAATAAAAAATCATTTTCGTCAAATAAATCAGCGAACAAAATATATAAAAAAGGAACATACCACAGTCAGTTTATCGCCCGTGTCCGTTCAACCAATGAGAAGAATAATGAAACAAAAAGTTGGTTTATTTAAAGAGGTAATTTTTTCAATTAACCTATCCAGGTGATAAAGAGGGATGTTAGATAGAGTTGGTGGTTCATTATTAACTTGGGGTGGTAAAGAGGAGAGAATTTTGAATTTTTTACTACCCACGTAATAAAGAGGAGAGAAAGAGAGTTGGTTGGTTTTACTACCCACGTGGGTGAGAGGAGAGAGTTTAGTGAGTCAATGTATATCAATAGCTTTTTGTCCAACATGTCTTGTTCGTTGGTTCGTGTCCGTGTAAGAAAGGGAATGTATATATAATATTTAATAGATATGTAAAATTAATTAATTAATTTAAAAAAAACTAAACCTATTTATCAAATTTAATAAGAGGGGAGTATTTTTATTTGGTGAGTGCATCCTTAGTCAAGCCCCACTCTCTCTCTATCGCACTCAACCTTGCTTACTAACAAACAAAATTCCTCCCAAAGTAAAAGTAAAAACTTTCAGAAAACACGAGAATGGGGTTGCATGTGGGGCCTACATCAGAGTACCACTGTGCCACATTCACCATCATCTTTATCCTTGTCTCATTCTCTCCAAAAACACTCACCATTTTCATATACACTCTCTCCTCCATTACCAAACTCATTCTTTAGAACAACAAGTCAATAACAATATATATAGATATCCAAATATAACTCACTCTCACTCTCTCTCTCTCTCTATATATATATATATATATATATATATCTAGCTTGAAATTAGTTGTATATATGAAGATGATGGCTCATAGCAGGAACTACTACTAGTTGATGATGAAGAAGCAACCTCAACTTCATCATCATTAAGAAACAATCTCTCTCCTACCATTACTTACTCGCCGGACCCAGAGCTTCTCCCACCACTCAATTCCTCCTCCTCCGCCATCGCCTTACCTGAACTCTGTTGGTTGAAGGGTTGAACTGGTCCAACTTGCGAACCAGTCACCGGTTTGTTGGGTCAGGCGGTTCAATCGCCGAGTTTGAATGGTTTATTAGTCCAAACCGAACCGGAGAGCCGACCGGTTCCGGTTTTTACCGGTTCGACCGCCGGTCTCGTCCGAGTCTGAAAACCATGGGTGAATGGCATTTTTTATTACATTTGATGAAGAATCAAGGGTATTTCAGTACTTTTCAAGTAATTTAAGTTGTTTAATACTCCATTCACTTGCTTTTAGGCAAGTGAAACTCACTCTCCGACCTCTGTTAAGTTGGATGAAATTGAGGTAACATGCAATTTTTTTTATACCATAGGTGGGTTAATTGGCGATTTTTTAACCACAGGTGGCTAAGTGAAAAAACGTGTAAACCATAGGTAATAAATTGAATTTTACCGCATTTAAAGTATTAACAAAATTTACCTTTTCAACTATACCCTTATTTTTGTAGTATTATATTCAAAGTTAACTTGGGAGTGGAGTATTTGTATTGTAATGTGCAAAATAAAAAAAGAAGAATATCTTGGTCATATTTATTGGGAAACTAAGTGGGGTCATTCTTAGTTAAAGAGCATTTAAGAGAAATTTACACTCCACACTAAACATTTATTGTATAACTTTTTTATTCTTTTTGGGACATCCCAAAAAAGGAAATTTTCATATAAATGGGATGGTGGGAGTATATTTCTATTCCATTAATTTTGGATAGGGTGCCCTTCCTTGCCTCTATGTGGCTATTTACTTGGTGACATTTTAGAAGAGTTGCAGTACTTGATGTGCACACAGATCGATGGACAATTCTTTTTTTAGGATTTTCCTTTTTCCACTTCATGTAATTAATTGAGGACTCCTTGTCGTCCATTTTTTGATACCGAGGGATGTATTCATCATAAACAATATTACGATCTATTAGCAATTTAGCATGAAATTTTCTGCTTGTCAGGGGCTTAGTTAATTAATTTTGTTATTATTAAATACTGGAAAGCACGCGGATTAGAAATATACTATATAATACTTTTAAATTTAAAATTTCATAGTTATCTTGTATAATTTTTGATAGACTCCACGACACGCTTGCGTGAAATGGTCGTTGCCTGGATCGTTTCTAGCAAAGTTGTAGAATGAATTGCTCACAACACTTTAACCCCTCGTCTATATGTAGATGGTAATCTCGGTACAATTGCTCGCGTTAGAAAATCTACGTTGAATGGACACCAACGACACCTTGACCTTTCGCTTATATGTAAACGGTAATTTTGGTACAATCGATGATTGATGCAGTAGAAGACGCCACACACAATTATGTATTGTTGTATGATACGTCAAACTTGAATCTCAAAGAAAAACTAAGAAAGTAACTTAAAAAGTCTTCAAAAAACCAAAAGTAGAGAATAATCTCACAAGAATGATACAAATCTGAATTGTATTGAATCTTGTATGAATTACATTCATAAATCTTATTTATACTAGCTAAGAAACCCTAAAATCCAATAAGGAATCAATAATTTGATTTGGAATCAAAATCCTATCTAAAAGTATCCTAAATACATAAGAACTATGAAAGATATGAAAAATCCCTAAAAATCCAATATGAAATCAAAATATTTGGTCAAAATCCTATCTAAAAGTATCCTAATCAAAAACTTGTTCCCTCCTAAAATATGCCTGAAAATATGGTAAAAAGAAGAAATTTGATCAAAAATGCATTTCTTTGAAAAAAGCGCCTTGGCCTAGCTGGGGCATGCTTACACCTACGTAAACTCGGATGCTCCGGTGCGTGGCGGCGTTGCTGCTTTGTAGAAACTCGACATGCTTTGGCACGAGGCCCCGTTTCAATAGTAACCAAGCGCGGGGTGCACCGGTTGGCCAAAAAACTCCCGTTCAAATCTTGGGAGGTCAAACACTTCTATCATATTCACGAGCTTAGACTCCAAGGTCTTCAAACTCGTTAATTGAGATACAACTCTTTTATTGAATTTCGTTGAATAACTTTTAGCTCAATTACTTGAAATCATTTGACAAACCCCTGGAACTTGAATTGAGTTATTGTCATTTGATGCGAATCTGGTCATGATTGTATCAACTTATGTATCATCTATAATCTAGAGTATGCTGCATCAATTGATTTCTCACTGGCATCCTTTTTATTTTCACCTTAGGAGTCAACTTCTGAGTTAAGTAGTCAAGAGAGTGAAATTGTCACTTTTGAACAGTCGGAACGTTCCAATCAGACAGTGGATGACATGGATTCAACAGAAAGGTATCTCCAACAAATATTACCAATATTTATTGATTGTAATTATGAATAAGTTGGCATCCCCAACAATTAGTACGCATTGGTTTGAGTTTAGTTATGATAAATAAGTTGGTCTTACTGGCTTTCATCTGATCCAGGAATAAGGATGTTTGTGTGCCAGAGGATTCTGAGCCCCCACCTAATGGTGAAGCTGAAATTGTATCAACATCTTCTGCAATGCAAAATAAACTGAAAGACGATGCAGAAGTTATTGTAAATAATGATTGTTCATCTTCTGGAAAACATATAGTGTGGGAGACGGAGGATTCTGATGCGCCCAAGGGTTAGTTGAGATTTTTCTCCATTTTTGAACTTTGAGTGCTGTTCTATGTAATGCTGCTTTTTGGGGACAAAGACAAATGTAACCGTACAATTTATATACTATTTAAAGGAAGTGCTGATTTTCTTTCACATTTCTGTCAAAGTTCTTCTCTCTTGTGGGAAACTTGAAGTCCCCTCCTCCCCCCTGGCCCCCATTTTTATGTTTGGTTCAAGGCTCAATGATTTTGACATGGTTGAGGACTATTGTATGTATATCCTTGTGCCTAACCTTTGTGCATGTATTACCATGTGCCCATGCAATAAAGATCCTCACTTATACGAGGTTTGATGATACATTGCCCTCAGTGACTTGGTTATTGTAATATAATCTGAATGGGCTAGTTTGCATGTTGTTTCATGTTCCCCCGAAAGCAGTAAATTTTTTCTTTATGTCTATTATAGGTTAATGTACTGCTGGAAATAGTCCAATTAGGCAAGGTGGCTTTTCAATTTTGAGTTTCTGAATTGGTTGTAGTGTGAAAGGCGCCCATAAGTAGGTGTTGTTTTGGGTCAATTTGTTATGTATGGATCCTCTGTCTGTTTCGAAGTTGAAGGGTACATGCATTCTTTTTAAGGAGGTCCGAATCCAAGTAGAAAAATGATAACTAAACTGTCATTCATTTTTTGGAGACTCTTATTCTGATGCAACTTCACCTCAGGGCGAGTCCTTAAATAGTTACGCTAGATTCAGAGATTATTTCTCTTCCTTTTCTAATGTTATTCTTAATAGCACTATGACGTTCCTTTTTTCATCCCTAGTACCTACCACTAATTGTTAGGCATAATCCATACAATTATTCAGTGGGTTTTAGTTTAGCATTAAAAATACCAGATTACTAGTGTCTTGAATTTTCAGCGAAGTTTCTTTAGTTTTCTTCAACTTCAATAATAGGAATACTTTTTCATCAATAACAACTCCTCCATATTTTAGACCCTTAGTTGTAAAAGCTCTGATTTATCTTGGAAGGACTTTTTGGCCTCCATCTACTTTTTAATCTCTTTTTATCTTCCTTAATAAAACGTTCTTTATATATATATATATATATATATATATATATATATATCTTGTCGGATATATATACCCTATATATATATATATATATATATTTCGGTCATATAACCGTCGCTCATATTTTTAGCCGCTATATGTTTCCGTCGCTAAAATTTCTTATGAGGATGACTCCTCCGTCGCTGATATATATATATATATATATATATATATATATATATCTATATATATATATATATATTAGTTTTTATGAGGATGACTCCTTGAGGTGGAGAGGTCATGGGAGTGGAATTCCAATCAGTAGGTTGCATTATTTCAATCTTTTTCTAGTGCTGCTATAGTTCTATTGTACAACAGTTTGATATAAAAGTTCATATATTTTCAAGCCACTTTCCGCTGCGCGGGGAACTGGTTGTTTGGTGTTTATTTATTTCCTCTTTTTGTTCCTTCCCTTTACTTTGAAGACAAAATCTAATTGCTGTTTTTTCTCAGTCTTTTTATAGGTCTCAGTTCTCTTTGGTATTTATCTTGATATTTCCTTTTTCAAAGTTTTTATGTACTTATTATATTTGTGTTATCTCTTTAATTCATTTTCTAGTTTGTATTGAATTAGCTTTTTCTGATATGCAGTCCCAGAATATTATACTCTGGTAGCAGAATCAAAGTTTCCGGTAATGGGTTTTGCTTTATTTAATTTTCTGCTGTAAAACTGCTTCAAAATTCAATTCAGCATGTGCCAACAAATGTTTTGACATACACTTCATCTATTGCTGCAGATAAAGGTGGATGAATTCTTTAGTCTCTTCTTTTCAGATGATGCCTCCGATTTTCTTGAATCATACCACAAAAAATGTGGGGATAAAGGTACCTTGGTGTGATTCTCATGGAAACCATATACCTCTTTGATTAGTTCTTGGGTCCTTTAAGTTGCAAGCGTAGGTTGATTAGTGGCAAAAAGGGGAATTACCCAGGTTGTCCACTTTTAAGCATTTGGCCATCAAACTTTAAAAATATGTAATCATCCAACTGAACTAATTAAATTTTTATATAATTAGACCATTCCATTAGAAAATTTGGATAGCCGTCAAATCAGTGCTTATATATTCATACTTGGCAGCAAAATAAAAGTTTAAAACAAAACAAAATGAAGTGACCAATCTACATAAATCACAATTGGATATTAATTCCTAAAAACAACCATATTCATCATACTAGTCCACCCATTATGAATCCAGATTTGCTAAAGAATCGCCCAAATCCACCATTGTCGCTAGTACCCAACCATACTCAAGACTTGTGGCATCATGTTCTTTAGCCAGAAGGGAAAAAAGGAGGAAAAGAAGTGCCAAGAATTACCGCTAGTTATAAAACTCCTTCCGTCGCCACAACTAATCTCATAAAATTGTTGCAAACCGTTGTGTCTACCCATCGTCTTGTTCCTCCATTTCTGGCCAAATTAGGGGCTTTCCCTATTATTGATCTTATAGTTGATCAACACCCATTAGCATTCACATAATTACATATATAATGGAAAGAGAAGGAAAGGAAAACAAAATTGATAAAGCTATTTTGAAGCCAGATGAGAAGAATAAGACCCAATTGAGAGGACAGAGAAGAAACTCATGATAATAAGAAACCCACATGAAGAAGAACCCTGACTTACATATTTCCATCAATGGTTGACAATGATCTAGATCGTGATGCAGCCATATATAAGATCCATGGTTGATTCGCACTAACCTATAGAGGCAATCCCAACAAAAGCCCTAATTTTTCGAAGCTAATCGATGTCAACTTTTGTAATGATTTTGAAAGCCTAGTTCTTCTTTTCTTTCAGCCACTATAATTGAGGAAAGATATAAAGACCTATTGATTTGTCTCCTAATCCACGTAGGAGGCCACTGAAAAGCCAAGTAGGTATTTACATTATTTTAAAATTCACGTATGAAAATATAAGCACAGATTTGGCACCCGTCTAACAAATTTGATAGAGTGGTCTACTTCAATGCTTTTTAAAAAGTTCAATTTGCCAATTGCATATTTTTAAAGTTTAGTGGTGTAATGCTTAAAAGTGAACCAGTGGGGGTAATACCCTTTTTGCCTTGATTAGTTTACTTGAGGTTGCTGATTTCTTAATTCATCATTTTGTTTTCAGATTTTAAGTGCTCTCCGTGGCATCCTCATGAAAAATACGGGCATGCTCGTGATATCTCATTTCAACATCCGATAAAAATTTATTTTGGTACGGCTTTCAATTAGATGATTACTCAATCTAACTGGCTAGTATTGTGTTCTTTGTGTTTCTTTGTTGGTTTGTTTAGTGTTGGTGTTTCTGGTTTCATTAGGTGCAAGATATGGTAGCCCCCAGGAGGTTCAGAAATATAGAGTTTACAGAAACAGGTACCAAAATTATCATTCATGAACTATCTACTAGTATTGCTTACATAAATATGTATTATAAAACCTTAAAACCTATTTATCTGAACACAGTACTGAGAATTTTAGGGACAACTCTATCTTTAGCTTTGTTGTTGGATATGATTTTTTTTTTTTGCTTTGCTATGGGAGCCTTTAGGGGCACTTCTGTTTCTGATAAATGTAGGGTTTGGAAGGCTGTACTTTTGAAGTGTTCTGGCTCCCCACACTTGTTCTAGGGTTGGTGGACAACTTGTCCCCCTCTACCTGCATTCTCTCTGTTCTATAAATAAGATTTTTTTCTCATAACCCAAGAAAATATCAAAATAAGTCGTTTTTATTATTGTTGCCACTAGAATGACTGCTGCCAGTTCTGATAAAAAAGAAGAAAGAATGACTGCTGCTGGTACTGCTATCTTTGAATTTATTTTTCTAAAATTTGCTTCTTCTTGTGGTCTGTGATCAAATAATTTCTCGACACTTTTAGTAGCGTTCTTTCTGATGTCACAAAACATTAACCCCCCCACCCAAAAAAAATTACATATCTTGTACCTGTAGGCAGTTTCATTTATAGACAAAGTATAATATTGTAATTTATTATACTTCAAAGAGTTTTGTTGATTAATTTGAAACAAGTACATGGTTCATATAAAGGACACCAAAAACTAATGGAATATCAAGTGCTAACCTAATTCAAATCAGAGATTTAAGTAGCAATGAAAGGTTTTGAAATTATGTGGAGTACTCTTCTTAAGGGATTTTTTTTATGCATTCATTTTTAAGTCTTCAAACTCTCTTACATTCTACACCTTGAAGCGCATGTTTTATTCTCAAATAATGGTTTTATTCTGTATACCTGAAAATAAATCAATATAAAAAAAACAACTTAAACTAAACAGCTAAATAGCCAAAATACCCGAAGGATGTATGTAAGAAAAATAATCTAAATATTATATCCAGTTCCTAATATTGCAGTAATTGTATCTAATTTAACCTCAAAATATGTTGAGAAAATAAATCAAACCATAGACCATGAAGAGTATTAGATGCCTTTGACATTAGTTCTGTCTTAGACTCTCACATAAAATGTCACTACATAGCTGGAGAGTGCTCTCTATCAAGTGTTGATCCCTGTCTTGACCAATTGTTTTTCTCCTCCCAAATTGATCCACAATGTGGTCCCAAAAAAGCCATGGAATCATAAGGATCATCAAAGCAAGACCAAAGTATGTGCTAGGTACAACCCTGATTCTTTGTTGAGGCCAACTTTCTCCAACTCTATAGCAAAAAATGCACAAATCCAATAGCTCTCCAAAACAAATGAGGGTGTTTTATAATCTATTGGTGTTATGCAGCGGGGAGGTTGAGGTGAATTTCTCTTTGAGATTTCCTGCATGATTGGGTTGCCTCCCTCCTATCGAGTTTGATTTTTTAATTTTAACACTGTAATCCTTGTCTTCTTGTCATCCTTGGTCGTAATATTTCTTTTTCATCTAAAATTCTTTTTTCTTACTTGAAATAATTTAATAGAGCATCAATGTCTTGCAATTTTTACATGTCTTTTAGTTTATAATTCCTTTTCAATTCATTAAGCCAATTAGTTCCTTGAATTATTTAATGTCCATTATTTTTTGGAATATTTTGCATTAGCTTATGATTTTGAATTATTTAATGTCCATTATGTTTACTTTTCATAGTTTGTAGTTGTTCTTGAGTATTCAGATTCTAATTATGTTTTTGTTTTCATTTATGCCAGTCATTTAGTTGTTGAGACTTCACAAGAGGTTACTGATGTACCTTATGGAGATTACTTCCGTGTGGAGGTATGAACTAATTCTTCATTTGGAAGTAATGTATCACAAATAATCTTAATTTTTCATGTTAACTTGTGGTTTAATTATTCTGATATATATGGATAAGCTAAGGCGTTGATTTTGTATGTCATAAAGTTTGCATCTTTTCCCTCTTTTCTCAGGGGCTTTGGGATGTGGAGAGAGATGGTGATGAATCAGAGCATTGCTGCCTCTTAAGGGTATATGTAAATGTGGCATTTTCCAAGAAAACCATGTGGAAAGGTATGCTTGTTTTTACCTTTAGATTCCTTCTCCATGTACTGGAAGATCTGTACATTTGCAAATGGCAATCAGGATTTCCAGTAATATTGTTACTTTCACCGTCGAAACTTAGAATCACACATACAATGCAAAGTATAACATTAAGTGGCGTGCCTAGAAGGTTTATTTTAAAATATTACAAACGTTACCAAATTAACATGTTTTAACTGAACAATGAATTGAACACTATATACACAAGTGGAGATGCGCGTGCTTTGCAGTTCTATGGGGTGCTTTGCTATAAGAAAGAAAAAAACAAATGTTCTTAATGCCTTTAGTGATGATACTAGAGGATTTAAGCTTGCAGTTTCCTCAGAACTACAAGCATCACAAACCTTGAAATGTACTGTATGGATATATCTCATCCGCATTTCTATTGCTATAGCCTATAGCTAACAACCTCATTTTGCTCATTTTCAAGATATGATTTATTGGTGTTGCTGTTAGAGCTGAAATACTATCAAAGTGATTAATGGGTGATGCTGTGCAGGTAAAATAGTGCAATCTACTGTAGAAGAGTGTCAAGATGTTTATGCAATTTGGATAGACCATGTACCCTTCTTCCCTCTCTTTTCTTCTTGTTTCTCTAGTAGCTTTCAGTTTTAGAATTTGACGGTCTTTATGAGGACTTTCAAACATTTCTTTCAGGCACATGAATTGTTGAAGCAGAAGAACCTGGAAAGAGAAGGTAAATTTGTTGAGATGACAAGTACCTGAAATTAGCAAAACTGAATTTAGACAAGTATATGAATCATGTGTTGATCCCTCATATTTCATTTCTTTAGCAGCAGGACATAACGCAACTAATTTGATTCCAAATGGCCATGTTCATCCAGAAACGCAAGAGAGAACTGTGGAGCATTTGGAAAGGTCACATGTGAAAAATGACTTGAGTTTGTCCGAGGCTTTGTCAGATTCTAAGGGTATTAACCAAGTCAACGTCCCATTGCAAGAAAGTTCGAGTGGTGGGGCTTCAGTTGCATCTTTTTTCAGGGACTTTGTCGTGAAACTTTGTTTGTCTTTTAAATCTCAAAGCCAGTTCCCATCAATTGTAGTTATCATTGTTGCTGCGATCTTCCTCCTAATGCAGGTATGTACTTTTTAACTAGCATTACTTTTGTTTTGTCTGGAAACTATTTTTCATAGTGCTACTGCTCTTTTCAAGCACATTGATTCTGTACGTCGTAACATTTGACATGCAGATGACCATACAACTTTGTGATTAATA
Source organism: Panax quinquefolius (assembly GCA_020205615.1). Taxonomy (NCBI): domain Eukaryota; kingdom Viridiplantae; phylum Streptophyta; class Magnoliopsida; order Apiales; family Araliaceae; genus Panax; species Panax quinquefolius. Next base: position 99,787,893 of record CM035166.1, on the reverse strand, counting down.
TTTTACTTTTGATTTCTCATACTTGTTATGTTTGAGATACCAAGTATCTTGGTTTTTTTTCTCATTTCTCATTGTATGCCTATATTGCATTTTATGATGCAATTTGACTGTATGATTGCTAGTCACTTCAGCAGATTATATAATTTATCAGTTCCAATTTTCTTTAATCCTGCTGTACAATAATCAGTACCTGTTCATTTATAGTAGTATATATAAGCCATAAGCCAACACCAATATTTCTTGTATTTCTGTTGCTGCAGATAAGCATAATTGTCTTGTTAGCTAGACCGCAACAGATCCACGTGGTTCCTCCAGCAGATTATGTGAGCAGCATGCACAGTAGAGGAAGTGAAGGCCCGGAAACAATGGCATTGCTAGATAAGCAGATTACCCACCTTAAGGAAGAGATGCTTATGGTCGAAACACTGCTTGAGAAAATGCGCCTACAGCATGCACTTCTGAAAGTTCAATTGAAAGACCTAGCGGTTCTTAGGGAGCACCTGACATGATAGACCTACTACTATACTATATATGAGTCGCTAAATTTTCATGTAAACTATAAATTTGCTCCCTTTTTTGGGGTGCGTTTTCGGTTTGTAAATGAGAAGAATGTACAAGAGTATTATTATATAGGCTGATAATGAAGTAAAAATCTTCCAAAGGAAGTAATTTAATTTGAGTATAATTCTTTTCTTCTCCAATTAATCTTATTTTCTTTTGCTCAGAATTTAACCTTCAAAGTTGAAGAACCGTGTCTGATTTTACTTTAATTTGAAAAGAAAATATGTACAGTAAGGTATCAGTTTCGATGCAGGGAAAAACCATCTCTTCTTCAACACATTGGTACTATGTGGTGGGGTTTTGTTATGAATTGTGGCACTAGTGTTTCTTGAAGATCTCATCAAAAGACATTTTCTTCAAACCATTTAGCTTCCTCTTGGGGTTTGAGTTTTCATTTTTCATATCATGGCCTTTAGTTTTTGAACACTAGAATATATTAGAACTTGTGTATGACATATTTAACTATAATTTAGTAATAATTTCAAAGATAATTAGGGGGAGAATATTGAGAGATTAAATCTGAGGGTGTCTATTTCAAGCTTTAATATTACTAAAGAATGAAAAGGAGAGAAAAAATAACAAGAAAAAGTCGATTTAAGCCTTCAAATAAGTTTAGTGCTTTATTGCAAGTTTTTCAATACTAGTGCGAGGTGATATTTTTTGGGAATTGATATTTCTATAAGCAAATATGTTAGTTTAATAAATTTCTTTCTCACATGATCAGAGGGGACTCAACTTATTATTCGCGTGACTAAGAATTTGTAGACCCAACTTATTATTCACGTGAATAATATCTTGCAGAAATAATAATTTTATTTGTGAAAATATCAATTTTTTTTTGAATTATGAATGAAAAATTTGATGCTTTGATTATGAGATTCATTATATTCATATTATCATCTCTAACAAAGGCTGCTTCAAAAAAAAATTGTTAATATATATATATATATATATATATATATATATATATATATATATATGTATATGTGTGTGTGTGTGTGGAAATATCATTTCAACGTTCACTACCAAACAATCAATATAAAGGTGACGAGCTATAGCGGCGATGTGGACTATATATATCTATAGTGACAGTCCCAGTCTGGCTATCGGTATATAACTTAAGGATAGTCTATTCTGAGGGTCACTACTTGATTGTCGATATAGAGCTTATTTTTGGACTTTTAGCGAAGGTTAAAGAGCGGGCCATAAATAATATCTTTTTTATATATCGGCGAGCACAAATCCCTCCATTTCCCCCACAAATCCTCTCATTTTTTCCTACATTGTTCAGTAAGTTTAACCTCTTGTCTCTCTCACTCGATCATCTCCAACATCCCTACTCTCATCTGTTTCTTAAGTCCTAAACTGAAAACTTTTGTTCTTCCCCAACTCCTTTCTCCTTCTTCGGAGCTTAATAGGGCAAAACATTTGACTACTCTTTCAGAAGTCCGTACATTCAATTTTAGGTTTTGTTTTTCTCTCATAGAATATCAGATTCACCATTAGGTAAACATCAATTTGATCATTATGTTTTTCTTTGCTTTTGTAGTAGATTTTATGTGTAAGGAGTAATTAAGAATCAACCCACGATTGGTTCTCAATCTTCCCGTTTTGGGTCTGATTTGGCTTAGCTTCCTTGATTTGGCTTTTGTTAACGCTAAGATTCGTCAACGTGCTCCAATCACCAAAGCGACATGCACAGAAACGGGTAAACACCGAAAGCTTGACGGCTTGACCCGTCGGGGGATAGTTCCTGTGACGCCCCCAAAATTAGGTATACGTCACCCATCTTGGGTCGCCACTTACATGGTACAGAATTTAAATACAACTTACTAATATAATCTGCTGTATAATACGACATAAACCGTGAGTTTGAATACAAATATTGTCTACTAGATATTATACAAACTCAAAAGGAGTCCTCATTACAATTATTATCACACTATTTCACGTAAATAGTGAGGACTACTAATGCTATCCTCTGGACCATTACTCTGGTTCCCCGACTCGTCTCAAATATATTCTCATTTCAAGAGAACAAAGAAAGAAAGGGTGAGCTCAACTAGCCCAAAGAAGAAATATTATAACTAAGATAAAGCGTAATAAATTATCAATAGTCTTCAACAATGTTAAACCGATAAAATACAATAGACAACCGCTTTAATCACGGCTGAATATGCAATCCATTAAAAGAGTCAAGTAGAAAATAAAGTCTACTATCTTTTAGGTTTTAAAAGGTTTTCATCAATTTTTATCACTAAGACTCGGTTTAATGAATAAACCACAATATCTAATCATCCATGTACTACGATTCGAGGATTTTTATCAAATTATCAATGGTCATGACTATACCGAATCACCCCCGGTCATAATCATACCAAAAAACTATCCATCATCGCATTATAGGCCAATCGAGGACTTTTGTCACATCATTTATATCAAGCCGGTGATTATACCGAATGATCCTCGGTCATAATTATACTAAGTTCATCTATGCACGTAAGCCAAAGATAACATAATATAACATGAGGATGATGACAATGACATAATAATTCAATAAAACAAGTTCAAGAATTTATTTATCCAGAATTATTAACGTCCAAATTGTCAACATGATATCTTTTTTTGTAGAGTAAAATTCAAGAATGATCGTAAGAATATTTCCATGAAAAGATCTTGGATGAAACGCAAATATCAAGGATATTCTACTAAATTCATGGAGTATAGAAGTCAAAGTTTTAACCAACCGGGTATAATAAAGAATGGAATAACAAAGGAAATCACCAATGCGGTACTTGCATGAAATTATTCCAATGAATAATAATAACGGAACCGTGTCGTGAAATTGAAATTCACAATCGCGGTTATGTTCCAACGAGAATAATAAAGATGGAACCCGATCCGGTGTAAAACACATGAGATAGGATATTCCAATGAATGATAAAGATTTTAACCAGTCCTGTAAAAAAACACACGCATGGATGTTCCAATGAATAATAATAAAGATTTTAACCAGTCCGTGTAAAACACACGATGTGATGTTCCAATGAATAATAGAAGAATGTCACCAAGTATAGGGTAAACCATGATCACAGATTATGTATAGGGTATCTGGCGATACTGAGTTATTCCAATGAATAATAAAGAATGGAATAACATAGGGATTTTACCAAGTATAGGGTATGCCGCGTATACAGGTTATTCCAACAGAATAATAAAGAATGGAATAACAGAAGTTCTCTTTATGAATAAGAAAGAATAACACCCCTTACGGGTACAACAAATAATATTCCTTACCTTAGAAGAACTGAATATTGAAAAAGTGAAGTAGCATAATACTTTTCTTCTTTCTCTCTATAGTTTCTCTCTCTAGAGTTTCAATGAATTCGTAAGAAATAATGAAGGAATGAGATTTCTATTTATAGAAAAACTGAGGGTGGCTCTTGGTCTTAACGAAGGGTCAAAATGACTCTTGGTAATATCAAGAGACAACTACTATTTCATGAAGGGTAATTAACCCTTGGAACAATCAAGAGGCGCTTAACTCTTGGTAATATTGAAGGGACAACTACTATTTGCGAAGGGTAATTACTATCGACGAAGGTAATTACTATCGATGAAGGTAATTACTATTGAAGAAGGTAATTACTATCGACGAAGGTAAATACTATTGAGGAAGGTAAATACTATTGACGAAGGTAATTACTATCCACAAAGGTAATTACTATTCACAAAGGTAAATACTATTATTGGTAAGGTAAATACTATCGATTAAGGTAAATACTATCGATGAAGGTAATTACTATTCACAAAGGTAATTACTATTCACAAAGGTAAATACTATTGATTCAAGAGACTCTACTAGATGATGGGCCCCCATAAAATAATCAAACTTACCACAAACGCCTCATATGAGACTCTTTATATACATCAAGGATTGAATAAATATTACCACAAATCATTTTATTTTTAATCAACACATATTTAATCTTTCAACAATTATTAATCATTTATAACTTGTCGTCTCAATTAATAATATAACATATTATACTGAGATAATAATCTTGTGACAATAATTGAATCAATAATATAAGAGATATGATGCAAAGAATTATCGTAGTAATAATTGAGTATAGCTAAGTGACTTCTCACGTAAGCATCAATAATCAATACCGTGCTGCTACTATCAAGACCACACGCGTATTCATCGTACTTTTACTACCGGTAGTTCAATGCAGGTTTTAACGGTAACACCTCTGCCGTTATTTTTATAGAAAAAAGATAATTTTGTCGTTTTCTAACTACGACAATACTTCCGTTAATGAGGTCCACCATCGATTGAGCCGTCGTCTGAATATTTCCCGACAAAAAAGAATATTCCCCACCAAACGAATATTTTATAACAACTTGCTTACTTTGCAAAATTTATAAATATTACCCACAACTATAACATTATATCAAATTTATTCCATAATATTCAAAAATAATATTTATAGAAAATTCATCTTTATTTATAAAAGTCAGGGTCTTACAACCTCCCTTCTTATGAAATTTCTCCCTCGAAATTAGGGTGCGTGTTTGATATGATAAAGAGGTGAGGATACCTTGAATACCTTTATCGTTAAAAATATTAAATTCATCTTCGCATCCACTTGAAAGATATTCATTAACAATTCATCTTTGCACTACAAAGCTAAAGATATACAACCATAAAACCAATAATCTTTGAGACGCAACTTAATAGTATCACGACCACGAATTATCCATGCACTTTCGCCAAGGATATTCGTGTTTTTCAATCACGGTCATGATTACACCGAATAATCCTTGGTCATAATCATACCAAGTCTATCAATGCACTACTGACGAAGATGACTTTCACCACATCCATGAATTAATATTTCATTCTTTGAGACTCAAATTTCAATAATTAATCCATATCATCGAATCATCCCCGCACTCTACGTGCCAGGATATTCATTAGTATCAAGACCACGAATTATCCATGCACTACTGACAAAGATAATCGTGTATTCATTAAGTATCACGACCACGAATTATCCATGCACTACGGCCAAAGATAATCGTGTATTCATTAAGTATCACGACCACAAATTATCCATGCACTACTACCAAAGATAATCGTGTATTCATTAGTATCACGACCACAAATTATCCATGCACTACTACCAAAGATAATCGTGTATTCATTAGTATCACGACCACAAATTATCCATGCACTACTACCAAAGATAATCGTGTTTTCAATTACGGTTATGATTATACCAACAATCCTCAGTCATAATCATACCAAGTCCATCTATGCACTCATGCAGCCACGAGATGACTTTCAACATAATATAAACATGAGGATAATGATATAAAGAATCAATCAAATGAGATAAAGGATAAATATTAAACATTTATAATATAATTTATCCGAGATTCAAGAATATCCCCATGTTATCAATCACTTAATAATCTCATAATCTAATATCATTAATATTATAACAATATTTTAATCACTTCTTAAATTTATAAACAATTTATCTCAATTGTTTACGCTTTTACCATATAATGCATTTAATCATTCAAAATGCCATACTCATAAGATATCGTCACCAATGATCAAATCCTCATAAAAAAATGCATATATATCTATATAGGATTTTCTAGCCATAAAATCCTATTTTCCAATTTTGTTACTTCACATAACATATTTAACTCATATGTTCGTAATTAAACTATTTTCATGAAAAATACCAAATTAGTCCCAAAAATATTTCTTTTCTGGGATTTAGCATAATATAGTCCCATAATGAAAATATATTTTCTCGAAATTTTAAAAATTCATTTACTATTTTTCAAAATCAATTTCTAATTAATTCCTTAAGAAATTAGCTACCTCAAGTTTAACTCCAAAATTACCAAATCTTGGCAGGACCTTACACATGTTAATGTGAGCCTCCGCAGTTTAAATTTCATGGTCATCTGAGTTATAGAACTCCGATTTATAGCATTTTTCGTCAAAAAACCTAAATATTGAAATGGTCATAACTTGCTCATTTTAAGTCGGAATGAGCTCATTTTTGGACAAGATGTTCTTTATACCATATACCTTTATGTCCCAAAAGGCTGAATTTTCTCACTAATTAAGTGGCTGAAACAGCCCTTACAAAAACGTGGCAGCACTTTTGGACATTTTTGAAGTTTTGACTCCTTTGCTAAAATCAGTCCACCACGAAAATCTACAACACCTTTTCATTGATTCCACCTGGATTAGTTAGGTAACTCATAGATCTAACTCTAGGACTTAACCACACTCAAAATTCAAAATATAATAAGAGATTTGGTCAATTGAATTTCATATTACGTTTTTCACCAAAATCGGTTTTTAACTCCTTGTGATTTTTAAGAAACTTTCATGTTTTCACATACTAACCAACATAACTCATCATAACACTTACTAATACCACGTATACCCATGATTTTATTAGTCCAATGCTTTTATTATGACTTTCATCATAAACCACGTAAAATCTGTTCATTTTAGTTGAAGAAATATTTGAGGGTTTAAGAAATGAGTTTTGTCTTTGGGGTCAATACTGAAATTCGATTTCACGCTCTAAGTAGGCTAAGAAGTCTTCAAGAATACGCCAGAAATTTATTAATAATAGAAATATCATTCAAAATCTGTGACTCTCATCCAAGACTTGGATAATACGTCACATTGATACCAACCGTGACTTCTATCCCTTAACCTAGATAGCACCTCACAATGATACCTATAAACTTGCCATCTTCATTCACGATGTCGCCCTCTGAAAAAGTCCGGCTTCGGCATTCCACACAAGGAAGTCAACAATGAAAGGTTCGGGGCTCTTTACTTATGGCTTGATATGACAATAATTGACTTTAGTAGTTTAGTTACTTGAATTCGCACAACAAGTTGGTTATGAATATAAAAGCTAACAACCTTATGAAAAGCATGATGAGTAGTTAACCAATTGATTCCTAAAATCACATCAAAGGCAAATATTTTCAAAAAGATAAGATCGACGAATTAACGTGAAAATGTTTATTTGAATCAAACAAGATTTAAAAATAGTAGCGGTAACGAAGACTCCTACTAACGAATTTAAACATTAAATTTAAACGTTTAACTTCTTCGGAGTTAAATTTAAACGTTGAACACAACTAGGTGAAATAAAAGAGTGGGTAGAACTGGTATCTAACACGGTATAGACTTTCGCAAGAAACATGATTAACTTACCCGTGATAATTTTATTCGGGTTCCTCGTCACGAGAAAAAAAACGCTCTCTCTTAAACTCTAAGCTTTGGTTTATGCAGGGAATGACCTTTGGTGCCTCCATCCTAGTTGAATTTGTCTTGATGAAATGACAAAATCGAGCTAAGTGACCTTCTCTTCCACAATTATAACATGCTTTGAATGACATGGCGCAGATTCGGATGATGTGTCCCTCTCCTCCGCATTTGAAGCATATGATAGGTGGTCTTTCTCCTTCCTTAACAACGGGTCTTTGGTCTTGACGTCTTTCCATCATTGTTGAATCTCCTTTTCTTGAAATGTCCATTCTTATTGCTTTGACCACGATTACCACCAAAGTGATTACCATATCGCCTGTTTATTCCTCCACGCTTGTTGTCACCGCTTTGATGACTACTCTCATTGGTATTATAATTTTTCCACGCTCTCTTTTAGTTAAGTTGACTCGTTATCGCGCTCCACTAATCGAGCCCTATTTACAACATCCGAATACAAACACGGTTTATGAGAAATAAAATGTTGACGTATCTCCGACTTCAAACCTCTTAAAAACATTCGCGCCATTCTCTCTTCATTATCCACCAAGTGGGGCCATGAATCGTGATAACTCCGCAAATTTTGCCTCGTATTGCGACACGGTCATATTGTTTTGTTCCAACTTGATAAACTCCACCTCCTTCATGTGGCGAATACTTTCGGAAAGTATTTGTCGTTGAAACGACTCTGGAACTTCTCCCAAGATATCTTCACTACAAAGAAGTTGAGTACGTTTTACCGATTCCCACCAATGTCTGCATCTCCGCATGAACATAAAAGCGTGCGAAGGGAACCTTTTGCTCCTCGGAGCATCCCAAGACATCAAATATCTTGGTAATCTGCTTTATCCATGCTTCCGCCGGAAGTGGTTTTGCTCTCCTTAAACTCCGGTGGTCCCAGCTCCTTGAATTGTTTAGCGGTGACCGCTTGAGAGTTTTCCGTGTTTCCACCTACGTTTTGGGCCGATCGTTTTACTTACCGATGTTGCATGAATTCTAAAACCTCTTAAACGTCATCGTCGTTAAATCAATTGATCGGTGTTATTGTTTACGGGAGGATTATCGCCATCTTGTTGCACATTGTCCCGATTATTGATCTGTGGAGAATCAACAGATCTCCTCGTGCTCCATTGCTATTCTCAACATTCTCGGATGCCATTTTCAAACAACGCCACAAAATAAGAGTTAATTGACATACGCAATATATTATCATTATACTCGACCGACCAATCAAATACCAAATAAACTTAGGTAGGTCATATACTGGCGAAGGAATTTCCTATCTCTCCCCTCCTAGTTCTAGTCTCACATCTTAGCCAGGGATCATATCCCTAAGCTCTGATACCAACTGTGACGCCCCCAAAATTAGGTATACGTCACCCATCTTGGGTCGCCACTTACATGGTACAGAATTTAAATACAACTTACTAATATATAGCTGCTGTATACATACGACATAAACTGTGAGTTTGAATACAAATATTGTCTACTAGATATTATACAAACTCAAAAGGAGTCCTCATTACAATTATTATCACACTATTTCACAGAATAGTGAGGACTACTAATGCTATCCTCTGGACCATTACTCCGTTCCCCGACTGTCCCGGCTATATTCTCATTTCACGAAGAAACAAAGGTGAAAGAAAGGGTGAGCTCAACTAGCCCAAGAAGAAATATTATAACTAAGATAAAGCGTAATAAATTATCAATAGTCTTCAACAATGTTAAACGATAAAATACAATAGACAACCGGTTTAATCTGCGGTGAATATCTTAATCCATTAAAAGAGTCAAGTAGAAAATAAAGTCTACTATCTTTTAGGTTTTAAAAGGTTTTCATCAATTTTATCACTAAGACTCGGTTTAATGAATAAACCACAATATCTAATCATCCATATACCACGGTCAAGGATTTTATCAAATTATCAATGGTCATGACTATACTTAGAATCACCCCTGGTCATAATCATACCAAAAACTATCCATCATTTGCATTATAGGCCCATTGAGGACTTTTGTCACATCATTTATATCAAACCATGATTATCTTAAATGATCCCTCGTCATAATCATACTAAGTTCATCTATGCACGTAAGCCAAAGATAACATAATATAACATGAGGATGATGACAATGACATAATAATTCAATAAAACAAGTTCAAGAATTTATTTATCCGGGAATTATTAACGTCCAAATTGTCGACATGATCTTTGCTTTTGAGTAAAATTCAAGAATGATCGAAAGAATATTTCCATGAAAAGATATCTTTGGATGAAACGCAAATATCAAGGATATTCTACTAAATTCATGGAGTATAGAAGTCAAAGTTTTAACCAATTGGGTATAATAAAGAATGGAATAACAAAGGAAATCACCGTAAATGCGGTGCCCGCATGACGAGTTATTCAATGAATAATAATAACGGAACCGGTCGTGAAATTCACACCGACGGATGTTCCAACAGAATAATAATAAAGATGGAACCGGATCCGGTGTAAAACACATGATATAGATATTCCAACAGAATGATAAAGATTTTAACCGAATCCCGTAAAACACATGACGAGGATGTTCCAATGAGAATAATAATAAAGAGCGGGAACCGGTCCGTGTAAAACACATGATGAGGATGTTCCAATGAGAATAATAGAAGAATGTCACCAAGTATAGGGTAAACCACGTGTCAGATTATGTATAGGGTATGCCACAGTATCTGAGTTATTCCAATGTATAATAATAAAGAATGGAATAACATAGGGATTTTACCAAGTATAGGGTATGTCACAGTATCTGAGTTATTCCAATGTAATAATAAAGAATGGAATAACGAAGTTCTCTTTATGAATAAGAAAGAATAACACCCCTTACGGGTACAACAAATAAATAATATCCTTTACCTTAGAAGAACTGAATATTGGAAAAGTGAAGTAGCATAATACTTTTCTTCTTTCTCTACATAGTTTCTCTCTCTAGAGTTTCAATGAATTAAATGAAATAATGAAGGAATGAGATTTCTATTTATAGAAAAAGCGAGGGTGGCTCTTGGTCTTAACGAAGGGTCAAAATGACTCTTGGTAATATTGAAGAGACAACTACTATTTCATGAAGGGGTAATTAACCCTTGGAACAATCAAGAGGCGATTAACTCTTGGTAATATTGAAGGGACAACTACTATTTGCGAAGGGTAATTACTATTGACGAAGGTAATTACTATTGACGAAGGTAATTACTATTGAAGAAGGTAATTACTATTGACGAAGGTAAATACTATTGAGGAAGGTAAATACTATTGATGAAGGTAATTACTATCCACAAAGGTAATTACTATTCACAAAGGTAAATACTATTGACGAAGGTAAATACTATTGACGAAGGTAAATACTATTGACGAAGGTAATTACTATTCACAAAGGTAATTACTATTCACAAAGGTAAATACTATTGATGGAAGAGACTCTTAGATGATGACATATGGGCCCCCATAAAATAATCAAACTTATCACAAACGTCTCATAACAGACTCTTTATATACATCAAGGATTGAATAAATATTACCACAAATCATTTTATTTTTAATCAACACATATTTAATCTTTCAACAATTATTAATCATTTATAACTTGTCGTCTCAATTAATAATATAACATATTATCTGAGATGATCTTGTGACAATAATTGAATCAATAATATAAGAGATATGATCGTGAATTCTTGTAGCAATAATTGAGTATAGCTAAGTGACTTCTCATGTAAGCATCAATAATCAATCTGGTGTCTTCTTATGCAACCACGCGTATTCTTTGTACTTTTACTACTGGGGTAGTTCAACGGTTTTAACGGTAACACCTCTCTGCCGTTATTTTTATAGAAAGATAATTTTGTCGTTTTTCTAACTACGATAATACTTACTTGTAGGGGTCCACCATCTTGATTGAGCCGTCGTCATTTAATATTCCCCAGACAAAAAGAATATTCCCCAACCAAACGAATATTTTATAACAACTTGCTTACTTTTACAAAATTTATAAATATTACCTACAAACTATAACATTATATCAAATTTATTCCATAATATTCAAAATAATATTTATAGAAAATTCATCTTTATTTATAAAAGTTTGGGGTCTTACTGCCTTAGCATTGTGAGAATAAGCTTGCGGCTTTGCCGCTAGAGATAGTTTGATTGTGAGAATAAATGCAGTTTGAATAAGGTTAACAATAGAGACTTAATGCTCTAGTGCTGAAAAATAATAATAATGTATGTGTACCTTAGAATCAGGGTAAAAATCTTATATTTATAGTGATCTCACTACCTCCATAGAGTCCTTCCTCGTAATGGATTAGGATTCCACATTAGGTATAATTCCTTAATGGAATTGTACAAGATTTTTCAAAAAGAAAAGAGTTGAATCAAATCCCAACACTTTCTTCTGAATTTAAAAACCAAATATAATTAGGAATCATTTATTCCTTAAACTTCTCCACTGCCCAAACAGAATCCTATATGGGTTAAAATAACTCCACATGGACCTAGCCCATCATACAACTTGGGCCCAAATAATCATGCCCCATTGCCCCCAGTCTTCGGTTGAATAGAATATTTAAGCGAAGAATATTCCAAACAAAGCCCAATGATTGTGAATAAATGCGGGAAAGCCCAACACCCTGGAAAATCCACATAGCACATGATGCAATAACCCCTTGACTCCTCCCCACGTCCATAATCATAACAACTCATTAATGAGTTGCACCTCGATAAGCACGCCAAACTGAAAAGACAAATCACCTAAACTCTTCCCCTCTCAACTTAAAACAAAATCACATCCCTAATTTCAAAAATCTCCACCTTATCTCTGTAAAATCTCTAAAGTTCCCCCAACAATGGCGTCCTCGAACAATCCGGCTACCTCCTCCCCAACTCCGACGAATCCATCATGATAATTAGTTCTGACGAGCCCCTTAGGGCTATTCCCCTTTCTTCCATCCTTACTCTACAAACAACAGTCATTTCCACCCCCACCAGAAACCCACAAACAACTACCAATGCCATATCCACCGACTCCATCCTAGTCTCCATTCCCATCAGCACCCGTTCTGCCCCCCAGACTTCCAACCCACCTGAAATAGAGACAGATTTTGTGAAAATGATGCGTGAATACTTCGACGAGACCAAATTTCCACACTCCAACACCCCTTCTGACATCACCGAAGCTGATCTCACCACAATCCGCGAGCATTATCACATTCCCGACACCCATCAACTCAAAGCCCCTACCCCTTACCGAACAAATGTACCACCATAACAACGGTTGGGTAGCCATGCCACTTACCCTCCTAGAAAAAGGGGTTCGGATACCTCTTCACACATTCCTCATAACCCTCTTAGGGTTTCTTGGCATCGGCTTCGCCCAATTGGTGCCAAACTCATACATCAACATCATATCCTTTATTGCCTTCTGCCACGAGATCGACGTTACACCATCCCTGGACTCCTTCTTTTCCTTATACCAACTCAACAAGTCCCAAGAACCCAGGTTTAAGGTTTTAGGCAAACAATAACCAAAACCCAACTAAAAAATAGTGAAACAACCATTGATGAACACACCTTCGAGCAGCAGAGGATGACACAAGGATTGGTTCTACGTCAAAGGACCAGAAACCCACCAAGTCCATCCTCTAATAGGTTACCCCAAAAACTTTCCTGCTCCCAAGCCGAAGGTGCACTTCTTCGGATTCAACCTTAGCTTGTAATGCCTTACAGTCTGGAAACAGTCCTCTAAACTGTCTAGATGCCCCCGAACTAACATGCTTTTGACTATCATATCATCGACGTAAACTTCCATGCTCTGAACCAACTACCTGTGAGAAATATAGTTCATCATCCTCTGATATGTGGCCCCTGCATTCAACAATCCGAAGGTCATCTTCTTATAGGCATACACAGCACGATGAGTAATGAAGGTTGTCTTCGAGATATCCTCCTTGTGCATTGAAATCTGATGATACCCCAAGAAAGCGTCCATTAAATTGAGAAATGCAAATCCCAAAGGGGCGTCAATAAGTTGGTCAGTATGGGGGAAGTGAATAAAAGTCCTTCGAACAAGCCTTGTTCAGATCTGTGTAGTAAATTCAAAATCGCCAGTTCCCATTCTACTTCTGAACCAATACCACATTCGCCAACCACTCCGGATAATCAATCTAGAAAATAAAATATGTTGTCAGAAGCTTGGTGAGGAAACAGTCCTCTAAATCATCTAGATACCCCCGAATTAACATGTTTTTGACTATCATATCATCGACGTAAACTTCCATGCTCCGACCTAACTACATGTGAAAAACATAGTTCATCATCCTTTGATATGTGGCCATTGCATTCAACAATCCGAAGGTCATCTTCTTATAGGCATACACAGCCCGATGAGTAATGAAGGATGTCTTCGAGATATCCTCATTGTGCATCAAAATCTGATGATACCCCGAGAAAGTGTCCATAAAACTGTGCAATATAAATCCCGAAGTGGCGTCGATAAGTTGGTCAATATGGGGAAGTGGATAAAAGTCCTTTGGACATGCCTTGTTCAGATCTGTATAGTCAATGCAGACTCGCCACTTCCCATTATGCTTCTAAACCAATACCACATTCGTCAACCACTCCGAATAATCAATCTCAAAAATAAAATATGCCGCTAGAAGCTTGGCAATCTTTTCATCTATTATCTTCTGCCTCTCTGGGGCGAAGATCCTCATCTTTTGTCTGACTGGTTTCTTTGCTGGGTCCATGTGCAATATGTGTACAACCACTTCTTTCTCCACACCGGGCATGTAGCTGGGGAACCATGCAAAGATATCTGCATAGCATTGAAGTAGCTCTACCAAACTCGTCCAAAAAGGCTCTTGTAATCCTGACCCAATCTTGACTATCTTATCCTTCTTTCATGGTATCAACTCAACCTCTTCTGTTTCCTTAACATACATAACCTGTGACTCTGTGCTACCTTCGGTAAATGGTTCAATTTTAATAGCCATGGTTTGCTTCTGCTTGTTGACTTCTACTCCTAAAAAGATCAACGCATTCATGTAGCACCTCTTTCCTAAATCAAGATCTCCAACCACTTCACCAACTTCATTCGGCTTGGGAAACTTGATCTTGAAATTAAGGATCGAAATCACTACCTAAAGGGCTTTCAATGCTGGTCTACCCAAGATTGCGTTATAGGACGAATCTGCACGCACCACGAAGAACCTACCCATAATTTCCACCTATCGAGGAGCTGTCCCGAAGACTACTGGCAGCTCAATTGTTCTTGTAACCTTCACTAGTTCCTTGTTGAACCCATACAATGGTGGTTCCTCACCGATCTCCATGTTCCTGCCATCCAAGTCCATCCTCTGATAGGCATGAGTGTATAGAATATCGACTGACGAACCGTTGTCTATCATCATTCGCTTCATATCTACTGAACCCACATGTGCGGTAATTACCAATGCACCCTCATGTAGTTTGATTGGTTCTTTAGGAAAGTCTTCATCGGTAAAAGATATCACCGAATGGGGTATGGTCTTTCACGCCTTATAGGTTGATCAGACATAGATAGTACCGCATCTAGAAATCCTCACCGCTTCTTCTTTATAACCTTCTCGACAGATCCGTCTGTGATCACATCCACCACCTGAGATGTTGTCTAGGTCTAATCTTGTTACTGTGGATGGGTCGTCGGGTTCGGTACATGGGTGTTGTGCTCCCGAAGTATCTCATCCTATAACATACTGAACCAGAGCCCCATTCTGCACGTTCTTCTCAATCAAGTTCATCAGACTCCAACAAGTCTCCGTAGAATGTCCAGCCACCTCATTGTAATCATAATATTTTCTCATATTACCCCTGTTCTCCTTTATGTTGTCACTGGGTGGCTCAAAATAAGGTTTGTCCTCCATCTATTCAAGAATAGTAGCCCGATCAGCATTGATCTTCGTGTAAATTTTGTTGACTCTCTGACTCAAAAAGGGTGGGCTTCCTCCTCCCAAACCACCATTTTTACTATTGAACTTCTTGTGATAACCATCAGATTTATCATTGTTACAGTTGTTCTTCTTCTGGTACCCATCTGTCTTGTTGTGTTTATCTCTATCCTTTAATTTCTCTAACGCGCTCTGTTTTAGGCTGGTCATCGCCTCTTCTACCACTATTAATCCCTCGTCTTTCTCAAAGGTTCCGGCCAGGCTTTTTGGATTGTTGAACATTAACTTTTTCACCAGCTTTTCAGATTTCACCAAATTCAACCCATTCTGAAAGAGTCCCACTGCCTGAAGTTCAAATTCGTAACCTGGCCCACTGCTTCCCTAAATCGTTTCATATATTAGCCCAAAGTTTCGTTTGAGTACTGCCGGATCTGAGATAGTGACCTGATTGGATTTCCCCTCCTTTTATTACTGTCGAATTGAGTGTGGAATTTATCGTAGATTTCCTCCCATGATGATACTAAGTTCGGAGCCAAGGTCATCATCCACTGTCTGACATCATTCCTCTGGGTTGTCATAAACGTATGACACTTGGCCGCATCCGAATAGTCGTAATAGTCCATCAACCGGTCGTAGGCCTGACTGTATTCATAAGGGTGAGCCCCCGACCCATCATAACTTCCCATGTGGGGGAGCTTCTTGTTCGAATTTTCCTTCTCTCGAACAATCTCAGAGGAGAACGGTGAAGATTTTTTAGCCGTACTCCCCTTTGTCTGCTTGACTTCGGTTAACTCCTTCTGCAATTCTTCCAATTTCTTAGCCAGCGCTTCTACCCCATCTTTCTTTGGAGGCATACTCTTCTGGATCAGGTCCTGCCTCATTTAGTCTGAACGACCATTCCCTTCGGAACTAGCCGTCCTGGAACGACTTCGGCGCTTACTTCCACTATACCGGGAATTTTTTAAACGGTATGTCCTGGACCGGTTCCCGGACGTCGATTGCCTGATCTGCTACTGTCCCGAGAACAGCTCAGAAGCCTTACTCTCGGTTCGCCTTAAGTCATCCGGAAGACGTGTCCTGGATTGTCGGTCGGTCGGTCACCCACGCCTTCGGCTTCGGCTGTGGCTGGAGGCAGCATCCTCTCTATCTACTATATGAACCATCTGTTTGGCAATTTCCTCCTTCTGTAGTAGTAAGGCCCTCAATGGATCATCCGTCTCTTGTGCCTTTTTTGTCAGGGCTGATCTCCTATTATCCTGATTATCACGGAGCCGTGTTCGGGACGGTGTTCCCCCTACATGACTCGTGTCCTTTGTCTCCTTGCTAGCCATTGAAAAGTGCTTTCGCCTAACATCCTCTTAGTCAGCATCCTTTGGCCCAATCGAATGATTGTGCGGGCCAAGCTTGTCCTGGATGCTTTTGGATGGTCCCAACCTATCTTTAATTGATCATCTTGGTTGAGAGGATCCTCATGTTGTTGACTACCCAATGCCAGAAACTGTTTTGCTATTCACCATGATTCCAACCGAGAAAACTATCGTTGTGATTGAAAATTAACAACACTAGAGCCCTCCTTCTAGCGCCAATGTTAACGCTAAAATCCGTCCACGCGCTCCAATCACCAAAGTGCGTCCAATCATTTACAGAAACGGGTAAACACCGAAAGCTTGACGACTTGGGCAGCCGGAGGATAGCTCCGGTGTGGGAATAAGTAGAGGCTAAATAAGGTTAACAATGGAGGCTTAATCCTCTAGTGCTGAAAAATAATAATAATGTTTGTGTGTACCTTAAAATCAGGGTAAAAGCCTTGTATTTATAGTGATCTCACTACCTCCATAGAGTCCTTCCCCGTAATAGATTAGAATTCCACATTAGGTATAATTATTTAATGGGACTGTACAAGATCTCCCAAAAAGAATAGAGTTAAATCAAATCCCAACACCTCATTCTGAATTTAGAAACCAAATATAATTAGGAATACTTGATTCCTTAAATTTCTCCACTGCCCAAACAGAATCCTACATTGGTTAAAATAACTCCACATGGACCTAGCCCATCATACAACTTGGGCCCAAATAATCATGTCCCAACAACTTCCATTTTGTTTTATATTCTTGGATGTGAGCTCCAATCTATTGAACTGTGATCTAATAGTTCATTCCAAAATCATAAGCTAATTTTGATATCGTCTTCCCAATAGTTGTTAATATTAATATTAATAGTGGTAATGTGACGCCCCCAAAACAGGTTTACATCACCCATCTTGAGTCGCCAGATACAAGGTACTGAATACAAATATAACTTAATTATACAACAGTCGTGTGAAATACGACAAAACATAGACTGTGAGTTTTAATAAAAATATAGTCATCTAGACAATATCCACACTCAATGGAGTTCTCATTACATTTATTATCACACTATTTCACAGAATAGTGAGGACTACTAATGCACCATCTAGGACCATCACTCCGTTCCCCGACTAGTCCCAGCTATGTTCTCATTTTCTGAAGAGAACAGTGAAAGAAAGGGTGAGTTCAACCAGCCCGGTAAGAAATATTATGACTAAGATAATGCAGAATAAATTATCATTAGTCTTCAACAATGTTAAACCGATATAATATAATAGACAACAAGTTTAAGCTGCGCAATGAACAAAGCAATCCATTAGAAGAGTCAAGTAAAGTATAAAATCTACTATCTTACATGCTTTAAAAAGTTTTTCATCGACTTTATTCTTTGAGACTCATCTTAATAAATAAAATTGAATCATCCTGCTCCACGGCGAGGATATTCATGTAATCATCAATGGTCATGACTATCTACCCGAATAATCCACAGGTCATAATCATACCAACAATTGTCCACCAATGAACTACGAGCCAATGAGGACTTTTACCACATCATTCGTCACATTACTTTATTAAGTGATTATACCGAATAATCCACGGTCATAATCATACTAAGTCCATCTATGCATGTAAGCCAAAGATGACTTTCAACATAATATAATCATGAGGATGATGACAATTCAATAAAACAAGTTCAAGAATAAATTTTAAAGATTTATAAATTAATTTATCCAAGAAACAATTACTTCCAAATTGTCAACATGATACTGCTTTGTAGAGTAAAATTCAAGAATGCTCAGAAGAATATTTTTATGAAAAGATACTGGATGAAGTGCAAATATCAAGGATATTCCACTAATTTCATGGAGTATAGAAGCCAAAGCTTTAACCAACTAAGTATAATAGAATATATAAAACTAAAATGAATTTTAAGCACTTCGTGCGCAGAATCCACGTAAACGGATCATTTCCATAATTTAATAAGGAATGAATACGAAGGATCATTCACCATGCGTGTGGTAATCCACATAGACATGTTATTCAAATGAATAATAAAGAATGAAATAACGTAAGGATTCACCGTGCGTGCGATAGATACGCTATATGAGTTATTCCCAATGAAATAATAAATAATGGAACCAGTCCGGCATAAACGCATTGCATGTGATATTTCGACGAATAATAAATAATGGAACCGGTCCCAAAGCCTTGCAGAACGGGATATTTCGACAAAATAATAAATAATGGAACAAGGTCCAGCGTAAACGCACAGACAGGATATTCCGATAAAATAATAAAGAACGAAATATTAGAAGAATTTCACCATGTATGCGGTACTTCACATAAACAGGTTATTCTAACAGAATAATAAGAATGGAATAACAGAAGAATTTCACCAAGTATAGGGTATCCCGCGTATACAGGTTATTCCAACAGAATAATAAAGAATGGAATAACATAAGTTCTCTTCATGAATACGAAAGAAAGAATACCCTTTATGAGTACAACAAATAATATTCCCCATATTAGAAAAACTGAATACTGAAGTAGTGAAGTAACATAATACTTTTCTTATTTCTCTCTATAGTTTCTCTCTAGAGTTTCAGTGAATTAAGTGAAAATAATGAAGGAATGAGCTTATTTATAGGAGAATGGGTGAATAGTAACTAATTCATGAACGGTCCAGTTGATTTACTTTTAAAATGGATTGTCCATATTGGTTTATTATTAAAACTTAAAGCAACGGTCCATACTTGATTTACTATTAAAACTTTAAACCAAATGATCCATATTGATTTACTATTATAACTTTCCACCAGCGGTCCATATTGATTTACTATTATATCTTCAACCAACGGTCTAAAAAATTAGCACATCTCCTCATGGAATAATATTGTACCCAAAAATAATTTGGACCGAAAAGAAATATATCTTACGGGTGAATAGTAACTCGTGAATAGTAACTCATGAATAGTACTTCGACACGAAAAGTGCCCCGAATACCCGATTGAACAATATAACCTCCAGACATCAATTATTATCAAAACAAATGTCAATTTCCATTAACACTAATAATCCCAACACAATGGAACAATCAATTTCATCTTTAATCAACACGAACTTATTCATCATTAATATTATAACTCATAATATTTAGCAACCAGGTCGTTCCCAGGAAAGTGGGGGCTTTTCGATAAGGATTTCTCCTTATTGGCGCGCAATTAGGTGACCAAACCTCTCCTTGACAGAACTTCTAGACATTGTCAATATTGCAAATGATAATATGAATAACTTTGTCATCTCAATTATTGATTTAATAATATATCATATTATGCAGATGATACTGTAACAATAATTGAATCATTAATATGAGAGATATGATGCAGCAATTACTGTAGCAATAATTGAGTATAACTGAGTGACTTATTACGTAAGCATCAATAATCAATATCGTGTGCTACTACGCAACCACGCGTATTATTGTACTTTTACTACCGAGTAGTTCAACAGTTTTAACGGTAACACCTCCGCCGTTAATTTTATAGAAAGATAATTTTGTCGTTTTCTAACTACGACAATACTTCCATTGTGGGGTCCACCAATGATTGTGTCGTCGTACAATATTCCCTGTTAAAACGAATATTCCCCGACCAATCGAATATTATATAACCACTTGCTTACTTTGTAAAATTTATAAATACTATCCACAACTATAACATTATATCAAATCCACACCATAATATTAAAAAATTTATTTCAAGAAAATTAAATATTTATTCATAAAATCTGGGGTCTCACAGGTAATATTATTATGCATGAAGGTGATAATATTAATATTAATAATAGTGATAATATTAATATTACTATTAGTGGTAATATTAATATGGTCGTTGCCACCGGTACGATTATTATCGTGTTGTTGGTCGTTACCATTTGGTTGTGCTGAATCATTATCGCGCTCCAATAACTGAGCCCTATTCACAATATCTGAATATAAACAAAGTTTGTGAGAAATGAGGTATTGACGTATATCGGGTTTCAAACCTCTTAGAAACTTCCGCGTCATTCGCTCCTCATTATCGACCAAATGGGATACAAATCGGGATAACTCGGCAAACTTAGCCTCTTATTACGACACGGTCATATTGTTTTGTTCCAACTTGATAAACTCCACCTCCTTCATGTGACGAATACTTTCGGGAAAGTACTTGTCGTTGAACAGCTCTTGGAACTTCTCCCAAGACATCTTGAGTGCGTCAGGCTGTGTACATTTTACAAATTCTCACCAATAATCTGCTTCTTCACGCAACATAAAGGTGGCAAATAGAACCTTTTGCTCCTCGGAGCATCCCAAGAGATCAAATATCTTGGTGATCTGCTTTAACCACGTCTCCGCCTTAAGTGGTTCTGGCTTTCCCAAAAACTCCGGTGGTCCCAGCTCCTTGAACTGCTTAGCGGTGACCGATCGTGGGCTGCCATTGTTTCCACCTACATTATGAGCAGGAGTCTCTCTCGCCTGATGTTGCATGAATTGCATAAAGCCTCTGAACATCCCATCGTTCATCATTTCATCGGTGTTATTGTTTACCTGAGGATTATTGTCTTCCTGTTGCACATTATCCTAGATATTGATCGTTGGTGACTCAACGGTCTCATGTGCTTCATTGTTTATCCCAACATTTTTGGATGCCATTTTCAAATACTGCCACAAAACAAGGGTTAATTAACATGCCATATATACTCTGACCGACCAATTAAATACCAAATAAACTTAGGTAGGTCATACTAGCGAAGGAATTCCCGGTCTCTCCCCTTCTAGTTCTTGTCTCACATCTCAGCCAGGGATCATATCCCTAAGCTTTGATACCAACTGTGATGCCCCCAAAACAGGTTTACATCACCCATCTTGAGTCGCCAGATACAAGGTATTGAATACAAATACAACTTAATTATACAACGATTAAATGTGAAATACGACAAAACATAGGCTATGAGTTTTAATAGAAATATTGTCATCTAGACAATATCCACACTCAATGGAGTCCTCATTACATTTATTATCACACTATTTCACAGAATAGTGAGGACTACTAATGCACCATCTAGGACCATCACTCTGTTCCCCGACTAGTCCCAGCTACGTTCTCATTTCCTGAAGAGAACAATGAAAGAAAGGGTGAGCTTAACTAGCCCGGTAAGAAATATTATGACTAAGATAATGCAGAATAAATTATCATTAGCCTTCAACAATGTTAAACTGATAGAATATAATAGACAACAAGTTTAACTACAGCGGAACAAGCAATCCATTAGAAGAGTCACGTAAAGTATAAAATCTACTATCTTCTATGCTTTAAAAAGTTTTTCATCAGCTTTATTGCTGAGACTCAGCTTAATAAATAAAATCGAATCATCCCTGCTCCACGGCCAAGGATATTCATGTAATCATCAATGGTCATGACTATACCGAATAATCCCTGGTCATAATCATACCAACAACTATCTACCAATGAACTACATGAGCCAATGAGGACTTTTACCACATCATTCGTCACATTACGGTTAATGATTATACCGAATAATCCCTGGTTATAATAATACCAAGTCCATCTATGCACGTAAGCCAAAGATTACTTTCAACATAATATAATCATGAGGATGATGACAATTCAATAAAACAAGTTCAAGAATAAATTTTAAAGATTTATAAATTAATTTATCCAAGAACCAATAACGTCCAAATTGTCAACATGATACTGCTTTGTAGAGTAAAATTCAAGAATGCTCAGAAGAATATTTTCATGAAAAGATACTGGATGAAGCGCAAATATCAAGGATATTCCACTAATTTCATGGAGTATAGAAGCCAAAGCTTTAACCAACTTAGTATAATAGAATATATGAAACTGCAAATGGATTTTCGTCCGCCATGCGGTAATCCACTTAGACAGATCATTTCCATAATTTAATAAGGAATGAATACGAAGGATCATTCACCATGAATGTTGTAATCCACATAGACAGGTTATTCCAACAGAATAATAATGAATGGAATAACAGAAGGATTCACCATAAATGCGATGAGGCCCGCACATACGAGTTATTCCCAATGAGAATAATAAATAATGGAACCAGTGCAAAGCATAAACGCGCATGACGGGATATTACGAAAGAATAATAAATAATAAAACCAGTCCCACGTAACGCATACGAGACGTGATATTCCGGCGAATAATAAATAATGGAATAAGGTCCCACCAAAACGCATGCACAAGATATTCGACAAAATAATAAAGAACGGAATATTAGAAGAATTTCACCATGTATGCGGTGCTTAGCATAAAATGCAAAGTTATTCAACTAAATAATAAGAATGGAATAACAGAAGAATTTCACCAAGTATAGGGTATCCCGCGTATACAGGTTATTCCAACAGAATAATAAAGAATGGAATAACAGAAGTTCTCTTCATGAATACGAAAGGAAGAATACCCTTTATGAGTACAACAAATAATATTCCCTACATTAGAAAAGCTGAATACTTAAGTAGTGAAGTAGCATAATACTTTTCTTCTTTCTGTCTATAATTTCTCTCTCTAGAGTTTCAGTGAATTCGTAAGAAATAATGAAGGAATGAGCTTCTATTTATAGGAGAATGGACTGAATAGTAACTAATTCATGAACGGTCCAGATTGATTTACTTTTAAACGAACGGTCCATATTGGTTTACTATTAAAACTTAAAGCAACGGTCCATACTGATTTACTATTAAATTTTTAAACCAGCGATCCATATTGATTTACTATTATAACTTTCCACCAGCGGTCCATATTGATTTACTATTATATCTTCAACTAACGGTCTGAAAAATTAGCACATCTCCTCGTGGAATAATATTGTATCCAAAAATAATTTAGACCGAAAAGAAATATATCTTATGGGTGAATAGTACCCCGTGAATAGTAACTCGTGAATAGTAACTCGTGAATAGTACTCCGACACGAAAAGTGCCCCGAATACCCGATTGAACAATATAACCTCAAGACATCAATTATTATCGAAACAAATGTCAATTTCCATTAACACTAATAATCCCAGCACAATGGAACTATCAATTTCATCTTTAATCAACACGAACTTATTCATCATTAATATTATAACTCATAATATTTAACAACCAGGTCGTTTCTAGGAAGGAGGGAGCTTTCCGATAAGGATTTCTCCTTATTGGCTCGCAATTAGGTGACCAAACCTCTCCTTGACAGAACTTCTAGACATTGTCAATATTGCAAATGATAATATGAATAACTTTGCCGTCTCAATTATTTATTTAATAATATATCATATTATGCAGATGATACTATAACAATAATTGAATCAATAATATGAGAGATATAACGCAGCAATTACTGTAGCAATAATTAAGTATAACTGAGTGACTTATCACGTAAGCATCAATAATCAATACTGCAGTGTATTCTTATGCGAACCACAGCCATTATTCTTTACTTTTTTACTACCGGTAGTTCAACAGTTTTAACGGTAACACCTCCGCCGTTATTTTTATAGAAATATAATTTTGTCGTTTTCTAACTACGACAATACTTCCGTTGTGGGGTCCACCAATGATTGTGCCGTCGTACAATATTTTTTGTTAAAACGAATTTTCCCTGACCAATCGAATATTATATAACCACTTGCTTACTTTGTAAAATTTATAAATACTATCCACAACTATAACATTATATCAAATCCACACTATAATATTAAAAAATTTATTTTGAGAAAATTAAAAATTTATTCATAAAATCTGGGGTCTCACATGTAATATTAATATTCATGAAGGTGATAATATTAATATTAATAATAGTGATAATATTAATATTAATATTACTATTAGTGGTAATATTAATATGCATGAAGGTGATAATATTAATATTAATAATAGTGATAATATTAATATTAATAAATATTAATATTAATGGTAATATTAATATTATTAATATTAATTACAATATTTAATATGACTAATATGGTAAGGAAGCAAAAAGAGAAAAAAAAAGATTGAAGGTTACCGTTACAGCTTATAGCGGCAGGCATCTTATTGGGCATTTCACGTGGCCGTAGACTTGCCAAAATATGGTTATGGGTTGGTTTTGGTTTACAAAATATGGTTATGGTTCTATTTAAGAACTAAAACCATACTAACTATTTTTAATATAGGTTGGAACCATATAGTTATGGTTCAAATATAGGTCAACCTATATTTTAAATTTCAAACTTACCTTTATTATGATACAATTAAATAAATTATTATTTAGATATATCATGTATACATAATCACTAAGCATTTTATTTTTTTGGAGGTGGGGGGGGGGGGGTAGGAGGTGGGGAATATATATACATATATAATCACTGAATATTATTTTTTTTTGGGTGGGGCGGGGTTGTATACATAATTACACTGAATATATTTTTTTGGAAGTGGGAGTGGGAGTGGGAGTGGGGTGGGGGTGGGGGGTAGGGGTGAGGGTGTGAGTGTATATATAATCACTGAATATTAATTTTTTTTAGGGGGGGTGGGAGTATAATAATCACTAAATATTATTTTTTCTGGGCTTGGGGTAGGGGTAGGGGTGGGGGTGGGGGTGTATACATAATCAGTAAATATTATTTTTTGAAGGGGTGGTAGTGGTGCGGGTGGGGTGTATACATAATCAATAAATATTTTTTTTGGGTGGGGTGAGGTGGATTGGGGGTGAGTGGGGTGGGGGTATATACATAATCAGTAATTTTTTTGTGAGGGTGAAGGTGGGGGTGGGGTGGGGGTGGGCGGAATGAAGGTATATACATAATGAGTAATTTTTTATTTTTTCGGGGTAGGGGGCGGGGTGAGCGTGGTGAAAGTATATACATAATCATTAAATATTACTTTTTTTGGGTGGTGGGGGGGTGGTGAGCGGGGTGCAGGGGGTGGCGGTGGGGTAGGGTGTATACATAATTACTGAATCTTTTTTTGGGGGGTTGAGGGTGGGGTTGTGTACATAATCACTGAATAATATTTTTTTGAATAAAACTTTTCTAAATCTGGGGTGGAAAGAACTTTTGATTTGGATTTGTAATGAAATATGGGTTGAATTTTTTTTAACCGGTTTAGACCTATATTTCTTTTTTAAAATATGGTTCCAAACCTTAACCAACTTAAATAAATAAAAATTGTTACGTGTTCATTGGTCCATTTGAAATCCTCGAACGAGTAGGAACTATAACTTATAGACTCGCTTTACCACCAAGTATATTTCGTGTTCATAACGTTTTCCACATATCCATGCTACGTAAATATGTGAAAGACCTGAACCACATTATTGAATTAGAACTAGACGAGATAGTAGAAGATTTAACATATGAAGGGGTATTTGTTAAAATCTTGGATAAGAAGGAACATATTTTACGCTCAAAGGTTATACCTCAAGTCAAATGTTTATGGAGAAACCACGATATTGAGGAAATGACCTGGGAGTTAGAATCTGAAATGAAAACAATGTATCATCACCTCTTCGACATATCATGTACATACATCAATTTCGAGAACAAAAATTTATAAGGAGGGGAGGTTGTAAGACCCCAACTTTTTATGAATAAAGATTTAATTTTCTCTTAATATTATTTTAAATAATAAGGTGTTGATTTGATATAATGTTATAGCTATGGGTGATATGTAAAAATTTTGCAAAATAAGCAAGTTGTCATAAAATATTCGTTTTGTCGGGAAATATTCTTTTGTCGGGAAATAATTGTTTTGTCAGGGAATATCTCATTTACGGTATGATCATTGGTGGACCACATAACTAATAACCGCTTGATATAAAAGCGGCATGAAATAACCTTTTTATAAAAATAACGGCAAAACTTTTACCATTAACTTTTGAAATACCATGTGATAAAAGTACAGTAATACGCGTGGTTGCACAGTAGCACATTGTATTGCACAATATTTCTGATTATTGATATTTACGTAAGAAGTCACTCAGTTTCATTCAATAATTGCCATAGTAGTTGTTGCATAGTATGTGACGCCCCCAAAATTAGGTATACATCACCCATCTTGAGTCGCCAAATACATGGTACAGAATTCAAATACAAACTTAATTATACAACAGTCGTGTAAAATACGACAAAACATAAAATTACATGAGTTTTAATACAAATCTCATCCTCTAGAGAGTATACAAACTCAATGGAGACCTCATTACATTTATTATCATACTATTTCACGAATAGTGAGGACTACTAATGCACCATCTAGGACCATCACTCTGTTCCCGACTAGTCCCCGCCACGTTCTCATTTCACAAGAGAACGGTGAAAGAAAGGGTGAGCTCAACTAGCCCAAAGAAGAAATATTATGACTAAGATAATGCGAGAATAAATTATCATTAGCCTTAAATGATGTTAAACGATACAATATAACAAACATCAAGTTTAAGCTGCAATGAACAAGCAATCCATTAAAAGAGTCAAGTAGAGAATAAAATCTACTATCTTCTATGATTTAAAAGGTTTTCATGACTTTTATCATTTGAGACTCGACAATAAATAATTCACATCATCAAATCACCCCGCACTACTACGGCCAAGAATATTCTTTAGAATCACGACCACAATTATCCAAGCTTCTACGGGCCAAGAATATTTGTGTATTCATTAATGGTCATGATCATGCCAACAACTGTCCATCAATGCACTACGGGCTAATGAGGACTTTTACCACATCATTTGTAACATTACGGTCATGATTACACTGAATAATCCCTGGTTATAATCATACCAAGTCCATCTATGCACTACAGGCCACATATGACTTTCAAAAAATATAAATATGAGGATGATGACAATGATATAAGAATTCAATAAAACAAGTTCAAAAATTAATTTATTCAGGAACTAATAACGTCCAAATTGTCAACATGATACTTCTTTGTAGAGTAAAATTCAAGAATGCCCAGAAGAATATTTCCATGAAAAGATACTAGATGAAGCGCAAATATCAAGAATATTCCACTAATTTCATGGAGTATAGAACTCAAAACTTTAATCAACTGAGTATAATAAAGAATGGAATAACAAAAGAAATCACCATGCATGCGGTGATTGCAGATGTAGACGAGTTATTCCAACGAGAATAATAATCGGAACGGTGTCAAAGTAAAATTAAGCACCGCGGGATGTTCCAATGAATAATAAAGAATCGGGATAACAACAAAATCACCATGCATGCGGTACTTGGCATGTATGACAGAGTTATTCCAATGAATACTAAATAACGAGAACCGAGTCAAAGTAATACGCACCAAGCGAGATGTTTCAATGAATAATAAAGATTTTAACCAGTCCCAGATAAAATGCATGTATGGATATTCCAATGTAATAATAAAGAATGGAATAACGTAAGAATTTCACCAAGTATAGGGTAGCTTGCGTATCTGAGTTATTCCAATGAATAACAAAGAATGGAATAATGAAGTTCTCTTCATGAATACAAAAGAAATAATACTCCCTACTTAGTACAACAAATAATATTCCCTACCTTAGAAAAAGAGTCTTTGGATATATAAGTAGTGAAGTAGCGAGAATACTTTTCTTCTTTCTCTCTATAGTTTCTCTCTACAGAGTTTCAAAGAATTAAGTAAGAAATAATGAAGGAATGAGCTTCTATTTATAGAAAAATGGATCATAGTAACTTAACTCATGAACGGTCCAGATTAATTTACTTTAATCGACGGTCCATATTTAAAGCAAAATCTTTTAAATAAAATATAATATATTCTATTTATAATCTAATAAAACGAATAACTTTATAAAAGATTTTACTATGCAAACACTATGCGAGCATTATGCAAATACTATGCATAATAAAATATAATATATTCTAATTATTGTCAATAAAATAGATAACTTTATAAAAGTATTCTTGTTTTATATAAAAAGATTTTACTATCTTGAAAATACTATCTGTACACATTTAACACTATGCATAATAAAATATAATATATTCTATTTATAGAATAACTTTATAAAAGTATTACATTTTATATAAAAAGATTTTACTATACAAAATACTATGCAGACACCTTGTGCATAATAATAATATAATATATTCTATTTATAGAATAACTTTATAAAAGTATTATGTTTTATTACATTAATAATACCAATAAAACAAAAGCGGTGACTTATCACGTAAGTATCAATAATCAATACTGCAATCTTCTTATACAACTACGCCAGACATCGTATTTTTTACTACCGAAAGTAGTTCAACAAGATTAATTCGGTGAAAACTTTCGCCGTTATTTTCATAAAATATTTTTGTCGTTTTCTCAATCGCATAATAATTCCGTTAGGGGTCCACCAATGATTGTTAGTTGCACGAATATTCCCGATAAAATATTCCCCACCAATCGAATATAATATAACAACTTGCATACTTTTGCAAAATTTATAAATACTACCCATAACTATAACATTATCTCAAATCCACACCATAATATTAAAAATAAATATTTCAAAAAATTAAATCTTTATTCATAAAATCTGGGGTCTCACATAGTATATCATATTATTGATTCAATTATTGTCACAGTATCATCTGCATAATATTTTATATTATTAAATAAATAATTGACACAACATAATTATTCATATTATTAGTTAACATTATTGGCAATGTCTAGAAAATTCTGTCGATGAAAGGGTTATATAATTACGCGTCAATAAGCATAAATCCTTATCGGAAAGCCCCCTCTTTTCTAGGAATGATCTGGTTGTTAATATTGTGAGCTTATAATATTAATTGTGAATAATTATTATGTGGTTGATATTGGTTCAATTTTGATATAAATGAATGAATTTAGCATGAAATAATTGTTGGAAGCTTGGCAATTATCTTCTCCAATAAAATATTTATTCAAATATATTATTATAATATTATATTATAATAATGTGATAATATAATAATATAATTGTTTTTATAATTTAAATGATAATATTTTTATAATAATATATATTTTTTAGCATGCGAATAAAAGTGGAGTGAATGTTATCATTTTAATTTGGTATTCTTTCAAAACCATGTGTTGGTATCCTGCGTAGTTTTTTTTTTCTTTCTTCCAATTTGGTGGGCAACTTCTCTTGCAATTCTTTGTTTTCAAATACTGTGGGCCCCAACCATTGTAAAATGTAAGTTAGGCATTAAATGAATTGTCTGCAATCTTTTGTTTTCAAATAGTGTGGGCCCCAACCATTGTAAAATGTAAGTTAGGCAGTGAATGATTGTCTGCAATCCTTTGTTTTTAAAGTGTGGCTCCAACCATAAAGAAATGAAAGGAGTTAGGCATAAAAGAAAGTTAGGCACCGCTTAAATTTTCTCCCTCCGTTGCACTATAAAAGGAAGGTTACCCCTCCTTCCTCAACACACCATTACAATATCAGAAATTCTTATTCTATAGTATTGTGAGTAATTCTCTTGAGTATAAGGATACTTTGAGTACAACTTTTTGTGCAAGATTTTCTTAGAATAATATCTGATATTCCAGTCAAATCTAGTTTCTACTCAGGTAAATGATATTATTTTATTTCAATACTTGCAAGAAATATTATTTTCTTTCATACTCCATATTATGCAAGGGATATTATTTCAATTCATTCCCAAATTTAAACTTACTATGGTAAGTATTGCTCCTATAATTCCTGAAATGATTAGAAACTCCTTAAGTTTTGGATTTCATCTAATATCATTTCACTGAAATATTGGTCTGAACTTTCTTATTAAATTTTAATCTTTTTATGTCTGGATACTATTTATACGGTACTATTCATGGACACTATTCATATGGTACTATTCATACGGTACTATTCACAACAGAATTTAATTTTCTTAAATGTTCAAATTATTTTTTATACATGAAGATCATTCTTGAATTTTACTCCACAAACAGTTATCATGTTGATAATTTGGACATTTTTGAACTCTAGATAAATTGAATTATAAATATCTAATATTTATCCTTTTATCTCACTTGATTGAATATTTATATCATTGTCATCATCCTCATATTTATAGTGTTGAAGTCATCTTTGGCCCGTAGTGCAAAGATGGACTGTTGATTGGTATGATTATGACCAAGAATTGTGTAATGGTATAATCATAACCTTTAATGTTACAGATAAGGTTTGTGGTGAAAGTCCTCTTTGACCCATAGTGCATAGATGGACATGTGTTTGGCATGATCATGACCACTGGTGATACTAACGAATATCATTGACCCGTAGTTCATGGATAATTTGTTGATTTGAAATATTTATTGATTGGTGTTACAGAGATAAAATATTGATGATGAACTTTTAAATCATAGAAGATAGTAGATATCATGCTCTACTTGACTCTTCTAATGGATTGTTGTTTCCACTGCAGTTGTGATCTAAAACTTGTTGTCTATTGTATTCTATCAGATTTTTCCTTGTTGAGAACTCAGGATAATTTGTTCTACATTATCTTAGTCATAATATTCTTTACTGGGCTAGTTGAGCTCACCCTTTTCCTTTTGGTTCCATTGTTTTTCCCATGAGGCGAGAATGTAGCTGGGACTAGTCGGGGAGTGGAGTGATGATTCAAAATGATTATTATAGCAATCTTCACTATTTTGTAAAATAGTGTAACAATAATTATAATGAGGACTTTATTTGAGTTTGGATATTGTCTATAAAACAATATTTGTGTTAAAACTCACAACATATGTGTTGTCGTATTTTGCACGACAGTTGTATTAATGAAATTTATATTTGGTTTCTGTACCATGTATTTGGCGACTCAAAATGAGACTTATTTTGGGGGTGTCACACACACACACACACACACACACACACACACACACACATATATATATATATATAAGTACATAAGACTTGAGTTTATTATCAAGAGTACCAACGTGTATATATTATATGTAACATCAGTTGTTAATATGTGATAATCAAGATAACTCGATAATTCTTAGGTTATGTTTGTTTGCAAAAATTATACTTGAAATTTGATTAATCTCAAGTCTTTTGTTTGTTTTTAAAAATAGACTTAAGATTATTAGTCGCGGGAAAATAAAATGACTTGTAAGAGGGGACTATTTAATACCATGTCCAATTAAATATTATAGTCCCTATCATTTGGGACTAAAAACTTGTAGACAAAATTAACCTTTAACTTTGTTTAAAAAGACGAATATATCTTATCATATCATATCTATACTTAAACTAATGATAATATGATATCTTTGTTATTAGTAGTAAGGATATGATAGTCTAAATAGTAAATTTGTATCCATTCCTTTAAATAATTCTGAACAAAATGAACATAACATGTAATTATCTTAAGTTATCTCATAAATAATTCTATAAAAATTAAACATATGTTCAAAGATTAATTGTGACGCCCCCAAAATAGGTATACATCACCCATTCTGAGTTGTCAATACATGGTACAGAAACAACTACAACTTTATTATTACAACAGTAAAATTGTGAGTTTGAATACAAATATTATCTTCTAGACAATATCTATACTCAAATAAATCCTCATCACATTTATTGATACATTATTTTACAAAAATGGTGAGGACTACTAAACAATTCTTTCTAAAACCTTCATTCCATACCCAGACTAAATTTTCGCTATATTCTCGACTCGTACTTCGGTTGCTCCCCAACTTTGTATTGCTTCAATCTTCGCTCGGATCAACAGATACTCCATGTTTCGACACCACGTGCCCAAGGAATGCTACTTCCTCGCCGAACTCGCATTTCTTCAATTTGGCATATAGTTTGTTTTCACGAAGCCTTTGAGTACCAAATTTCAAATGGTGCTCATGATCTTCACGACTTTTGGAATATATGAGGATGTCATTAATAAAAACAACAACAAACCGATCCAAATATTCCTTGAATACTCGGTTCATCATATCCATGAAAGCCAAGGAGCATTAGTCAATCCGAAAGACATAACTAAGAATTCATAATGCCCATACCGAGTTCTCAAGGCAATCTTTGGAATATCCTCGGTTAATCTTCAAATGATGATATCCGAAGCGAAGATCGATTTTGAAAAGAATTGTGCCCCTTGCAATCGGTCAAACAAGTCATCAATACGAGGTAGAGGATACCTATTCTTGATGGTGACATGGTTCAATTCCCGATAGTCAATACAAAGTCGCATACTCCCCGTCTTTCTTCTTTACTGAATAAAACAGAGCAGCACCCCAAGGAGATGTACTAGGGCCAGATGAAACCGATGTCCAACAATTCCTCGTAGTTGGACCTTTAACTCCTGAAGTTCAATAGGAGCCATTCGATATGGGGTTTTAGAAATGGGCTTTGTACCAGTTCAAGATCAATAAAGAATTCAACTTCACGTTACGGGGTAGACAGGAAGTTCTTCAGAAATACGTCGGAAAGTCAATAACAACAGAATATTATTCAAATTTGACGCGTCTTTATTCAAATCCATAACATGGGCTAAGAAAGCTTGACATCCGTTTTTCAATAAACGAATAGCTTTATGATTAGATATGATGATGATTGATTTTAATGGTTTAGTTGCTTGAATTAAATAACAAGGTTGGTTAGAATATGAAAACTAACAACCTTACGAAAATAATCAATTTTGGCATGATGAGTAGTTAACCAATCAATCCCTAAAATCACATCAAAAGCAAGTATCTTTAAAGAGATGAGGTCAACAGTAAAGATGATGGTGCCAACTTGAATCAAACAAGATTTATAAACAGTGGATGTGATGAAAGTTTCTCCCTAACTGAGTTTCCACAGATAGGTCAAAGTCTAATTTCTCCGTCCAAGTTTAAACGTTGAGCACATGCGAGGAGAGATAAATGAATGGGTAACACCGGTATCAAGTAAGGTATAAACTTCACAAGAATTTATAAATAGCTTACCCATGATCACCTCGTTTGGGTTCCTCGCATTATGACCAAATACAACAAACGCTTCTTCCCGGAATCGTTGACTTTGACTTTTACGGGACGGATCTTTTGAGTCACCGTCCCCTCATTGAACTAGGTTTCGCCATCTTGTATGATCTCAGCGATATGTCCTTCCTTTCCACAATTATAGCATACCTTGAATGTTGTGGGCGGTTTGATGATATGTCCCTCTTTTCCGCATTTGTAACATATATGGATGGTGGTCGTTTCCTCCCTTAGAACCGATTCTTTGCCAAGACCGCTGCCTTCTTACATGGTCATTGTTAAATCTCCTCTTTTAAAATCTCCTCCCGACTCGCTTCTTCTATTTTCATGGCCATGATTACCACCAGAGTGGTTACCATTTTTGTCCGTCTGCTTTTCTTTCTCCGTGGTTATCATTATTACATTGACTTTATCTCCTGATACGATCCTAGTTGTGGTCCTCGGTTGACCGTACTTTCGTTATCTCGCTTCTAATAATTGAGCCCTGCTTTACAACATCTGAATAGAGAAAGTTTATGAGAAATGAGATCTTGGCGTATCCGGGTTTCAAACCTCTAAGAAACATCCGTCATAACGTTCCTCATTCTCCACCAAATGAGGTGCAAACAACTGGATAACTCGCAAACTTTGCCTCGTCTTCGAGACACCGCCATGTTATTTTTTCTCTAATCGATGAACTCCACTTCCTTCATATAGCGAACACTTTCGGAAAGTATTTGTCATTAAATAGTTTTTGAAACGTTTCTCAAGACATGTCTGAAAAGTGCGGGTGGATGGGTACGCTTCACAAACTCCCACCAATGATCTGCCTCGCCCACGGAACATAAAGGTGGCGAATGGAACCTTCTGTTCCTCCGTGCATCCCAAGACATCGAATATCTTGGTAATTTGCTTGACCCATGTTTCCGCCGTGATCGGATCCGGCTTTCCTTAAATTCTTGTGGTCCCAACTCTTTGAACTGTTTGCATTGTGACAACCCGTGAATTGCTATCATTTCTCCTGTATTTTGAACACGAGCCTCCTCGTGCGATTTTTGCGTGAACTGCAAAAAGCTTCTAAACATCCCTCGTTCATCATCATCTTTCCGTTGGTGTTGTTCACGGGAGAAACATTGTCACTGTTGCACGCTCTCCTCGTTGGTGAGTACAAAGCGTTTGAAAGTAGTATGCACACAAGCCAATCATGTTTGATGATAAAGCATATACTTTGTAACAATCTTATTCATTTATTAATAAAAGTATTAATTTATTAAAGGCTTTTAATTATCTACATGATCTTTGTTTTTATAATATGTGATAAACCCATAGTTTTAAGCAATGCTTTTAGAATAATGATGATGATCATTCTAATGAGATCTAAATTCTTTGAAAGCTTAAAACTAAAATAGTTCCCAATCATTGGATTACTAAATTGGGGATTAGTGAATCCGGATAGATTGGTACATACGTTGCTTGCTTTCATTGGATGAGGATGATTGATCTCATGATCATTTGTGTGGAGACACTAAAAGCAAGTATGTAGGTGCTTATTAGAGAATAAGTTCAATTGAGCGTTGGCTCGCTAAGGAATACCTAATGGAGTTTTATTTGCTGTCGATAGGAATTCTCAGTAGTGATAGTAGTACAAGTAATCCTTGGACTTGAGATCATCATAGTATCTTGTGTATGATGAGTTATACTTTGACTTATTCCTTAAGACTCTTAGGGTATATCAAAGGGTATGCTTGGGTATAATAAGTTGTACTTGGAGATAATGTATGATCAATAAAGAATCTACCACTTCTAATAAAAGAAGAGAAATGTCCTATGTGATTCGATAAATGACAACCCAATGAGTCCTTGGCTTAAGCGTAATGAAATTAGAAAGGAGTTTCTAATTTGCATTATTTGAGTTGTGCATTTAAGAGTCGAAAATACATATAATTAAATAAAATAAGACTTGACAATAATTCCATGTCTTATATTTAATTGGGACATTGTGATGGTGGAAGGATTGAATTGTGCGGTAACTATTTACTCAAAGGTTCTTTTATGATTAATGTTGAAATCTATATTATCCGGAAAGTCGTTGATCGCTAGGGAGGCTTATCCTATTGTAGAATAAATATTATTTAAATAAATTAATTGTTTAATTTATTTATTTAAATAAGATTAGAATTGTTCTAATTGATTTATTCACTACCTGGGTTTAATATGGAGAACCTAAAGGGTCATACCATAAAAGGAAGAATAATTATTTAAGAAGTTAATGGCATAATCGTAATAATAAGTTAAGTATATTTAATTTAATCTATGGTGATAGAATAAATTAAATAGCTTAATATTTATTATTTAATATTTTGGAAATATTAAATATAAATTAATAAGAGGAGTCTTATTAATATTATTACAATTATTATTATTTTAATTTCTAAAAGAGTTTAGGAATTAATTTAATATAAGTACTCTCATTTATTCCTAATTGGATTAGGAAGGAAAATTAGTTAAAGGAGTTTAATTAATTATCCCTAATAAGATTAGGGAGCTTAATTAATTAAAAGAATTAATTAATTAAAACCCAATTCCTTAATTGTTAAGGTGGGTTGCCCACATCTATAAATAAGAGGAGTCTTATTATGGGTGGTAGGGGTTGTTGACTTTTTCAACACACAACATAATTCCAATTTGTTGGAGAGTACGCCCTTTTTTCTATAGAGATAGGAAAAACTAGGGTTTGAGCCAATACCCCTTCTTCTTGAAAATTCTTTTTCCTTGGTGGATCACCTCTAGAGGCCAAACACATGGGTGGCTAACGTTGATCAAAGGAAGGAACCAAACCCTAATTGAATTCAAGGAGATCGCGGAGAAGTAGGAGGTGAACTTCGTGCACGAGGAAGCTTCGTTTCTACAAGGGTATGATTTCATAATTTCTTATTCTTCGTTTAATTAATAATTGTGCATAAAGGGTGATCCGGTATATGGTTTGTAAATTTTTAAACTCGATTTTTACATCGCTTAAGACTTTTATGCAATTTGATTACATACATATGAATATTACAAACCTAACAAATCTCCACGGTCTCATTTCCATTGTTAATATTCTCAATCGACATTCTCAAATCTTTATAAAACAAGGGTTAATTAAGGAAATCAATATATCACATAATATCCTTATATCTTGACCAACTAAAAAAATAAGCTTAGGTAGGACACACTAGCGAAGGATTTTACTCGTCTCTCCCCTCCTAGTTCTATTCCCCGATCTTCGCCAGAGATCATATCCTAAGCTCTTATACCAACCGTGGCGCCCCCAAAATAGGTATACATCACCCATTCCGAGTTGTCAATACATGGTGCGAAACAACTATAACTTTATTATTACAACAATAAAAGCTGTGAGTTTGAATACAAATATTATCTTCTAGACAATATCTATACTCAAATAAATCCTCATCACATTTATTGATACATTATTTTACAAAATGGTGAGGACTACTAAACAATTCTTTCTAAAACCTTCATTCCATACCCAGGCTTCACTTTACATCGCTATATTCTCGCCTCCCGAGAAGAAAAATGGAACAAAAAGGAAAAGGGTGAGCTCAACTAGCCCAAGAAAGAATATTATGACTAAGATAATATACAACAAATTACCGTTAGTCTTCAATGAGGAAAAATCTAATAGAATACAATAGACAACAAATTTTAAATCAATATTAGCAGTGAAATAATAATTCATTAGAAGAGTTAAGTAGAGAATGCAAACTACTATCTTCTATGTATGAATTTAAAAGTTCATCGTCTATCTTTTATCCCTGTAACATCAATCAATATACATCT
The DNA here is from genome assembly GCA_020205615.1 of Panax quinquefolius. Classification (NCBI taxonomy): domain Eukaryota; kingdom Viridiplantae; phylum Streptophyta; class Magnoliopsida; order Apiales; family Araliaceae; genus Panax; species Panax quinquefolius. The sequence goes on along the minus strand of CM035166.1, from coordinate 99,749,838 downwards.
GGAATCAAATATTCATCTTTGCACTACAGGCCAAAGATATTCATCAGTTAATTCAGTGTTCATCTAAACACTGCTTCATCATCGTGCTACTGACCAAAGATATTCTTGAAATCTTTCATCTTTGCACTACTGGCCAAAGATATTCAATAATATCATCATTTAAGACCGAGGATGATGAAAATATTTTTAAAGAAACGAATCCAAAGAAAAACAAAATGACAAGGATTAAGGATTAAGGATTCATACTTTGTTTTATCCATGTTCAAAAATACCTCAAAAATAATCATAGTGGTGTAAAATTCAAGAATGATCAAAACATGGATACAATCAAAGCTAGTATCCAGAATAGATATTTTGGACAAAAAGAAGAAATTTTATTTTTCGGTGAATAGTGCCGTATACGTGAATAGTAACTCCGACACCAAAAGATAGAAATTTCCCAAAAAAAACATCTTCACGCTTCATGAATAGTACTCGTGAATAGTAACTCATGAATAGTAACTCATGAATAGTAACTCATGAATAGTAACTCATGAATAGTAACTCGTGAATAGTAACTCATGAATAGTAACCCCGACATGAAAAAGTTCCAAATTTGATAAAAGTTTCAACTAATATTTCAAATAATGATATTGAAGAAATAATATCATTTGAGAAGAAAATAACATCCCTTACCTCGAAGATTAGTACTTCTAATTTGGAATACCGGTATAGTCTTTGAAGGAACTTGCACCGCCTAACAATACTCAAAGTATACTCACAAGAATACGCCGATATATCGAGAGAAAATAGAGAGAAACTTGGGTTTACGGTGTGTTTTTCAATTCTAACCTAAGCACCTATTTATAGGAAAATGCTTAGAACACCAAAGCGAAAATTGAATATAATGTAAGACCCTCAAATTTTTTATAAATAAAAAGGAATTTCCTTTATTTATTATTTTGAAATAGTAAGGGTTGATTTGATTAATGTGGATAGTTAAGGGTTAAATACGCAAATATTTCAAAATAAGCAAGTGGTTATAAAATATTCATTTTTGTCGGGAATATTCGTTTGGTCGTGGAATATTAAATCTTGTCGGGGAATATTAAATGCGGCAAGGTAGCATGACCGTGTGTGGGCCCCATAATGAGCGATTGGATGAGGAAAAGCGATAAAGTTTGGGTGGTTATAAATAACAGGCAGAAGTTATTCTGAATTAAGACTGTTGGAATACCCGGTGGTTAAAATACGATGTCTGCGTGGTTGCACATTGAAAGACACCAGTATTACAGCAAGATTGTTGAATTATTGATTAAATGCGTAAAGATGGCACTACTCAATAATTTTCACAAGAGTTACTTATTCAATATTTTATTTTATTGATTCAATAATTGCTTTATTGATATTTTATATTATTGTTGTTCAATAATTGTCACCGCACAAATATTTCCCATTATCGGATCAATAATTCATATTATTTGAATAATATTATTAGATAACATTATTGGCAATGTCTAGAAAGTTACGTCTAAGGAGAGGTTTGGTCACCTAATTGCGCCGCCCGATAAGGAGAGATCCTTATTGGAAAGCCCCTCTTCTGAGAACGGCTTTGGTTGTCATAATTGTGATTACGTAATATTATTTGTGAATAATTAATTATTGATTCATATGATAAAGAAATATTTATTTTATATGAATATAAATGATGGATTTATTTATGTGGTTATTAATGAAGGAATTAATGCTGAGATGTTTTATTTGTATTTTGTCGGATTGGAGGTATTAAAAGATCAAATCGGTGTTATTACAGCTTTATTGTGTGAGTTATAATATTTAATCCGACCGTTGGATCGTTGTAATTTTTGGATATGTTATACATATATAAGTTGAGTATATGTCTACAAATTTTGAACCGTTAAAAATGAGCGAATGATTTGTTATAAATTTTAAGAGGTGTTTGATTCGGAAAGTAGGGTTATAATTGATTTTGGTGGAAAATTCTAGAATTGAGTGGGCCCCACTTGTGGTTGGTGAAGAAATGTGCTGAATTTTATTTCAAATGTGGTGGGTGGCAATAGTAGCAGGTAAAGCCATCAGTGTGCAAGTCAAGTGCGCCTTGCGAGCTAACATTTTCCTATAAATAGAGGGCTAAGTTAGAATTGAAAATCACACCGAAAACAAAGTTTTCTCTTTTTCTCTCTATTATTGAGCGTATTTTGTGAGTATTTAGATACTTTGAGAGTTCTTTGCTTTCGATTACAAGTTTCATTCAACATCACTTGAGACCTTTCCTTAGAAATCTTGATTCTTTGAGGTAAGGGATATTATTTTTTTCGTAATGATATTATTTCTTGAATATCATTATCTTTGAAATGTTGATCCAAGTTTTTATCAAATTTGGAACTTTTTCATGCTCCGGGTTACTATTCATGAGTTACTATTCACGAGTTATTATTCATGAGTTACTATTCACGATTCTTATTCACGAAAGTACTATTCATGAAGCGTGAAAATGTTTTTTTTGTGGAATTTCTATCTTTTGGTGTCGAGAGTTACTATTCACGTATCGGCACTATTCACGATATCTGACTTTATTCATCGAAAAATAAAATTTCTTCTTTTAGTCCAAAACATCTATTACGGATACTAGCTTTGATTGTATCCATGTTTTGATCATTCTTGAATTTTACACCACTATGATTATTTTTGAGGTATTTTTGGGCGTGGATAAAACCAAGTATGAATCCTTAATCCTTAATCCTTGTCATTTTGTTTCCTTTGGATTCGTTCTTTAAAAATATTTTTCATCATCCTCGGTCTTAAATGATGATATTATTGAATATCTTTGGCACATGGTGCAAAGATGAATGATTTCTGAAGAATATCTTTGGCTGTAGTGCAAAGATGAACAGGTGTTTAAATGAACATACGACCGATCGATGAATATCTTTGGCCTTTAGTGCAAAGATGAACAGTGTTGAGATGAACATGATCGATTGATGAATATCTTTGGCCTGTAGTGCAAAGATGAATATTTGATTTGAGATGAATATTGATTGATGTTACTGAGGATAAAATATTGATGATGGACCGTTAAATTCATAGATTATAGTAGATTTCATTCTCTACGTAACTCTTCTATGAATTATTATTTCATTGCGAATATTGATCTGAAACTTGTTGTCTATTGTATTCTATCAAATTTTTCCTGTTGGAGACTAACGATAATTTGTTGTATATTATCTTAGTCATAGTATTCTTCTTTGGCTAGTTGAGCTCACCCTTTTCCTTGTTGTTCCATTTTTCTTCTCGGGAGGCGAGAATGTAGTGAGTACTTAGTCGGGGTATGGAATGAAGGTTCTAGAGAGAGAGTTGTTTAGTAGTCCTCACCATTTTTGTAAAATAATGTATCAATAAATGTGATGGGGATTTATTTGAGTATAGATATTGTCTAAAAGATAATATTTGTATTTAAACTCACGCTTTTCTTGTTGTAATAATAAAGTTGTAGTTGTTTTACGTACCATGTATTTGGCGACTCGTAATGGGTGTGGTGTATACCCTATTTTGGGGGCGTCACGGTTGGTATCGAGCTTAGGATATGATCTCTGGCGGAGATCTAGAAATAAAACTAGGAGGAGAGACGAGTAAATCCTTCGCTAGTGTGTCCTACCTAAGCTTATTTGTTGGTTGGTCATATTATAGGGGTATTATGTGATTTGTTAATTTATTTAATTAACCCTTGTTTTATGATAGTTTTTTAGAATGGTCACGAGAATCGTTAACAATGTAGTGAATGAGATCGTGGAGACACCTCTAATCGCCAACCGGGATAATGTGATGTCGGTGAAGAAGAATTAGAGATATCCATGTGGTGAGTGAAGAATTGATAGTTTTCCGAGATAGATAATCGCAGAGGTAACAAATTTGAGAGTGAGGAAGAAAGAGGTACTCAAGAGAGTTTATTAGAGGTATTTTATGATCGAAATATAGAATTGCAAAATCGTATTCATGAGTTAGAAGAGCGAAGCAAAGAATTGCGGCGATCGTGGAGCAAAAGGATGCAACGATTCAAGCTTGTGTTACCCGATACGTGATGCTTGAATGAAGCACTCTTTGGCGTATAAGATGATAAAGTTTGGAATCGAGTTGAAAGAAGAAATAAGCGAACGAGTGAGAATGAGTGATGCATGGGTAAAAGTTTGCGACGACGTTGATATTATGGAAAGAGATGTCCAATCTAAAAGAGAAGATTTAACGATGACGGGAAGGCGTCGGCGAAGAACATCGGCACCATCAACAAATTCTAGGGAAGAGAACGATCGCCGGTTAGATGCTACGAGATGTGGAGAGGAGGGACATATAAGGTCAAACTGCTCAAAGCCTTCCAAGGTATGCTATAATTGTGGAAAAGAAGGACATATCGCTTCGAGATTATGCGATATCGAAACCAGTCCAGCGTGAATGGTGACTCAAAAAGGATGTCCCGAAAAGTCAAAGTCAATCTTCTTGAAAGAAGCGTTTGTCGTGACCGGTCAAAATCGCGAGAACCCGAACGAAGTTAGCACCCAGGTTAGTTAATTATAAATTCTTCGAAGTTTATACCTTACTAGATATCTGGGTTCTACCCATTCTTTTATCTCTCTTGCTTTACGCTCAACGTTTGAACTTGACTTCACGGAGAAATTAGACTTTGACTTTATTTATGGAGAATCCGTTAGGAGAAACTTTCATTACATCTTGTTGTTTAGAAATCTTGTTTGATTCAGGTTGGCACTATCACATTACACCGTTAACCTTATTTCTATAGAGATATTTGCTTTTGATGTGATTTTAAGGTTAACTACTCATCATGCCAAATTGATTGCTTTTGTAAGGTTGTTAGTTTTCATATTCCTAAGAAACCTGTTATTCGAATTCAAGCAATCAAACCATTGTAATCAAACATTTTCATATCAAGCCATGAAGTCATTCGTTTATTACGGATGTCAAGTTTTCTTAGTCCATGTTATGGATTTGAATAAAGACACGTCGATTTGAATAATATTCTGTTGTTATTGATTTTTCTGATGTATTTCTGAAGAATTTCTTGGCTTACTCCCAAAGCTTTGATATTAAATTTTGTATCGACTTTGAACCCAAGGTACAAAACTCATTTCTAAAATCTCATATAGAATGGCTCTATTGAACTTCGGAGTTAAAAATTCAACTATAGAATTTGGTACTGAGCCTTTATCTTGTGACTTCCTTTGTGGAATTCACCTAAGCGGACTCTCTATAGGGGCGTCATATTAGATGCGATAGTAAAGCGATAGTGTCATTGTGACGTCTTATCCAAGATTGGGATATGAGTCACAGGTTGAGAGCAACCTAAGTCGAGAATCGAAATACGTAGCTTTCTGAGGCTTAGTTGGTTATTATCGAGATTCGTTGAAGGATATTCTCGAATCGCTATTCCATTATCGCAAAATTGACTCGTAGAGATACAAAATTCGAATGGAGCAAGGAATGTGGGAAGAGCTTGAAGAACTCAAGAGGAGACTCATTTCAAAGACGTGTTACGACCATGCCATCCCGGAAAAGCGAACGTGGTAGGCGGCGTGTTGAGTAGAAGATCGTATACAAGTAAAAGTACGATATTTTCAAAGACTAATTTCAGATAATTTACAAATAATAGAGATGGAGATGAAAACTCTAGGTACCCACGTGATGATATACGAGTATAATCGACTTTAGTTAAAGCCTGCTCACCCAAGGCAGGGTGATGCGTATGAAGAGAAAGTACAAGAAGGAGCTATTAGGGCGAGAATTGATGAAGAAGGAATACTTGAGTCCACTCTGAGACTTTGTGTTCCTAACGACTCGATTTGAGGTACAAGATTATGATGGAGGCACACAATACACCATTTGCAATCCATCTCGGAAGTACTAAAATGTATCGTGATCTTCGACATACATTTTGGTGGAACAATATGAAGAGAGATTGCAAAGTTTATCTCGATGTGTTTAACTTGCTAACGTGTAAAGCGAGCATCTAGTACCTAAGGGTCCGTTGCAACCACTTGAGATTCCGGAATGGAAGTGGGAACACATTACCATAGATTTAAATTCACGGGTCTTCCTACTACGGTTTCTCAAGGCATCAATGCTATTTGGGTTATTGTTGATAGATTAACCAAATCGCTCATTTCTTCTTATATCGGAGACTTATTCCTTGAACGTCTTGCTAGTATGTGCGTGAATGAGATTGTGAGGTTGCATGGCATGCCTGTATCCATAGTTTCGGATAGTGACCCAAGACTCACTTCATGATTTTGGGTTAGAAAGCTATGGGCACGAATTTACGATTCAGTTTGGCATACCATCCTCAAACGGATGGGCAATCAGAAAGGACTACTCAAACTCTTGAAGATATATTAAAACTCTGTGTCCTAGATTTCAAAGGAAGTTGGGATAAGTACTTGCCATTGGTGGAATTCTCATACAACAATAGTTATTAAACAAATATAGGCATGGTTCCATTCGAAGCATTATATGGACAAAAATGTCGTTCTCAAATATGTTGGGATGAGGTGGGTGAAGCAACATTGTTGGGACCCGAGTTAGTACGTATGACTAATGATTCGACAACGTATACAAACGGCACAAGATCGACAAAAGAGTTATGCGGATCTTCATCGAAAGGATGTGGAATTTAATGTAGGGGATCATATATTGTTGCGAGTTGCTCCATGGAAGGGAGTTACAAGATTTGGGAAGAGAGGAAAGCTCAATCCACGATTTATTGGTCCATTTCAAATTCTTGACCGAGTAGGAAATGTAGCCTATAGACTTCACGTTACCTCCAAGTATGTCTCGTGTTCATAATGTGTTTCATATATCATGTATTTCGTAAATATGTGAAAGACCCAACCATGTTATTGAGTTAGAATTAGGACGAGATAGCGAAGACTTAACGTATGAGGAGGTACTGTCAAGATTTTGGATAGGAAGGAGCATGTCCTACGCTAAGAAAGGTCATACCACAAGCTAAAGTTTTGTGGAGGAATCATGCTATAGAGGAAATGACACAGGAATTGGAAAGCGGAAATGAAAGCGAGTATCCTCACCTTTTCGAAACACCAGTATCGTCACGTCAATTTCGAGACGAAATTTCATAAGGAGGGAGGTTGTAAGACCAGAAATTTTTATAAATAAAAAGGAATTTCCTTTATTTATTATTTTGAAATAGTAAGGGTTGATTTGATTAATGTGGATAGTTAAGGGTTAAATACTTAAATATTTCAAAATAAGCAAAGTGGTTATAAAATATTCATTTTTGTTAGGGAATATTCGTTTGGTCGTGGAATATTAAATGATCAGTTTGGGAATATTAAATGCGGCGACTGGTAGCCCATGTGTGGGCCCCATAACGGAAAGCGATTGGATGAGGAAAACGACAAAGTTTGGGTGGTTATAAATAACTTGGCGTGAAGTTGTTACAATTAAGATTGTTGGAATACCCTGTGGTTTAAAATACGATGTCTGGCGTGGTTGCCGCGATGAGCACGGTGATTACAAGATTGTTGAATTATTGATTAAATGCGTAAGATGGCACTACTCAATAATTTTCACAAGAGTTCTTTATTCAATATTTTATTTTATTGATTCAATAATTAACTGCGTTGATATTTTATATTATTGTTGTTCAATAATTGTCACCGCACGATATTTCCCATTATCGGATCAATAATTCATATTATTTGAATAATATTATTAGATAACATTATTGGCAATGTCTAGAAAGTTACGTCTAAGGAGAGGTTTGGTCACCTAATTGCGCCGCCAAGATGAGAGATCCTTATTGAAAAGCCCCTCTTTCTGAGGAGCGGCCGGTTGTCATAATTGTGATTCGTAATATTATTTGTGAATAATTAATTATTGATTCATATGATAAAGAAATATTTATTTTATATGAATATAAATGATGGATTTATTTATGTGGTTATTAATGAAGGAATTAATCTTTGAGATGTTTTATTTGTATTTTGCCGGATTGGAGGTATTAAAAGATCAAATCGGTGTTATTATAGCTTTATTGTGTGAGTTATAATATTTAATCCGACTAGTTGGATCGTTGTAATTTTGGGATATGTTATACATATATAAGTTGAGTATATGTCTACAAATTTTGAACCGTTAAAATGAACGAATGATTTGTTATAAATTTTAAGAGGTGTTTGATTTGAAAAGTAGGGTTATAATTGATTTTGGTGGAAAATTCTAGAATTGAGTGGGCCCCACTTGTGGTTGGTGAAGAAATGTGCTGAATTTTATTTCAAATGTGGTGGGTGGCAATAGTAGCGAGTAAAGCCATCGGTTGTTGCAGTCAAGTCCGCTTTTGAAAACATTTTCCTATAAATGAGGGCTAAGTTAGAATTGAAAATCACACCGAAACAAAGTTTTCTCTCTTTCTCTCTATATTATTGAGCGTATTTTGTGAGTATTTAGATACTTTGAGAGTTCTACTTGTCAAGATACAGTTTCATTCAACATCACTTGACCCTTTCCTTCCAAATCTTGATTCTTTGAGGTAAGGGATATTATTTTTTTTTCGTAATGATATTATTTCTTCAATATCATTATCTTTGAAATGTTGATCCGAAGTTTTTATCAAATTTGGAACTTTTTCATGTCGGGGTTACTATTCATGAGTTACTATTCACGAGTTATTATTCATGAGTTACTATTCACGAGTTACTATTCACGAGTACTATTCAATGAAGCGCGTGAAAATGTTTTTTGGGAATTTCTATCTTTTGGTGTCGAAATACTATTCACGTATACTGGCCTTTATTCACGATATCTGACACTATTCATCGAAAAATAAAATTTCTTCTTTTAAGTCCAAAACATCTATTCGGATACTAGCTTTGATTGTATCCATGTTTTGATCATTCTTGAATTTTACACCACTATGATTATTTTGAGGTATTTTGGGCGTGGATAAAACCAAGTATGAATCCTTAATCCTTAATCCTTGTCATTTTGTTTCATTGAATTCGTTCTTTTTAAAAATATTTTTCATCATCCTCGGTCTTAAATGATGATATTATTGAATATCTTTGGCTTTGTAGTGCAAAAGATGAATGATTTCTGAAGAATATCTTTGGCACGTAGTGCAAAGATGAGCGGTGTTTAAATGAACATGACCGATCGATGAATATCTTTGGCCTTTAGTGCAAAGATGAACAGGTGTTGAGATGAACATGACCGATTGATGAATATCTTTGGCCTGTAGTGCAAAGATGAATATTTGATTTGAGATGAATATTGATTGATGTTACAGGGATAAAATATTGATGATGGATTAAAAATTCATAGATTATAGTAGATTTCATTCTCTACGTAACTCTTCTATGAATTATTATTTCATTGCGAATATTGATCCGAAACTTGTTGTACATTGTATTCTATCGATTTTTCCCTGTTGGAGACTAACGATAATTTGTTGTATATTATCTTAGTCATAGTATTCTTTAATCGGGCTAGTTGAGCTCACCCTTTTCCTTGTTGTTCCATTTTTCTTCTCGGGAGGCGAGAATGTAGTGAGTACTTAGTCGGGGTATGGAATGAAGGTTCTAGAGAGAGTTGTTTAGTAGTCCTCACCATTTTTGTAAAATAATGTATCAATAAATGTGATGGGGATTTATTTGAGTATAGATATTGTCTAAAAGATAATATTTGTATTTAAACTCACAGTTTTTCATTGTAATAATAAAGTTGTAGTTGTTTCATATACCATGTATTTGGCGACTCGAGAATGGGTGTGGTGTATACCTATTTTGGGGCGTCACATATAATAATAATATATTTTCACATTTTCTTTAGCCCACCTTAGACAACCGATCTCACCCCATTTGAATCACATGTGAGGCCAACTTAGTTACAAAAAACGTTTTTTCTCAAAATAATTAACTAAAACTCCCAAAAATTAATTATTTGAACTTGAACTTCAATAATTCATAATAAATAGCCCTTTTATCGGAAAATTCAAATCTAAATTGAGTTTTTATAGAAATTCAATTCTCTACAACTTTTCTGAGAAGAAAGTTTTTCCAAATTCCAAATTCCAAATAGAAATTGACCAAAAATCCACAAATGCGATTTTACAGGTGCTATAATCAAATTTCAATCGATAAATGGGGTCCACCGAAGCATGTTTAACATGTTTTAAACATTTATTGCAACAAAAATACTCTTCATCCTCGTATACTCATATATCCCACATTCGTTTGTAAAAAATATCACCATTATTATATTATTAAAATATAATAATATATTTAAATGAATTATTTTATCGAGAAAAAGATAAAATTTCAATTTTCAACAATTGTCACATTAAAATTTTTCCCATCTATATCCACATAAAATCAATATTTTCCTCATCATATGAATCAATAATTAATTATTCACAAATAATATTATTGAGAATCAAAATATTGACAACCGTGCGCTTTCAGAGGAAAGAGGTGTGAGACCTTTATTTTATCAATAAAGATTTAAATTTTGTTGAAATAATTTTTTAATATTATGGTGTGAATTTAAGATAATATTATAGTTGTGGGTAGTATTTATAAATTTTGCAAAGTATGCAGTGGTTATATTATATTCGATTGGTCGGGGAATATTCTTGTTTAGCGAGGAATATTCGTATAACGACTCAATCATTGGTGGACCCCATAATGTAATTATTGCTCGGATTGAGAAAAACGACAAAAATATTTTATTGAAATAACTATGAAAGTTTTACCGTGGTTCTTGTTGAACTACTTTCAGTAGTAAAAATGCGATGTCAATACGGGTTGCGTAGTAAAGACACCGGTATTGATTATTGATGCTTATGTGAGAAGTCACCGGTTTGATTCCATTATTATTTTCGATTAATAATATGAATTATTATAGCGATAATGACGTTTTTGTTTTATTCATTATTAACGTAATAAAAGCGAAACATCTTTTATATAAAATAGAATACTTTATTAAAGTTATTACATAAATAGAATATATTATATTTTATTATGCGTAGTGTTGCATAAGATTTTGCATAGTATTGCATAGTGTTTTGCATAGTAAAATGTTTTATATAAAATAGAATATATTATATTTTATTTAAAAAATTTTCTTTAAATATGGACCGTCAGATTAAAGTAAATCAATACTGGACTGTTCATGGATTAGTTATTATTATGCATTCCATTTTCCTATAAATAAAAGCTCATTCCTTCATTATTTTCTTACAATTCATTGAAACTACAGAGAGAAAATTATAGAGAGAAGCTATAGAGAGAAAATTATAGAAAGAAGAAGAGTATTCTGCTACTTCACTACTTCTATATTCAGTTCTTTTACGGTAAGGGGTATTATTTGTTGTACCCATAAGGGGTGTTATTCTTTCTTCTTGAAGAGAACTTCTGTTATTCCATTCATTATTATTCTGTTGGAATAACCTGTAAAAGTGGCATACCCTACACATAACTTTGTGTCACACGCCAGATACCCTATACTTGGTGAAATCCTTATGTTATTCCATTGCTTATTATTACATTTGGAATAACTCAGATATCGCTGATTTATCCTATACTTGGTGACATTCTTCTATTATTACGTTGGAACATCCTGGTGCATGTGTTTTTACACCGACTGGTTCCGCTTTTTATTATTACATTGGAACATCCTGTCATGTGTGTTTTACACCGACCGGTTCCGCCTTTATCATTCTCGCTGGAATATCCTATCTCGTGTGTTTTACAATGGATCTGGTTCCATCTTTAATATTCATTGGAACATCCCAGCTTGCGGTGAATTTCACCCGACTGGTTCCGTTATTATTATTACATTGGAATAACATGTCTATCACGGCACCGCATGTATGGTGATTTCTTTTGTTATTCCATTCTTTATTATACCCATTGGTTAAAACTTTGACTTCTATACTCCATGAAATTAGTAGAATATCCTTGATATTTGCGTTTCATCCAAATATCTTTTCATGGAAATATTCTTCCGATCATTCTTGAATTTTACTCTACTGAACAATGATCATGTTGACAATTTGGGCGTTAATAATTCATGGATTAAATAATTCTTGAACTTGTTTTATTGAATTATTATGTCATTGTCATCATCCTCATGTTATATTATGTTATCTTTGGCTTACGTTGCATAGATGAACTTAGTATGATTATGACCGAGGATCATTCGGTATAATCACGACTTGATATAAATGATGTGACAAAAGTCCTCGATTGGCACATAATGCGATGATGGATGGATAGTTTTGGTATGATTATGACCAAGGGGTGATTCTAAGATAGTCATGACCATTGATAATTTGATGAAAATTCTTGACTGTGGTACGAGGATGATTAGATGTGGTGGTTTATTTATTAAAGGCGAGTCTCAAATGATAAAAATTGATGAAAACCTTTTAAAACCTAAAAGATAGTAGACTTTATTCTCTACTTGACTCTTTTAATGGATTGCTAATTCCAAGCAGCTTAAACCGGTTTGTCTATTGTATTTTATAAGTTTAACACTGTTGAAGGCTAATGATAATTTATTCGCATTATCTTAGTCATAATATTTCTTCTTGGGCTAGTTGAGCTCATGCCTTTTCTTTCATTGTTCTCTTGAAATGAGAACATAAATTTGGACGAAGTCGGGGAACGTAAGTAATGGTCCGGAGGATAGTATTAGTAGTCCTCACTATTACGTGAAATAGTGTGATAATAGTTGTAATGAGGACTCCTTTTGAGTTTGTATAATATCTAGTAGACAATATTTGTATTCAAACTCACGATTTACGTCGTATTGCATACCTACAGTTAGGTTAAGTAGTTGTATTTGAATTTATGTACCATGTAAGTGGCGACCCAAGATGGGTGACGATACCTAATTTTGGGGGCGTCACAGGAGAGGCTTTCAAATAAGAATTTTTTTTACTTGGCGCCATGATTAGGTGACCAAACCTCTCCTTAGATGTAACTTTCTAGACATTGCCAATAATGTTATCTAATAATATTATTTAGATAATATGAATTATTGCTTCGATAATGAAAAATACTTGTGTAATGACAATTATTAAAACAACAACAATATAAAATATCAACGCAAAGAATTATTAACTCAATAAAATCTTTGAATAAGAATTCACGTAACCATTATTGAGTAGTGCCTTCTTCGTAGTTAATCAATAATTGGTGCAATACCTGGTGCTCTTCGTGTTTTAACCACTGAAAGTATTTTAACGATGATTAATCTGTAATAACTACAATAGCTATTTTAAACAACTTATATTTGTCGTTTCTTTCATCCAATCGCTCAGTTATGGGGCCCACACATGGTTTACCGGCAAGCATTTAATATTCCCCGACAAGATTTAATATTCCACGACCAAACGAATATTCCCTCGACAACAATGAATATTTTATAACCACTTCTTTATTTTGAAATATTTACGTATTTTACCCCTAACTATCCACATTAATCAAATCAACCCTTACTATTTCAAAATAATAAATAGAGAAAATTAAATTTCATTAATAATAAGTTGGGGTCTTACATTAATAATTTTAAAATTATAATTAATGAGAATATAATTTCATAATTATAATTCTTTCAAAAAAGAATAATAATATCATACCGATAGTCTCTCGTGGTGGTGTGGTAGTCCCTCGTGGAGTGCAAGTGCCAAGTGCTTATACAAAATATTAAAAAAGCGTGGTTTTGTGGAATGTGTCATTGACTCGTAAATGCGGCGCAAATGATATATAGATTAAATTGACCAGATAGATATACTGATACGGGTATCGATTCATAATTAATGTTGTTAACTTAAAAATGGTTTTATAACATATTTTAAGGTTCTATATGATGATCTAACGATTTAATTAAAATTTTGTTTATAGTTTAATTTTTAGTATTCCGCAATTTAATACGTAGACACGATAAATATCTAAAATATTCTACTTATAAAAGTCTTACGTCCACAATATTATTAAAATCGCACGCTAATTAAGTTATACTTTTATTATGTAGTTAAACCGGTCAATAATTCACACACTCCTTTTAATATTTTGTTTGTTTTTCTTTCCTAAACAAATTTTAAATAGTTTATATATATATATATATATATATATATATATATATATATATATATATATATCCCAAATTTCATTTACCACAAATTTCTCAAATTTTATGTTTACTGTTAATTTTACATAGTTTATTTTTATGTTAAGAAATGTGACGAGTATATTATTATTGGAGCTTGAGAATTTTTTGTATTGATATTTTTGTACCGTATCTCATCCGAAAATATATGAAATTAATTAGGATCCTACAATATATATTTGAAATCATAAAACTAGGTTTTTACAATAATTTATTTTGTTATAATATACTGATTCATCCGCTTCATATTATTTTATTATTATTGATTTTTAAAAGTCAATTTAAGAGATTTTTAAACTCAAAATTGACTTAGATTCTTTTAATTTTAATCAATACATGATGAATATTGTAAACTATCTGAAACTTATTACTCACTGTAAGTTTTATTGTTTCATAATTTGTAATGATGGATCAGTCATCTCAATTTTAAATTTGAAATTATCACAAATTGACTTTCAAAAGTCAATAATGATTAAATAATTAATTTGAACCAAATAAGCTTATGGATAGGATCATGGTTGTAAGACCCCGAAATTTTTAAATAAAAAGGAATTTCTTTTATTTATTATTTTGAAATAGTAAGGGTTGATTTGATTAATGTGGATAGTTAAGGGTTAAATATGCAAATATTTCAAAATAAGCAAGTGGTTATAAAATATTCATTATCGCTTGGGGAATATTCGTTTGGTGGTCGTGAATATTCAGATCTTTGTCGGGAATATTCGCATGACGACAATACAGACCATGTGTGTAGCCCCATAACGAAAAAGCGATTGGATGAAGAAAACGACAAATATAAGTTGTTTTTAAATAATCAGGCGTAGTTATTCTGCATTAATCTTTGTTAGAATACCCTGGTTAAAACACACTAATCTGCGTTGTTGAACAAGAAGCACCAGGTATTGCACCAATTATTGATTCTTACGTGAAGAGGCACTACTCAATAATGGTTACAGAAATTACTTCAAAGATTTTATCGAGTTAATAATTGCTTTGCGTTGATATTTTATATTGTTGTTGTTTCAATAATTGTCATTACACGGTATTTTTTCATTATCGAAGCTAATAATTCATATTATCTGAATAATATTATTAGATAACATTATTGGCAATGTCTGAAAGTTCGCATCAAGGAGAGGTTTGGTCACCTAATCAAGCATACCAGCAGAGTAAGAAATTCTTATTGAAAGCCCTCTTTCCCGAACGCACGGTTGTCAATATTGTGATTACGTAATATTATTTGTGAATAATTAATTATTGATTTATATGATGAGGAAAATATTGATTTTATGTGGATATAGATGGAGAAAATTTTTAAAATGACAATTGTTGAAAATTAATATTTTATCTTTTTCTCGATAAAATAATTCATTTAAATATATTATTTTAATAATATATTAACGGTGATATTTTTAGAACGAATGTGGGAGTATACGAGGAGGAAGAAATTTTTGTTGCAATAAATGTTTAAAACATGTTAAACATGTCTAAATGGACCCCATTTATTGATTGAAATTTGATTATAGCACCGTAAAATCGCCTGTTTGTGGATTTCGGGTCAATTTCTATTTGGAATTTGGAAAAACTTTCTTACGCAAAGTTGAGAAATTGAAATTCCTATAAAAACTCATGAGATTCGAATTTTTTCGATGAAAGGGCTATTTATTATGAATTATTGAAGTTCAAGTCTCAAATAATTGATTTTTGGGAGTTTAAAATATTTTTTGTAAGAAAAACGTTTTTTTTTGTAATTGAGTGGCTCACATGTGTTATAAATGATCTGAAATCAGATTTCTAAGGTGGGCTTGAATATTTTTAAGAAATATTATTATTTTATTAAATTTTCTGCTTTGGTGTTAGCGTTTTCCTATAAATAGGGTGCTTAGGTTAGAATTGAAAATCACACCAAAAACTCAAGTTTTCTCTCTATATATTATCGGCGTATTCTTGTGAGTATTTTGAGTATACTTTGAGTATTGCTAGATTCTGAAGTTCCCTTCAAAGACTATACCCTTAGATTCTAGCTAAAGATTGATCTTTCGAGGTAAGGATGTTATTTTCTTCTCAAATGATATTATTTCTTCAATATCATTATCTTTGAAATGTTGATCCGAAGTTTTATCAAATTTGGAACTTTTTCATGTCGGGGTTACTATTAAAGCACGAGTTACTATTCACGAAGTACTATTCATGAAGCGTGAAGATGTTTTTGTGGAATTTCTATCTTTTGGTGTGAGTTACTATTCACGATATCACGACCTTATTCACGATACTCTTACACTATTCACGTATACTAGACTATTCAATCGAAAAATAAAATTTCTTCTTTTCGTCCAAAACATCTATTCCGGATACTAACTCGATTGTATCCATGTTTTGATCATTCTTGAATTTTACACCACTATGATTATTTTTGAGGTATTTTTGGGCGTGATAAAACCAAGTACGAATCCTTAATCCTTAATCCTTGTCATTTTGTTTCACCTGGATTCGCTTTTTAAAAAATATTTTCATCATCCTCGCCTTAAATGATGATATTATGGAATATCTTTGGCTTTTGTAGTGCAGATGAATGATTTCTTAAGAATATCTTTGGCAGTAGTGCAAAGATGAATGATTTCGAAGAATATCTTTGGCCCAGTAGTGCAAAGATGAACAGTGTTTAAATGAACATGACCAATCGATGAATATCTTTGGCTCAGAGTGCAAAGATGAATATTTGATTCCAGATGTATATCGATTGATGTTACGGGGATAAAAGATAGATTTATGAACTTTTAAATTCATACATAGAAGATAGTAGTTTGCATTCTCTACTTAACTCTTCTAATGAATTATTATTTCCATTGCGAATATTGATTTAAAATTTGTTGTCTATCAGTATTCTATTATATTTTTCCTGTTGAAGACTAACGATAATTTGTTGTATATTATCTTAGTCATAATATTCTTTATTGAGCTAGTTGAGCTCACCTTTTTCCTTTTTGGTTCCATTTTTCTCGTGGAGGCGAGAATATATCGAGTACGCAGTTTCGGGGTATGGAATGAAGGTTTTAGAAAGGATTGTTTAGTAGTCCTCACCATTTTTGTAAAATAATGTATCAATAAATGTGATGAGGATTTATTTGAGTATAGATATTGTCTGTAAGATAATATTTGTATTCAAACTCACGCTTTTCTTGTTGTAATAATAATGTTGTAGTTATTTACGTACCATGTATTGACAACTCGTAATAGGTGATGTATACCTATTTTGGGGCGTCATGATTAGTATCGAGCTTAGGATATGATCTCCGGCGGAGATCGGGGAATAGAACTAGGAGGGAGAGACGAGGTAAATCCTTCGCTAGTGTGTCCTACCTAAGCTTATTTGTTAGTTGGTCAAGATATATAGGATATTATGTGATATATTGATTTCCTTAATTAACCCTTGTTTTATGACAAGATTTGAGAATGTCGAATGAGAATATTAACAATGGAAATGAGACCGTGGAGATGCTGTACTCACCAACGAGGAGATTGTGCAACAATTGGCAATGTTCTCCCGCGTGAACAACACCATTGAAAGCGAGATGATGAACGAGGGGATGTTTAGAAGTTTTTTGCGGTTCATGCAAAAATCGCATTTAGGGAAACTTCGTGTTCAAAATACTGAGGAGAAATGATAGCAATTCACGGGTTGTCACGACCAAAGCTTCAAAGAGCCGGGACCACCGAGAATTTAAGGAAAGCGATCCGATCATACGGCGGAAACATGGGTCAAAAAATTACCAAGATATTCGATGTCTTGGGATGCACGGAGGAACAGAAGGTTCCATTCGCCACCTTTATGTTCCATGGCGAGGCGTACTCATCGGTGGGAGTCTATGGGCGTGCACTCCATCCAGCACGCACTCAAAGATGTCTTGGGAAACGTTTGAAGAACTATTTAATGACAAATACTTTCCTGAAAGTGTTCGTCATATGAAGGAAGTGGAGTTCATCGATTGGAACAAAACAACATGACGGTGTCTCAAAGACGAGGCAAAGTTTGCGAGTTATCGAGGTTTGCACCTCATTTGGTGGAGAATGAGGAACGATGACGCGGATGTTTCTTAGAGGTTTGAAACCCGATACGTCAAGATTCTCATTTCTCATAAATTTTCTTTTATTCGAGATGTTGTAAATGTGGCTCAATTATTAGAAAGCGAGATAACGAGTACTGCAGTCACTCGAGGACCACAACCAGATCGTGCTCGTAGAGATAGCGGTCAATGTAATAATGATAACCTACGGAGAAAAGAAATGATGGACAAATGGTAACCACTCACGGTGGTAATCATGGCCATGAAAATAGAAGAAGCGAAATGAGGAGGAGATTTTAAAAAGAGGAGATTTAACAACGACCATGTGAAGATGACAAGTGCTTGCAAAGAATCGGTTCTAAGGGAGGAGAGCGACCACCGATCCATTATACGCTACAAATCTGCGAAAAGAGGGACATATCGGTCAAACCGTCCACAACAGCTCAAGGTATGCTATAATTGTGGAAAGGAAGGACATATCGCCGAGATTATACAATGGCGAAACCTAGTTCAATGGGGACGGTGACTCAAAGATCGTCTCTAAAAAGTCAAAGTCAACGATTCCTCGGAAGAGCGTTTGTTGTGATCGGTCATAATGCGAGGACCCAAACGAGGTGATCACGGGTAAGCTATTTATAAATTCTTGCGAAGTTTATACCTTTACTTGATCACCTCTTACCCATTCATTTATCTCTCTGCATGTGCTCAACGCTTAAACTCGACTCCCGGAGAAATTAGACTTTGACCTATCTCAAGGAAACTCCGTTAGAGAAACTTTCATCACATCCATGCTTATAAATCTTGTTTGATTCAAGTTGGCACCATTACCTTACCCGTTGACCTTATCTCTTTAAAAAGATACTTGCTTTTGATGTGATTTTAGGGATTGATTGGTTAACTACTCATCATGCCAAAATTGATTGTTTTTGTAAGGTTGTTAGTTTTCATATTCCTAACCAACCCGTTGTATGCGAATTCAAGCAACTAAACCATTAAAATCAATCAATCGTCATATCTAATCATAAAGCTATTCGCTTATTGAAAAACTGGATGTCAAGCTTTCTTAGCCCATGTTATGGATTTGAATAAAGACACGTCAAATTTGAATAATATTCCTGTTGTTATTGACTTTCCCTGACGATTTCCCAAGAACTTCCCTGGCCTACCCCGTAACGCGTGAAGTTGAATTCTTTATTGATCTTGAACTGCATACAAAGCCCATTTCTAAAACCCCATATCGAATGGCTCCTATTGAACTTCAGAGTTAAAGGTCCAACTACGTGAATTGTTGGACATCTGGTTTCATTCGGCCCTAAGTACATCTCCTCGGGGTGCTCTGCTTTATTCAGAAAGAAGAAAGACGGGGTATATGCGACTTTGTATTGACTTATCGGAATTGAACCATGTCACCATCAAGAATAGGTATCCTCTACCTCGTATTGATGACTTGTTTGACCACCAACGTAAGGGGCACAATTCTTTTCAAAAATCGATCTTCGCTTACGGATATCATCACCAAGATTAGAATCGAGGATATTCCAAAGACCGCCTTGTAACTCGGTATGGGCATTATGAATTCTTAGTCGTGTCTTTCGGACTAACTAATTCTCCTGCGGCTTTTCATGGATATGATGAACCGAGTATTCAAGGAATATTTGGATCAATTCGTTGTTGTCTTTATTGATGACATCCTCATATATTCCAAAAGCCGTGAAGATCATGAGCACCATTTGAAGTCGGTACTCTAAAGGCTTCGTGAAAACCAACTATATGCCAAATTAAAGAAATGCGAGTTCGGCGAGGAAGTAGCATTCCTTGGGCACGTAATGTCGAAACATGGAGTATCTGTTGATCCGGCCAAGATTGAAGCAATACAAAGTTGAGCAACCAAGTCTCGCATCAAGCACGTAGCTTTTTGGGCTTATTGGTTATTATCGGAGATTCGTGGAAGGGTTTTCTCGAATCGCTACTCCATTAACTCACTTCTAACTTTAAGGATACAAAATTAGTTTGGAGCGAAGAATGCGAGAAAAGTTTCCAAGAGCTTAAGAGGAGACTTATTTCTAAGACTGTTCTAACAATACCATCCGGTTCGGATGGATTTGTTATCTACTGACGATGCTTCGTGCAAAGGGTTAGGATGTGTTCTCATGCAACGTGGGAAAAGTCATAGCCTACGCCTCCATGACAACTTAAAGAGTATGAGTGGAATTATCCTACTCATGATCTAGAGTCATAGCAACATGCTTTCGCTTAAAAATATGGAGGCACTATCTATATGGGGAGAAAGTGGAGATATATTCAGACCATAAAAGCCTTAAATATTTCTTCACTCAAAAGAACTCAACACGCGGCAGCGATGACGTTGGCTCGAGCTATTGAAAGACTACTACGACCACACTATTCAATACCATCCCGGTAAAGTTTAACGTGGTAGCCGGCGACGCATTGAGTAGAAGATCATATGCGGAACGAGTGCGATGATGTCAAGTATACGCGACAGAGCCAACTTTAATAGAAAAGTTAAGGTTGCTTCGAGCCACCAACCGTGAGCCGATGCGTATGTATGAAGAAGAAAAAATACAAGAAGGAGCTATTCCTAAGCGAGAATTGATGAAGAAGGAATACTTCGAGTCCACTCTAGACTTTGGTTCCTAACGACTCGATTTGAAGTACAAGATTATGATGGAGGCACAACACGCCATTTGCAATCCATCCTCGAAGTACTAAAATGTATCGTGATCTTCGACATACATTTTGGTGGATCAATATGAAGAGAGATTGCAAAGTTTATCTCGATGTGTTTAACTCACGCTAACGTGTAAAGGCGGAGCATCTTGTACCTAAGGGTCCGTTGCAACCACTTGAGATTCCTGGAATGGAAGTGGGAACACATTACTATGGATTTCACATTGGGTCTTCCTACGGTTTCTCAAGGCATCAATGCTATTTGGGTTATTGTTGATAGATTAACCAAGTCTGCTCATTTCTTGCCGACACGGGAGACTTATTCACTTGAACGTCTTGCTAGTATGACGCGTGAATGAGATTGTGAGGTTGCATGGCATGCCTGATCCATAGTTTTCGGATCGTGACCCAAGATTCACTTCAAGATTTTGGGTTAGCTTGCAAAAAGCTATGGGCACGGATTTGCGATTTAGTTCGACATACCATCCCCAAACCAGACGGACAATCGAGAGAGGACTATTCAAACTCTTGAAGATCTATTAAGACTCGTGTCCTGACTTCAAGGGTAGTTGGGATAAGTATTTACCATCAGTGGAATTCTCCTACAACAACAATTATCGTGCAAGTATAGGTGTGGCTCCATTCGAAGCATTATATGGACGAAAATGTCGCTTCTCCAATATGTTGGGATGAGGTGGGTGAAGCAACATTGTTGGGACCCGAAAGTTAAAATACGTATGACTCTGAAAAAGATCCAAATGATTCGACAACGATACAAACGGCACAAGATCGACAAA
This sequence comes from Panax quinquefolius, assembly GCA_020205615.1. Classification (NCBI taxonomy): domain Eukaryota; kingdom Viridiplantae; phylum Streptophyta; class Magnoliopsida; order Apiales; family Araliaceae; genus Panax; species Panax quinquefolius. Next base: position 99,728,093 of record CM035166.1, on the reverse strand, counting down.
AGAGTTATGCGGATCTTCATCGAAAGGACGTGGAATTTAATGTAGGGGATCATGTATTGTCATGCGAGTTGCTCCATGGAAGGGAGTTACAAGATTTGGGAAGAGAGAAAGCTCAATCCACGATTTATCGGTCCATTTCAAATTCTCGACCGAGTAGGAAATGTAGCCTATAGACTTGCGTTACCTCGAAGTATATCTCGTGTTCATAATGTGTTTCACATATCCGTATTTCAGTAAATATGTGAAAGACCCGAACCACGCGTATTGAGTTAGAACCGGACGAGATAGCCAAGACTTAACGTATGAGAGAGGTACAATGCCAAGATCTTGGATAGGAAGGAGCATGTCCTACGCAAGAAAGGTCATACCACAAGTTAAAGTTTTGTGGAGGAATCATGCTATAGAGGAAATGACCTTCGGGAATTGGAAACGGAAATGAAAGCGAGGTATCCTCACCTTTTCAAATACCAGTATGCGATACGCCAATTTCGAGGACGAAATTTCATAAGGAGGGGAGGTTGTAAGACCTCAAAATTTTTAAATAAAAGGAATTTCCTTTATTTATTATTTTGAAATAGTAAGGGTTGATTTGATTAATGTGGATAGTTAAAGGGTAAAATACGCAAATATTTTAAAATAAGCAAGTGGTTATAAAATATTCATTATCGCTTGGGAATATTCGTTTGGTCGTGGAATATTAAATCGCTTGTCGGGAATATTCGTACGACGGCGCAAGCATGCAGACCATGTGTGGGCCCCATAACTGAAAGCGATTGGATGAAGAAAACGACAAATATAAGTTGTTTTTAAATAATCTAGTAGTTGTTACCATTATATCAAGTAGAATACCTTGGTTAAAACACACTAATACGCTATTGTTGAACAAGAAGCACCACGGTATTGCACCAATTATTGATTCTTACGTGAAGGCACTACTCAATAATGGTTACGATAATTACCGCTCAAGATTTTATTGAGTTAATAATTGCCGCGTTGATATTTTATATTCTTTGTTGTTTCAATAATTATCATTACACAATATTTTTCATTATCGAAGCAATAATTCATATTATCCTAATAATATTATTAGATAACATTATTGGCAATGTCTAGAAAGTTCTCGTCTAAGGAGAGGTTTGGTCACCTAATCAATTGCCAAGAAGAAGAAATTCTTATTGAAAGCCCCTCTTCACTGAACCGCTCGGTTGTCAATATTGTGATTCTCAGAATATTATTTGTGAATAATTAATTATTGATTTATATGATGAAGAAAATATTGATTTTATGTGGATATAGATGGAGAAAATTTTAAAATGACAATTGTTGAAAATTAATATTTTATCTTTTTCTCGATAAAATGATTCATTTAAATATATTATTTTAATAATATATTAACTATGATATTTTTACAACGAATGTGGGATATATGAGTATACGAGGAGGAAGAGTATTTTTGTTGCAATAAATGTTTAAAACATGTTAAACATGCTCATGGGACCCCATTTATTGATCGAAATTTGATTATAAATTTAAAAAATCGTCTGCTTTGTGGATTTCGTGGCCAATTTCTATTTGGAATTTGGAAAAACTTTCTTCCGCAAAGTTGTAGAGAATTGAAATTCCTATAAAACTTGCGAGATTCGAATTTTCTGATGAAAGGGCTATTTATTATGAATTATTGAAGTTCAAAGTTCAAAATAATTGATTTTTGGGAGTTTAAAATATTTTTGTAAGAAAAACGTTTTTGTTGTAATTGAGTGGCTCACATGTGTTATAAATGATCTGAAATCAGATTTCTAAGGTGGGCTTGAATATTTTTAAGAAATATTATTATTTTATTAAATTTTACCTTTGGTGTTCTAAGCGTTTTCCTATAAATAGGGTGCTTAGGTTAGAATTGAAAATCACACCAAAACTAAAGTTTTCTCTCTCTATATTATCGAGTATATTCTTGTGAGTATTTTGAGTATACTTTGAGTATTGCTAGATTTGCAAAAGTTCCTTCAAAGACTATACCCTAGATTCTAGCTAAAGATCTTGATCTTTCGAGGTAAGGGATGTTATTTTCTTCTCAAATGATATTATTTCTTCAATATCATTATCTTTGAAATGTTGATCCGAAGTTTTATCAAATTTGGAACTTTTTCATGCCTGGGTTACTATTCATGGGTTACTATTCATGAGTTACTATTCACGGAGTTACTTATTCATGAGTTACTATTCACGAAGTTACTATTCACGAGTACTATTCATGAAGCGTGAAGATGTTTTTGTGGAATTTCTATCTTTTGGTGTCTGAGTTTACTATTCACGTATAATAAGACTATTCACGATATCTGATTTTATTCAATTTAAAATAAAATTTCTTCTTTTCGTCTAAAACATCTATTCGGATACTAACTCGATTGTATCCATGTTTTGATCATTCTTGAATTTTACACCACTATGATTATTTTTTGAGGTATTTTGGACGTGGATAAAACCAAGTACGAATCCTTAATCCTTAATCCTCACATTTTGTTTCAATTTGATTCGCTTTTAAAAATATTTTTCATCATCCTCGGTCTTAAATGATGATATTATGGAATATCTTTGGCTTCAGAGTGCAAAGATGAATGATTTCTTAAGAATATCTTTGGCCCAGTAGTGCAAAGATGAATGATTTCTGAAGAATATCTTTGGCCCAGTAGTCAAAAGATGAACAGTGTTTAAATGAACATGACTTAATCGATGAATATCTTTGGCCGTAGTGCAAAGATGAATATTTGATTCCGGATGTATATTGATTGATGTTACGGGGATAAAAGATAGACGATGAACTTTTAAATTCATACATGAAGATAGTAGTTTGCATTCTCTACTTAACTCTTCTAATGAATTATTATTTCAATTGCGAATATTGATTTAAAATTTGTTGTCTATCAGATTCTATTATATTTTTCCTCGTGAAGACTAACGATAATTTGTTGTATATTATCTTAGTCATAATATTCTTTATTGAGCTAGTTGAGCTCACCCTTTTCCTTTTTGGGTTCCATTTTTCTCGGGAGGCGAGAATATAAATGAGTACGTAGCTCGGGTTATGGAATGAAGGTTTTAGAAAGGATTGTTTAGTAGTCCTCACCATTTTTGTAAAATAATGTATCAATAAATGTGATGAGGATTTATTTGAGTATAGATATTGTCTGTAAGATAATATTTGTATTCAAACTCACAGCTTTCTTCATTGTAATAATAAAGTTGTAGTTGTTTCGTATCTACATGTATTGACAACCTTCGTAATAGGTGATGTATACCTATTTTGGGGCGTCCAATGGTTGTTATATATATATATACGGAGAGGCTTCTAAAGCGAACTCTTAAAAAGCGAACTAAAGATTTAACCATCGTCTTTGGTGTCTATGGAGACCGTGCTTCGATTCGTCGCTAAAGACTACATGGCTATGGCAATGAGATCGAACTGTCGCCATAGACACCAAAGACGACACTTGCCTCTTTGGTTCGCTTTTAAAGTTTCGCTTTAAAGCCGACCAAGATATATATATATATATATATATATATATATATATATATATATATATATATATATATATCGTCAGTGATATCTTTATCTTACTCACCAGTAATTATCTTTATTTAAGCGAAGGTTTAAATTAAATACAATCGTCGTCTATACTTTTAAATGACGACAACATATAGCGTCATTAAAAAGTATAGATTTACGGTTGTATGGCCCGAAACCGTCGCTTAAAAAAAGCTAAGACTTGATGAAGTAAGATAAAGTGTATCTTAATCCGATCCCAAATAATATATATATATATATATATATATATAAACTAATCTAATTTAGTCAATAGAAACACTGAAAAAATGTTTGCTTTTTCTGCTACAAAGTCCTACCTACAATTAATGGAATTTTTGGTCCAAAGGCGACAGTTGGTTGCATGATTTGGTACCCCTTAAGGTAAGGCTAATATTTATACACGTACGTAAATTATATTAAGAAAAATTTATGTAACCTGTTCCATGCATGCATCATGCATGATAATATATATATATATATATATATATATATATATATATATATATATATATATATATATATATAAATGACATGGTACAAATGAGTAGTTGCCAAAATAGAAGAGGATAATTAGAAACCTAAGACATTTCTAACTCTACTCACGTCATTCTCATGGAACTCAGTACCTATGCTGATCTCTGTGGACTGTCGAGTTCCCTAGCTCGGATGATTCTTAAGGTTAGTTTTCTCATATATCATTTTCAAATGGAGAGAATATGATGTTTTCAAATTGACAATCTAGGTGTGTGCATGATTCATGTGTGCATTGATTATATATGAAATCAAATTAATATAAACAAACTTAATATATATATATATATATATATAGTATTCATCCACAAGAATTGTTGTTGAAAAGAATTTATTTTACCAAATTCGCCACAACCTGATATATAAAAAAAAATAACAATGTTCGCTACAAGTCAGAATGACTTTAATTAAAAATGAGTTAACCCTCAACAAATGATGATTGTTGTGGATCCCATATATATATATATATATATATATATATATATATATATATATAGGATTCTCATCCTGTGATAATCGATTACTTGAATCTACTATTTAAAGAACCATAATATCTTCCGTTAATAAAATTAAGGACTGAGATTGAAAAAAAAAAAACTCAGCCGCTACAAGCAGCAGTTCCATCACTTTTACCGTCATAATAATTTACTAAAAAGTCCCTCCGTATTACTAATATAATTATTATATTATTTTTTTCCAACCGGCCACTACAACATACAACATATTGCGGCTGGCTTCTTCTTCAATTGCTTTGTTGCCACTCTCTCTCCTCCTTATATATTATATATTATATTCTACCATTATTACAATATTCTTTTAACATTATTGATATTATATAAAAAAAAATGCTTTTATTAAAATATTAAGTGTCATTTAAAATATTAAGATGTAATAATTTTAAAAATATTAATAAATATTATTGTATGAGAATATTTTTATTATAACAATATTAATAGTCTTTTTTTAATGCATATAGTACTTAAATTATAAATTTTAAGAGATTAAAATATATTTAAGTATTATATTTTTATAAATATTATATTTAAAAATATAAAAATGTCTTAAATGGAACATAATTTTAGATTTATCTTCTTGTTTTCAAATTTTTAGATCGGTGGAACGGAGGTGGTTCTTTAATAGATATAGGGGTTAAGTTTAAGTTTAAAAATTTTAAAACAAGATAAATCTATGTCTGCTATTAATAGTATCGAACGATAAAAAAAACACTTAGCGTCCGCTATTATTAGTAGCGGTCGTTAATTAAAATTTGACTTATTAACAAGGGTTTAAGATTTATTAACGGCCAAACTAATGATTTAGCCGTTGAAGTTGGTACGTTTTATTGAATACCTGATTGAACTTTTAATTTTTCAAATTAACTCACTGAACTAATTTTTATTTTCAAATTTGGTCATTCCGTTAAAAAAGTTACGGATGACCGAAATTCGGATATACACACACTTAGAAGGGGGGGTTGAATAAGTGTGGGAGCAAACTATGACCAATTTTTAAACTATAAATTCAAACTATTGAATATGGCCTACTGTATCAAAGAATGCAGCTTGCTAAATGAATGCAGTCTACCGAATTGAAAAAAAATATATTGGTGAATTTATAAGTCAGACTAAAATACTTGATGAAAATATACTATCTCAAGATGAAGCAAAAGTTTATATTTTAAATATTAAGAAAACTAATTATCTTTGAGAAATATTAAAGAAAATCAAGCAATAAAATAACACTAAGATTTTTTACGTGGTTCAACTATTACCCTCTATAATAATAGCCTAGTCCACGTCCAATACCAACTAGTATTGGAGACTCGCTTTTATTTCTTTAAAAATGACCCTTGTTACAAAACAGATTTAATCAAATTGAATTACAATAATTCACTTGAGCACACTTACTCCTTGTGCACCAATGCACCCCTTAAGCTCCTAAGCTTCCTTGAACCTGTTTGTAAACAACCCTTAATCCACCCGAATTAAACAACCTTTAGACAACACTTAGTCTAAAAATATAAGATTACAATTTATAGAGGTCTAATGATCAAAGCAAATAAACAATTTAACAATGCAAGGCTCAACTAATGTATGCAATGATCAAATAATAACAGAAGGATATTACCGATTTATAGCCCACGAAATTACGCTGAATATAAGTAGAGTTATAGTAGTACAGCGGCAAATTTCAATTGCACCAAAATATCAGATAACTTTTTCAGTATGTAAGTGCAATAATTAATTCAAGTGTTGTAATTTTTCCACTGATATCAAATTCATTTTATAGCCCAATATTATTACCGTTACTAATTTTATCAGACTTTGTTTACGTTATCCACGGATAAGAACCAATCCAACAATACAACCGTTAAATGCAACAAGCAATTATCTTTGATAGTTATATAGATATGTTGGGTTCTTCAAACAATTATCCATAAAGAGACCAAGTTGGATAAATCACTTCTAAACTTTTCAAATTCCTCAGTAATAAGTCTGCCGTCAGTTGTTACACCAACTTTTGAAACAAAAGATATCATGATAGAAGTAACAGTTACCTAACTTTCCAACTCTCAAGGATAATCATGACTTTATATTTCCAAGATAAAAACTTTACCACCATATATAATCCTTTTACCGAGATTTGTGCAATTTAAACTTCTATCAGATAATGAGCATTCCATAGTTGGCAGAAACAAATCTTAAGTTACCAACACATGTAAAACTCAATTAATTCGGACAAAACATTTTTGAATGAATATTAACAAATAGCAACGGATAACATTTTATAGACATGCACATAAAATGTCCTAGAGCCTTGAATTGAAAAATTAAATATTTGCAATGACCTTACATATTTTTCTTAAGACTCAAATCTTCAAAGTCTTTCATCAATGATCTTTTATCAACTTTCTGAAATTTCATAATATACAAATTAGTCTATAATATTAAGTCATCATCAAAACAAAAAGGTTAGAATATTACAATCCAATATTCTCCCCCTTTTTGATGATGACATCACCAAAAATTATAACTCCCCCTGAATTCATGCATATTAAATATTTCAGGAAACTGAATTCATAACTCCCCCTGCATTTGTTAGTATTATACCAAATACAGTAATTCAACCCATATCATAATATTAAATTAAACACTCAGTCTTAACAATTTAACCCATAGTCTTTAAAAACAGATCAACATAATTCAGATTCTCCCCCTTTGTCATCAGACAAAAATAGAAGACCTCAATCAATCAATATCTTCGAGATTGGCCCTCTGTTCAGCACGATTGGTAAAGTATGGGCGATGACGAAGACGATGTAAGCGCTCTTCCAAGGTGTAATCGTTGGCAAGTCGAGGTGGTCGAGGTATCAATGTTGCAGGAGGAAGCTCCATATCCAGAAAGTCACCCTTGTACTCGGCCATCCAATTGTTCATTGGCCATTCGGGAATTGGAGAAAACATTGTTGGAACATGAAATCTTTGGCTAATAGCATTGAACCTGGTGGCCATAAAATCGGCAAGCTCCCCGATTTGATAACTGACAAAATTTACCTCTTGACTTAATTGACATGTGTTTCGATTAAATTTTCGTTGGAGTGCTTCAACCATAGCCAGTGTCTGAATCTCAAAACTTGCTTGAAGGTCAATAAATTCATCTTGAATTCGATGATATAATTTATTGATCTCACGGGCATTCATTGGTAACTTCCCTTTCTCAAGATACACAAAACGATTTCTAATTTCCACCAACTCATCTTTCAAAGAAGTTTGATTTTGTAAAATCTCAGTCAAGACATTCATAACATCAGATCCATTGGAATTTGGCAAATGGGAGGAAGACAAATCATGAGAGATAGGAGGAGGAGTAATAGGAGGATCAGGCAGAAGACGTATGAATTCACCAGCATGAAAAGTGATGTGTGATTTTGTCAAATTGGCAGTGTCAATAAGTTCATGATTTGTAACAGAAATTTCATCATCAAAAGAAATCTTAAAATGTTGAAAAAGTTTTGTTAGAATTTTACTGTAAGGAAGACATTTCTTGCTTTGACGAATGCAACTTTGCATGTGAGATAACATCATTTTTGAAAAATTAAAAACCGTTCCTTTGAGAATCATGGCGACAACAACCAAATCTTGGTAAGTAAAATCGGCTCCCCCACCAAGGCGTGGAAACAGATTATACCGAACCAACTTATGGAGAACACATGCATTAGGACAAACACTGACAGTTTTTGGTAAAGACAGAGATGAAAGAGAATAGTCATTCATGACTATATGAAGTTGTTCTAAAGGAGGAAAAGGAATATTGGCCACTCATTTGAGAGTGAAAGGACATGGTCCAGTAGAAGAAACACCCAGAATACTTCCAAAATCTGTACTTGTGAAAAATAAAGATTTACCCTTGACAAATGTGGTAAAACAGTCTCCATTACACTCAAGATTGGTGTAGAATTGTTGGACCAACCGAGGATAGGCAACAGTAGGAGGTAACAACATAGAAAACATGTTGCACTCGGTGAAAAGTTTTTCCAAAACAGAGTGTTTGAGATAAAAGAGGTCTAAAGAATTTTCATACACAAATTATTTTGTAGCAATGGAGTTTTTAAAACATGTTTCGAAACTAGGGCCTCTAAAGAAATTTTTTTGTAAATCAAAAGAGGATGAAAACGGATTTACCAGATTAGAAGGAGATTCCGGCTGTGAGAAAAATTGTTCTTCATCCATGGGTTGCTTCAACTTTTCTCGGCGATACGGCTCGACGTCAGAAGCTTTTAAGAAAGAAAAACTTGAATATGAATCGTCAGATAATATTGTGGCATCAGACGACACATGCACAGAAGATTTCTTCTGCACTCGCTTAGATTTCATCTTTAGTCCGGTGAGATTCTTCAATGAGGATCCTTCGTCGTTTGACTTTCTTGCTGATCGCTTGCTAGCTCTGGTTTTCATGATCTTAGTAGAGAGTAGAGGGTTTGAGAAACAATGAAGAAAAATGAATAAGAAATATCTGAAAATATGTGAAGAGAGGAAGAAGTGTTCTATGTTTAATACTGAAGAGTTGGAGAGCGAAAAGACTTCTTGAATGACTAAACCCTTCTCAGCGCCTGCCTTTTCGAATTTCAAAATCTATAATGATAGTCACCGTAAATTGTGCCAAAATAAATACGTTTCCCTTAGTCAGATTCGTCTCCCTTAGTTGTCGGTTATAAAGAGATAATGTATAGCAATAGAACATATCCAAAATAATATCCAAAATAATATTCAAATATATGAGATATTTTATGCATAAGCTATTTTAGTACGTGATCACATTAAACCATGCACATTCCAAGTTCTCTTTTTAGTATGCAGAACCTTTCTTCACTTAAGGGTTTAGTAAAAATGTCGGCCAACTGTTTTTCTGTTGGAATAAAATTAATTTAATTAATCCTTTTGAAACATTATCCCTTAAAAAATGATGTCTGACTTCTATATGCTTTGTACGTGAATATAATACAGGATTTTTAGAAATATCTATTGCACTAGAATTATCACAGTATATAGGCACATTATCACATAAAATATCAAAGTCACATAGAGTTTGTTTTAACCATAAAATCTAAGAGCAACAACTCCCTGCAGCTAGATATTCACTCTCAGTGGTTGATAAAGCAACTGAAGTTTGCTTTTTACTATGCCACGTAACAAGACTGTGACCTAAAAATATGCAAGCACCACTAGTACTTTTTCTATCAATTTGACACCCTGCATAGTCAGCATCTGAATAACCCATTAGTTCAAGATGATTGCAAATTGGATAAAATAATCCCAAATTTATTGTACCACTTAAATATTTAAAAATCCTTTTAACAGCTTGTAAATGAGATTCTTTGGGTTTTGCTTGAAAACGTGCACATAAATAAACACTATATATAATATCCGGTCTAGATGCAGTTAAATATAATAAACAACCAATCATGCCTCGATATTTAGTTACCTCCACATCTATACCTTTTTCGTCAGACGTAAGCTTTATTGAAGTGCTCATTGGTATAGCCTTTGAATTAGATCCTTCAAAACCAAACCTTTTGAGAAGTTCTTTTGTATATTTGGTTTGATGGATGTACATACCGCTCGTTGTTTGTTTGATTTGGAGTCCCAAAAATAATTAAGTTCTCCCATTAGACTCATATCAAATTCCTCGTGTATGCACTTTGAAAACCACTCACAAAGAAAATTATTAGTAGCACCAAAAATTATGTCATCTACATATATTTGTACAATAATAATATCTTTATTTTCATGCTTAATAAATAATGTAGAATCAATTTTTCCTCAAATAAATCCATTTGAAAGCAAATACTTACTCAACCTGTCGTACCAAGCCCTTGGAGCTTGTTTTAGCCCATAGAGAGCTTTCTTTAGCTTGTAGACATGATTTGGATACCTCTCATGTTCAAATCTAGGAGGCTGTTTTACATACACCTCTTCATTGATGTATCCATTGAGAAAAACACTTTTTACGTCCATTTGATAAAGTGTGAACTTCTTGTAACAAGCAAATGCTAACAAGATGCGGATGGACTCTAGTCCGTGCACCGGAGCGTAAGTTTCTTCATAGTCTATCCTTCTTGTTGATCAGATCCTCGAGCTACTAGCCGTGCTTTGTTACGAGTGATAGTTCCATGTTCATCAAGCTTTTCTCAAGACCCACCTTGTTCCAATAATAAAACATTTTTAGAGGTGGCATAAGTTCCCGGACTTGGCATCGCTCAAATTGTTGAAGTTCTTCCCGCATTGCCATTAGCCAGCTTTCATCTAGGATAGCTTCCTTAGCATTCTTTGGATCAACTTGGGATAAAAATGCTGAAAAAGCACATTGATTTTGCAATCCTCTTCTTGTAGTGATTCCTTTGTTTATATCTCCAATGATGTTTTTCGGTGGATGGTTCTTGAGATATCTTACAGTCTTTGGCATTTGTATATCATGTATTACTTCTTCTTGTTGAGGAGAGTCTGCTTCAAGTTCTTCTATTGTATTTTGTTCTATATCCTGAAAGTTTTCCAATTCAACTTGCTGGATTTGTTCACTTGGTTTGCTGAATAGGTTCTTCTGGTTTGTTGGATTTACTAAGATCTCCAATGTACCTGCATCCTCATCTCTTTCTTTTGGAAGATCATTGTGAGTTTCATTAAATCAAATATGAACAGATTCTTCAACACTCAACTTGTTAATGTTAAATACACGATATGCTTTACTATTCTGTGAATACCCAATGAAAATTCCTTCATAAGATTTAGCATCAAATTTTCCTAGGTTATCACTAGTATTTAGAATAAAACACTTAGATCCAAAAACTTTGAAATAACTAATATTAGGAATCTTATTATTTAACAGTTCATAAAGAGTCTTCAAAATGATTGATTTAATAAGTACTCTATTCAAAACATAACAAGATGTGTTTACGACCTTCCTACCAAAACTTTTAGGAAGTTTACTTTCTTGTAATAAAGTTCTAGTCGTTTCTTGTAATGTCCTATTCTTTCTTTCTACAACTCCATTCTTGCTGAGGGGTCTAGGGAAGCGTAAAATTCATGACTAACACCTTTTGATCACAAAATATTATAAAGTCTTTTAAAACTCAATTACCATGATCACTTCTTATCCTTACAAGTTTTAGACTATATTTTGTTTCCAAATTTCTGATTAATTTCTCAAATTCCTTAAATGCTTCATCTTTGGTTCTCAAAAATAATACCCATGTATATCTAGAGAAATCATCTACTATTACAAAAGCATAAAACTTACCATTTATACTAGGATGTCTTTCTGGTCCAAACAGATCAAGATGGAGTAGTTGTAAAGGAGAAGAGGTTGATACTATGTTCTTTGCTGTAAATGACGTTCTTACTTGTTTCTTGAGTTGACAAGGAACACAAATTCCCTTCTTTTCATATTTGATCTTTGGCAACCCTTTGACGAGATTCTTTGAGGATAATTTCTTGATTAAATCCATATGAACATGTCCCATCCTCTTGTGCCACAAATTAGCCTCATCTTGTACAGATGCTAAACATACTTCTTCATCCCGTTGCTCAAAATCAATAGTATATATATTTCCTTCTCTTTGTGCAACTAGGGTAACATTGTTAGTACCATGAGAAATAGTGCATTTTTCTTTATCAAAACTAACTTGGTGACCATTATCCATTAATTGACTGATACTAATAAGATTAAATTCAAGTCCATTAACAAGATGTACATTATCAATATTTACCTTACCATTTCCAATTTTACCTTTTCCGATTATCTTGCAGGTTTGATTATCTCCAAATGTAACTGTACCATTTTTCTTCTTGATTTTTAGCTCCATGAACTTTGTTTTGTCACCAGTCATGTGACGTGAGCATCCACTATCAAGAATTCATTTTTGAGATGGAACCCTTGCCTGGAGACATACCTGTCAAGAAAAAGTAATTTATCCTTTTGGTACCCACATCTTTTTGGGTCCTTTTATGTTAGTGGCAGGTAAATCATCCTTTTTAACCCAAACCTTTTTAATCTTATTTTTCTTAAAGCAATTTATGTCCAAATGACCTTTAATGCCACAATTTCTACACGTTGTAAAGGGTGAACAATAATTTAATCTAAAACATGATTTTGACTTTAGCATTTTTATATTACCCTTTTCATGCATAGAATTATAACTAATTCCTTGTCTTTCAAAAGTAGGTCTTTGTTTACCCAAAATGACATTTAAATTTTCTTCACCTTGAACGAATTTAGCAAGAGATAATTTTAGTGAAGCTATTTCTTTTTGAAGTTCATCATTAGGAGGGGTTTTAACAGGCGATTTATCACTAAATGCATCAATACACTCATCTCTCATTTTTAACTCATTAGTCAATTTTTGGACTTCATTATTTAAGAATTTCACCTTATTGAAAAGTATTTTATTAAAGTTGTCTAAATAACCAATCTTTGCTATCAAAACCTTTTCTTCATTACATGTAGATTTTCAATAACTTTCTTTTCATCTATTAAAGAATCTACTTCGCCCATTAATGTATTTACCAAGTCTTTCAGATATGCATTCTTTTCTTTCAATTTATCATTTTCTTGTTTCAAAGAATTAAACTCAAAATTAAATACCTCGTTTGATTCACCTTCATTCCCATGAAGCATACTTGAGCTATCTCATCCTCAAGGCCAACCTCAACTTCGATTCTTCATCATCACTCCAAGTGACCAATGCTTTGTTTCTCTTATTATCCTTGAAGCCTGTTTTTCCTTTATTCTTTAGTTGAAAACAGTATTTCTTGAAGTGCCCTGGACGTCCACATTCAAAACACGTCTCCTCAGTTTGCTTCCCTTTGCCTTTATTTGAGTTGAAGATATTCTTTCGTTTATTCTTTCTTTGAAGAAGTCCTTTGAGTCTCCTTGTCATCAAGGCTATCTCTTCATTAGAATCATCATCAAGTTCTTTTTCATTTCCCGCATTAAGAGCTAAAATCTTTCTTCGAGGTGTTTTGTCCTCATCGTCATACCTCTTTAACTGATGTTCATATTCCTTAAGTTCACCAAAAAGGGTTAATGTATCCATAGTAGATATAGTAGAGGAATCTTGAAGAGTAGTGATTTTAGAAGCAAACCTCTTGGGCATAGCCCCAAGTAACTTACGATTAATCTCACTTTGTGGAATAGATTTGTCCAGTAGCTTTAATGAGTTCAGAAGAACAAGGAACCCTGCTTGAGCCATCTTTATAGTTTCATCTTTCTCGAGTTTGAACATTTCATAATCATGCATGAGCATGCTTAACTTGACTTCTCGAACTTTTGAAGTACCTTCATGATTTACCACTAAAGTATCCCACATCTCTTCGGTCAGGTTGCATGAAGAGACTTTATCTATCTCTTGATTGTACCACGCCACCGAGAAGTGTGTTCATTGCTTTCGAATTATATGAGACCATGTAGATTTCGTTTGGATCCATTTCTAGTAGAATCTTTGGTGTCCCATCTTCTCTTCGTGGAATAACTGGTCCGTTCTTCACTACCCACCATTCCCAAGGATCTCTTTGAAGATAGATCCTCATTCGGAATTTCCAGAAGTTGTAATTTTCTGTTCCATAAAGCAAAGGTGGTCTATTTGTTGATTGACCTTCTTGATTGTTGTTCCCGAACTGTGCCATGTCAGAATCTTTCCCTACAAGTCACCTTTAAGACCAAGTAAGTAGAGCCTTGCTCTGATACCAAATGAAATTCAGATATGGCACACTTAGAAGGAGGGTTGAATAAGTGTGGGAGCAAACTATGACCAATTTTTAAACTATAAATTCAAACTATTGAATATAGCCTCATCAGATCAAAGAATGCAACTTGCTAAATGAATGCGATCTCACCAATTGAAAAAAAAAAATATCTTGTTGAATTTATAAGTCAGACTAAAATACTTGATGAAAATATACTATCTCAAGATGAAGCAAAATTTTATATTTTAAATATTAAGAAAACTAATTATCTTTGAGAAATATTAAAGAAAATCAAGCAATAAAATAACACCAAGATTTTTTACGTGGTTCAAATTTATTACCTCTACAATAATAATAGCCTAGTCCACGTCCAATACCAACTAGTATTGAGACTCACTTTTATTTCTTTAAAACGACTCTTGTTACAAAAACAGATTCAATCAAATTGAATTACAATAATTCACTTGAGCACACTTGCTCCCTGTGCACCAATGCACCCCTTAAGCTCCTAAGCTTCCTTGAACCTGTTTGTAAACAACCCTTAATCCACCCGGATTAAACAACCTTTAGACAACACTTAGTCTAAAAATATAAGATTACAATTTATAGAGGTCTAATGATCAAAGCAAATAAACAATTTAACAATGCAAGGCTCAACTAATGTATGCAATGATCAAATAATAACAGAAGGATATTACCGATTTATAGCCCACGAAATTACGCTGAATATAAGTAGAGTTATAGTAATACAAAGAAGAAATTTCAATCAGCACCAAAATATCGATAACTTTTTCAAAGATGTAAGTGCAATAATTAATTCAAGTGTTGTAATTTTTCCAATCGATATCAAATTCATTTTATAGCCCAATATTATTACCAAGTACTAATTTTATCGACTTTGTTTACGTTATCCACTTGATAAGAACCAATCCAACAATACAACCGTTAAATGCAACAAGCAATTATCTTTGATAGTTATATAGATATGTTGGGTTCTTCAAACAATTATCCATAAAGAGACCAAGTTGGATAAATCATTTCTAAACTTTTCAAATTCCTCAGTAATAAGTCTGCCGCCAGTTGTTACACCAACTTTTGAAACAAAAGATATCATGATAGAAGTAACAGTTACCTAGCATTCCAACTCTCAAGGATAATCATGACTTTATATTTCCAAGATAAAAACTTTACCACCATATCTAATCCTTTTATCGAGATTTGTGCAATTTAAACTTCTATAAGATAATGAGCATTCCATAGTTGGCAGAAACAAATCTTAAGTTACCAACACATGTAAAAATCAATTAATTCGGACAAAACATTTTTGCATGAATAATAACAAATAGCAACGAATAACATTTTATAGACATGCACATAAAATGTCCTAGAGCCTTGAATTGAAAATTTATATATTTGCAATGACCTTACATATTTTTCTTAAGACTCAAATCTTCAAAGTCTTTCATCAATGATCTTTTATCAACTTCCTGAAATTTCACAATAGACAAATTAGTCTATAATATTAAGTCATCATCAAAACAAAAAGGTTAGAATATTATAATCCAACACAGACGTTAATTTTTTATCTACGTGATGCTGACATGGACGTAAAAAAAGAAAAATAAAGAAAATGACATGAAAAATAAAAACAAAAAAAAATCAAAACAACTAGGCTTACATTTTACACTCCATTAATTGCCTGAATCTTGACGTTAGGCAAGTTCAATAATGTATGATGTTTCTTCAATTTGCCTTTTGACAAGAGGCATTAGTTGAAAAACCCTAGCCCCAATATCTTCCCCCAAAATTAAGAACCCAAACAAAACATTGATAGAAATACGGACACAGAACAGTCAATAACCGCATACTTCATCAACTTAATATTCACCCCATCATCATTATCATCTTCCTCATCACCCGCCATCTTAACCGCAAAAACCCAAACTTTGCGATTCGAAATCGAATACATGGCAAAAACGTTAATTGAACCGATTAGCTTCACAGAAACACCGTGATTAACACTGAAATTAAACAACCCTCGACTTGTTTTTATCGAACTTCAGATCTCATTGATTACAGGACACCCGAGGTATGGCGAAGGATTGATTATTTTGGAGGATCCGTGGCGGAAGAGGACGGATGTCTTGCCAAGGTAAGGGGAAGAAACGAGGAAGATGAGGCGGGAGGTAGGGTTTTGGAGGCAGAGGCAGAGGAAGGTGGCGGAGGAGGTGGGAGAGGAAATTAGGGCTTGGGGAGGGAGAGAAGAGAGAGAAAAGGGGGAGATGGAAGAGTAGAGAGAGAAGGAAGAGTCGGAGTACATTACAGCTAGAGAAGGAGAGGTGGGGTCCAAGAGGAGAGAAGTGATTTGTTGTGAAGAGATAGAAGATTGGGGGAGGCTGAGCTGCCGGGCCTAGACGATAATTACCATTAGAGCAGAGCAAAGAAAACTAGTTGTTTTGATTTTTTTTGTTTTTGCAAAAAGTTGTTTTTATTTCCTACGTCATTTTCTTTTTCTTTTTTTTTTACGTCCACGTCAGCGCCACGTAGATAAAAAATTAACGTTTGTCAACTTTTTTAACGGAATGACCCAATTTAAAAATAAAAATTAGTTCAGTGAGTTAATTTGAAAATTTAAAAATTCAATTAGGTATTCAATAAAACGTGCTAACTTCAGTGGCTAAATCATTAGTTTTCCTATTTATTAACCAAGGTGATTTACGTTAATTAAAATAAGAGTTTGACTTATTAACAAGGTTTTTAGGATTTATTAACCAAGATGGTTCATAAATCATGATTTAGGGTTTATTAAAAGTGAGAAAGTATAATTTACGGATAAATATATAATTATAAAAAATGAATAACAAAAAGTGTCGTGAATTTAATAATTTCATATATATATATATATATATATATATATATATATATATAATGCAATTAAGGACCCCCAATAGGAATCAATTTTTGCAAGACTTTGGACTTGAGTCTATTTGTTCCTTGATATTGATGGGTTGCTTCAAGATGTCCACACATACGGGATAAATGTTTTTTTGTTAATTGTACTTTAGGTTAATTTACAAATAAGTTATTGAAAAAAAATTCTTACACTTAACTCACTGAATTTTAATTTTCTTACAGTCACAGGACTTGAGTCAACTCATTGAGTCACATGATTTAATGGTTTTTGTAACGGTTTGTAAGAAAACTAAAGTTCAATGAATTGATAGTAAAAAAAAATTTAATGACTTATTTATAAGTTGGCCTGAAGTATAATGACCAAAAAAACATTTATCTCCCACACACGTACAAATGTTTATGTGTAGCATATATGTGTATAAAATTTAACCCCAACATATACCCACAAAAAAAAAAAAAAAATTTGTGCTTTGTAAGGTCGAAACATGATCTCATTAATTAATTATACACGGCATGATTCATACACATACACCTACAAGATCTGAACGCCTATCTTTAATTAATTAACTACTAAGAATAGGGTGATATAGGATTTAAATAAACTGAGTCGAGTTAAGTCAAGTTCAGTTGAGTATTGAGTTATTTAGATTTGATTCATAAAATTTATTGAGTTTGAAATAAAGCTTGATTGAGACTCGTTTATCTATCGAGTCGAGGACGATCTCGAATCGAACACAAAAAATTTAAACTTTTCGAGCGAATACAATCTGAATATCAATAGAAAAATTCAATTTAAAAAGGTTCGAGTAATTTATCAAACTTTAAAATTTACTCATATTTAAATTATTTATATATCGAATCGAGCTCGAATTGAACTTTTAGTCGAGTAAGTATGTATCAAACCCGAATTATTTTATTTATTTTACAGCCTTAATGACACATACGGTGGTGCATTATATATATAATTATGCGGAGTAAAATAAAAAAAAAATTATGTATAGTACTTTAATTTATTCAATAGATACTATATATGAACATGTTTGCTTTTTCGAAGCCGCAAAATTTTGAGCAAGTTTCTGCTAAATAATCTATGCTACATTGGAATTTTTTGTCCTTATTTAATTAATTTCCAAAGGTGACAGCTGGTTCTAAATGTAGGGCTCATATTTATACACATAAATTATATAGTAAAAATATATGTACTATGGTCCATGATCTCTTAAAATTTGTACCTACATGGTATAAATTAGTAGTTGAGGTGGGTACGTTGACTTTGACGAATTATGTGACTAGAAAAACTTGTTATATATATATTTAATTAAGAGAGTACTATCACCTGGTTTATGTTCTATATTATTAATTGTTCTACGTATTAAATTAATTCATATTTGATCTAAAAACAATTATAGATGCATTTCAAGAATACTACCTTCGTTTCAAAATATAAGGATAACTTATTTTAAATGTACAAAAATTTATTAAACATCTATTTGTTTATACGGTTTGATTGTATTTAGATACAATTTGACTTCATTTTTTAAAATATATCTATCTAATAAAATACAAATAATTTTGAATTTTTTATTCACTCAATAAATTATCTGGGTCGTTTAAAGTTTAAGATAAATCTCATCGTCTATACAAAATACAGGTATATAATTTTAATTCAACTAATATTAAATATTCTCCGTATTTGATATCTATAAATAGATATTATCATTAATTAGATCTATATATGACTTTAGATTTATGTGTTTTAAATGTGAGAATTTTATAAATTTTGTTATGATCATTTAAGATTCAAGATAAAGTTATGTTCTAGGAAAGAAATGGGTACGCTTGATGATGGTTATGGAGGAGTACTTGAAGATGGTGATGGAAATGGTGCATGGTGGTGGTGGTGCCACGATTGTGGTCCGAATTGTGGTGGTAAAGGAAGATAGTAGTGAGATTTTTTTTGGTTTTTCTAAATTTTTTATATATATGATTTGTTATTTTTTGTTAATTATTTGGTATAATTTTTAGTTTATATTTTTAAAGTCAACATTATATATTTTATTTAATTTCACTCAATTTCAAATTAAAAACATTATTTTCTAAAAGTAATAATTAATTTTCAAACTTTAATAATATTTTATGAAATTTTAAAATTACCTTTTTTTCTTTTTGATTATTAAATTTTAATTTAAAATTACTCCCTTTGTTATATATTCTTTTTAATTTATAAAATTTTAAAATTAAAATGTGGAAAAAAAAATCCCTTTAAAATTTGGGGGACATTGTATGTAATTAGATAGTTTGTATAGTAATTTATAATTATGAATACTTAATGTAACAGAAGTGTAGTTATCCCTTCTTTTTTTTGAAAAAGTAAATATTTCATTAATATAGATCAGAGGCCAACACATCAACAAGAAAAGAGGGAGGTTATTGACCCCAAACCTCCTCGATCGACGACGTAGAAACCTACCGCCGCTTTCAAGAAAGCGTCTGCTTACCCGATTCGCTCATCTTCTCACAAACTGACAACTACCAATGTCCCTGGTCAGAGATTTACAATCTTCCACTATTAAGCCAAAGTAAAAAAAGTCCTCCTGAGTACGTGTAATCGCTTGGATCACCAATTGTGCATCAGATTCCAAAACCACATTATTGAGTCCCAATGTCTTCAACCAGCTTAATGCCTCACGAACACCAATTACTTTTGCAATCGTAGCATCGAACGGACCATCAACTATACCATTCTTGACTGCCAACATGGACCCTTCACCATTCCTTACCACACTGCCATAACTAATACGCCTAACGTGCCCCCAAAGTCGTGATCAACATTACATTTATATGCACAGAATCGGGCTTTTTTTCAAGTCGAGTTAGCATCCACAACCCGTGCTTCACTGTGACTGGTAATATCCTAAGCGTTCCTCCACTGCTCATGCAATGAATATGCCATATAAATCACTTGCCCTTCATGAATTCTGCGATGACGCCAAACAAGATCATTCCTACTGTTCCAGAGGCTCCATGCGACCATCGCAGCCATACTAGCCTCTTCTCGATTTTTACTAGAAAGCACACGTGTCCACCAATCACTACTAAAACTCTCCTCAGTCCCACTATTATCACATATCCATGATAAACTCCAAACGTCTCTCGCATAAGAACACCGCACCAAGACATGCAACGCATCTTCAGTGTTGTTATTACACCTTGTGCACATATCATTAACATCATCAACACGTTTCTTTCGCAGATCTTTCATGGTGGGTAAACTATTTGTGCACGCCCGCCAAAGGAAGTGTTTCACTTTTGCTGAAACATTTAGAGCCCATAACTCATACCCACATTTGGAGTTCTCATGTCAGGTCGCATCATTGTTATTAAAGCATTAGAGTGTGATAGCCACTTTTAACCGTAAAGATGCCTCGTCGTTCTCTGGACCAACTCCAACAATCTAACTTCGCCCTACGACTCAAGAGAATCTCAAGAATGAGCCTCTTGTCTCGTAATGAGAAGAGATCATTCAAAATATCCAAATCCCAGCAACTCTCCTCTACACAGCATAAATACTGGACAGTTATCTCTTACATCCCCTGAGGTATAGCAGTTTCAATATAAGGATGATTATCATCTGGGAGCCAAGGATCTGACCATACCTTCACCTGACTGCCTGTACCAATTCTCCATCGAGCTCCTTTACGAATAAGCTCCTGTGCTACTAGAACACTCCTCCATACATAGCTAGAATTCGGACCAATTTGGGCATCTAAATAAGTTCCCCTAGGGAAATAATGTGCTTTGAACACCTTACTCATCAATGAATTGGGTTTTATAAGCACCGGCGGAACTAGGGGGCACGGGGCATTCGCCCCTGGTGAGTCAGACGCACCTGCATAACCGGAGGAGAGGAGAGGAGGGAGGGAGGGAGGGGAGGGAGGGAGGGGCGAGGGTGGCGAGGGGCTGCTTAGTCAACCTGTTGCTTCTTCCTTCTTCCGCTCATCATCATCTTCTTCTTCTTCTTCAAAGGTCAGGTGGACTCAAGCGAGTGGGACCTGGTTTGAGGAGAAGTTGAACTTCGCTCTTGGGGAGACCATCCTTCTTTTTCACAAAACCTCTTCATTCTCGCTAAGCACGACCCTCACCATTTCTTTTATCGCAAATCCATCACCAACATACGAAAGGTAATTGTTTGATTTGTGTATTTCTTCTTCACAGATTTTCTCCTCAAGGTAATTTTGATTTTAGTCAATCGGAAGCTATTTGTGGGTTAATTGTTTGGATTTATGTATTTCTTCGCATGCATTGGTGTGATTTCCACCGCCAAAAATCTGTTTAGCTCTTTTCGTGCAAGGTCTGTTTAGTTTGGTTTTCAGAGCGCACACAAGGTGTTCGATAATTTGCCTAAGAGAAAAGTTGGACTGTTTTGGCTTAGAATTAGTGGGTTTAATTGGGGTTTGTTGTGAATTGCTTCAAGGGTCGTTTCTACAGAGAGTGGCACTGCTTAGGGACCGTTTATGAACCAAACCAACTGAAATTCCGACATAGCACAAAAGAGGCAAGTGGTGGTATTAATAATTTCGACCCGCTTGGTTTAAAAATTTTGACCCCCCTACAAAAACCTTCTAGTTCCGCCACTGTCTGTAAGTAAACGCCACCCTTGTTTACCTAGCATCGCAATATTGAACGCGTGCAATTTTTGAAATCCCATACCACCCCCATGCTTATTAACGCAAAGCTTATCCCACGCCATCCAATTGATATTCCTTCTTCCCGAATCATTTTTGCCCCAATAAAAGGAATTCATCATCCTCTCTAACTCAGCACATAGTAAAGTCGAAATCAAAAACACACTCATCACATATGAGGTTAGTGATGATTGGACCACAGTTTTTAGCAACACTTCCTTTCCTGCTCTAGATAGCAGCTTATTCCTCCAACCCTGCATCCGCTGCCAAGCTTTATCTTTAACAAAAGAAAAAATTATCGTTTTATTCCTTCCAATTAAAGAGGGCAGTACCAGATATTTCCCATGATCTTCAGTTCTACCCACCCGTAAAAAGGCACAAATATTCTCCATCAAACTAGAAGACATATTAGAGCTAAAAGAAATCGACGATTTTTGATAATTAATCATCTGCCCAGATGCATTCTCATATACATTCAAACAATCTTTAATCTTCTCACAATACAATCTTTAATCTTTAATCTTCTCACAATACATATACATTCCCTTTATATATACAATTTTAAAAGAAAACAACTTTCTTATGAAGATCATCTTATCTAATATTAATATATTAATATTACTGATATACTCTTACCCGTATCTTTCATTTTTTTGACAATTTTATTTTTTATATGTATCTAAATGACACTTAAATTACTAAATTTTATAAAAATTTTAATTCTAATAAATAATATTAATTATTTGAGAGTCAAAAAAATGCGGTTGAAAATGAGCCTGACCCTTCATATAATGGTGACCTTCTTTGGACCTTTTCACTTCACTTACCAAATTCTGGCTTTGATTATAAAATTGTGACAGATATTCTATATTCTTTTACAGTCCAAATCAGGTTGAAAGTCAACAATTTCGTTTGAGACAAAAAGAACAGCAAGATTAAAACGGCTGAAAGTAACATTTGACCTATGAAAGGGTCCACTATTGTATGAAAAAAATATATCATAATTTTCAATTATATAGTTGAATATTATGATATTTTTAACAGTTGAAGAAATTCTCCTCCTTCGTTGTGGCTTAGAAACGATTATATATTGAAGCATTTAGTTATATATATATATATATATATATATATATATATATATATATATATGAGTTAATTCAAAGAATCTATTGTTGGGAAAGAATTTATTTTTTAGCCAAATTGCTATGTATTGTATGCTACTTAGCATTATGTAAATTTTTTTTTTTTTTTTATGTTCTAAGATGATCAAGGCGGTTACTAAAAATAAGCTTATTCTCAACAACCGATCACGCGAATTAATCCCTATATATAATATATATATATATATATATATATATATTAAAACAAAAAAGTTAAAACTCTCATTTTCGAAGTCACGATTAATGATTTTGCTACTATATACTGACTGATGAGTAGCTAGCTAGTGGCAAGCTTAGATCTTAAGAATCAAAGGATTTAATGATAGTGATGATACATATATATATATAGTACTCGAATCTTCCACGTATATATAGGAAAAATATATGTACATAATTGTATGTCTGGCGATCATTATGCGATAATTTTTTAGATTATAAATACGATGGTTTCACCCGTCATTATATTTTATTCTCGAACTACGACGGATAAAAACCATCGTCATAATTCAAAAATTAAACTCGTCATTATAAATGACCACAGTAATACACATTTGTGTATATATACATATAACTCTTTCTATATATATAGGGCGGATTAAAGACCTATTCTCAACACAAACATATTTTTTGAGTTGAAGATTGAAGTGCATACATGGCTGAAGTTTAACGAGTTAGAGAGCGAATACATTATACATCAGTGTGTTTAATTTTTTATAAAGTGGGTAGTTTAAATTTTTTTTCCCTTAAGTTTAACTTTTTCATAAATTTCCCCCCTTAAATTTATTAAGTTTTATTTTTGCCTTTATCCCTATACCTATAAAAAATATATATAATTAACAAAACACAACTGATTTTAAATTTTCTGCTCACTCTAATAAACGATCAGAATCGTCTAAAGTTTGGGATAAATTTCACCGTCCATTATATCCTCTTTAACTTCAAAGGAAAAAAAATTATTATCTTTCACTCTCAGATCCTCCTCCGTTCTTCCTCCTCTCGAGTTTGCTCTTTGCCTTCTCCATTCTCTAGCGTCGATAATCTCTCCTCTTCTTCGTACGTAGTGTCGGAGATACGGATATGACTGGATATGATGTAATATATATATATATATATATATATATATATATATATATATATATATATATATATGATAAATATGAGAGTAGCCACTTGTTGTATATAAGAAGCATGACTTGGGTTGTAGTTTGCTAGCATACATATATCTTCTGAACAAATACAACCTAATGCATGCATGCATGCAACGTCATTGGAACTTCCGTTATCACGCAATAACCCATAATATGATAAACGTATTTTAAATAAATGTACACTACATAGTGTAGATCTCCCTCCTTATAACAAAAAAAAAAATAAAAAACATAATCCAGCTCAAAAATATTAAACTATCTGCTAAATATTACTACTTCATATATAACCAAGCAGAAGTTCAAACCGACCGGCATTTTACTCTTGATATATATTTTAATGGAGTAGTAATTCCCAAATTTCGAAACCACAATTAATAGTTTATTAACCTAATGATAACATAAAGGTTCATTTATTTTATCTATATATATACTATGAAAAAAATCGATCTTACTTGTAAAATAATTTTTATTTTGGGAAAAGTTTCATTTCTTTTGATAATAGTAAAAAATTGACATAATTTCATTAAGGGAACTGATATTTCCGTATAAAAAATTAATATTTCGATATAATCTTGAATAGTGAATGAGTCCCACTTCCATATAAGAGAGACTTATTTGTAAATATCATTTTAACATGTGAAACTATCAGTTTCCTTTCATTAACTTTACCATAACAACTTCATTATCATTTTACTAATGAATAAATTAAGAATAAATATGAAATAAAATTATATTTTTAAAGTTTATAAGTTTTGCACATGAGAATATTTTTATAAAAATCTAAGGGAGTATTAATTCATTTTGTTTAGATATAGCTAGCTTCCATTGTTGATCTAATTAACTTATAAGTTCAAAGTCAAAAAGGCAAAGAAATTATTAAGTGAGATCCAGAAGGCAAAGAACTGAGTGCTTGACACCTCTCCAAAGCCACCCTCATGATAGACCTTGCTGTCGACCTCCTTAATTAATTTACCAAGTTAATTTTTCCAGTTTGATTAATGGAGGGTACACCGACACATGTAGAAGGATATAAATACACAGTTGTGAAATACACATGCGTGCTATGATGACGGTTTTTTTAGACTATAGCGACGGTAATCGTCGTCATAGATCAGAATATCTATGACGACAGTTGAACCGTCCTCATAGCCCAAAAAAATCGTCACTATAAGCGACTGTGTATATTCATTTTTCCCTTATAATAATATACATTTAGCAACATATAATATGTGTTATAAAATTGGGAGTCAAGATTGGACAAGCCGTGCAAATTACTCAGTTGGAGTACAGTAGGGGCAGAGGGAATTTTCAATATAAAGGTAAAATGCATATAGAGATTTGAAAGAACATCAACGGTGAAAGCATTTTGCTGGACTGACATTAACACCGATAGTTGAAAGCTAAGGGAGCAAATAAGATTAGATACCCCTTATTTCAAAGTATTGTCGTTGTTTCAAAATTAAAGATATATTTTAAAAATATTAAGGATATTTATATTCTCAAATATAAAATTTAATAGTTGGTAGTACTCTGATGCTTGACATAATTAGAAAATATCATAACTATGACTTTTTAAAATCAAAATGTATCTATTTTTGAAACTAAATAAAACAAGGAAAATATATAGGTAGTTTAATTTAAAAAATGGGTTTGCAAAGGAATTGGTAAAGGCTTAAACAGAAACCCCATAGTGGTACTTCGGAACCCCTTCAAGTCAAACAACAAAATTTTCTCATACTGGCATATATGAAAATTAGATCTATTTTTAAGATCTAACAAGGGCAAAGATACACAATAATTATACTTTGGTGTCAAAATATAATTAAGATCACTTGAATAATACAAGTGATGTTATATATATTATCGAATAAATTAAATGGAATACAATGTTTTGCATTTGCTTTCTACCAATCATATATGTAAATAGAATTTTCTTTGTAATTTTCCCCAACTTAGAAGGTTTTGCATTTCTCCAGCTAGTTGCAGACTAGCTACTTCATTTTCTCCATGTTTTCTTTTTCGTTTCCAGATTAAAATACTACTTTCTAATAGTTGTATTTTATTGTAAGCAAAACTCATATATATATATATATATATATATATATATACATACACACACATATGATTGAGAGGTCATATATGCAATATTAGAATTAGACCTATTGTTGGTAGAAAAATGATATACATGATCATAAATATTCGACGAAGTTAAATTGCGACCAATTAACTTGTAAATGTGTGAGTGTATGCCATAAAATAAAATACTACTTTCTAATAGTTGTACGTATTTTATTGTAAGCAAAACTCATATATATACACACACATGATTAGGAGGTCGTATATATCTATAATATTAGAATTAGATCTAGCTATCTATATACATGACGATAATCATAATTACTAAAATAAATGTAATAAACTAAAATAAATTAAAGTAAAACATTTATTAATTTTTACATATTTCATGTATGCATCACAATAGCATGACTCATGTTGATATATAAAATTTCACATCGTCAAACAAATAAGACCTAAAATATTAATATATAATTTTAATAAATTACTCCACTCATTATCAATTGATGTTAAGCTAGATGCTTACGGCCGGCTAAATATGTTGCAACCAATCAATGATTTTATAAGTTGATTTATCATGTTTGAAATGATGATAAACAATAATCCCTTCCTCCTCAAAAGTCAAAAGGAATAACAAATTATAATTAGCACGCATATTAAGAAAAATAAAAATAAAATAAATAAATTTATCCTTGATCCTATAAGATTATATAAAGTAATGAATATTTTTATTTTTTATATTAATAAACTCCACTAAATGATATATTTACTCTTTATTTTATATATTTTATCTGATTCTTTAGATCGAGAAAAAATTGTACCTTTTTGTAAAAATTAATAAGTGTACATGTTGAAGCCATTTTGCAGTAAATAAAATATCAAAAGAGGGATCTTCCTTTATGCTGCTCACAACCTTTATCTCCAACTCTTTCAATGGAATGAGAGAAACTACTGAGCAATAACCAGTTAATAGTCTTTACTTAGTTGATAGTTTTTATCCAATTTAAAAAGACTTATTCACCATTTGTACTTGTAGTTTACCCGAAAGACTTGATAATTATCTTTTATAGAAAAAGATAAATAAACTTGATAATTATCTTTTATACAAAAGGATAAACAATTATTATGGTTAATTTCATTTATTTAAAGTATATTAGAGTGATGAAAAATTAATTAATGATATTACCAGTCAGTATTCATCAAAGGTTGTGATTATTAATTTTATTGGTGACTTTGGTAAACCTAGTTAATCCTTTTGCGGATAGAGGGAGTATGTTTTAATACTCTCTTCATATGAAGTTTTAGATAATTTTATTGTTTACAAATTGTCAGTCGTTTTATATAATCTAGCATAATTAAGTATAATCTTTCTGTGGGCTCAAATGTAAAATTAGGGTTCCACTACCTCATTAAATGTGCAAATTAGGATTCGCATAACCTAATTAAATGAAGACGGATAAGTCAGAAATAAAGGGCTAGACCCGGGAGAAACCTTCACGTGTCCCGAGGCAGAAGAATCGTGGAGGCGGCACATTTTGGGATTTGATTGAGGAATTGGATTGGTGGCTAGAAGGACAGGGCAATATGGGCATTACTCTGATGACTAAAGGGTATTTCTGGAAATTTCCTGAAATCATGTGCCTGGCACATGACCACTTTGCAAGAAACCCTATAAATACCCCTTCCATTCCAATGGGAAAGGGGACCTCTCTCTAGACACATGACTCAGACTCTTTTGGTGACTTAAGGCTTGGATATTCCACCTAAAAGCACTAAAAAGGGTTTGGGGACACTCGCTCTCAACTCAAAGGACTCTTTTGGTAGCTTAAGGCTTGGATATTCCACCTAAAAGCACTAACAAGATTCGAACACTCTCTCAACTCGAAGAACTGAAGAAGGCTCTTGGAATCCCAATAACCCTAACATGGTTTTCGGATCCTAGGGGTTCTGCCACGCGTCGTTGGAGTAATCGTACACCTGTCGTTCTCCCCTCTACAATCAATCAATCAATTCCGTATTCTTCGTGGATTTCTCTCCTCCTCAGCCAACACGAAACCCTAAACAAGCAAGGCGCGATTTCCTTGCCCACATTTATTTGGCGACTCTGCTGGGGAGGTGTAGAATTCTTGAAGGGTATGTCCATTACTCGAAGTGGGAGAACTACAAGAAGAGTTGCTTCACCAATAAATAGCATTACCTCACCGGATCCAGTTCCAAGGCAAGCAACTCAAGCTTTCCAAAGCGCAAATCTGGATTTTGACCAACCACTTATCAAGACGCTTGGAAGGAAGTTCGACATCACCACATATAGCCAATCAACAACAAACCAACGTAGGAAGGCAAGGTGAGGATGCAAGTGGAGAGCAAGCAAATCTTTGTACAACTGGAGATGCTCAAGGCGTTGAAGGAAGCACGAGAAGGACAAGGGATGATGATACCAAGATGCTGGAAATGCAGAGGAAGCAAGAGAGAAATGGGGAATTTTCGCCAAAGAATGATGCAGATCCCTACCTTCAAGGCCATGTTCCCGTGCGCCTCGCAGAGAGAGAACAAGCGAGTGGAGGACAACAATAATGGGAGCAACAACAAAGAGAACCAGATTGTACCTCCATTGACGGAAAAATCAATCGGTTCCCAATAATCAACTTAGAGCCCCGAACAAGTGGTGACATGCCACAACCTATGTTGGAAGCAAGCCAACCTCGAACAAACATCATCCCAACCGCTTCTCCCAAGATTTTCACAGTGCGGTATGCCAACCGTCCCCAATCCATGTCCAAATGAGTGAGCTAGCAATCGCCACTAGTGCCAGCTTTGCGATCAAGTGTGCATCAACCACACACACCACCATGAGAACAACAACATATCACAACACCCCGTAGAATTCATGCCACGAGCGAAGACGTGACGAAGGATGATATGATCGATGTGATCAATCAACTTCGCAGTGGACATCCCACCCTCGAGTTAGACTTTACTCCACCTTACCCAAGACACATTCGGAGGCAACCTTACCCGACAGGTATATTGAAAGCATCCCCCACAATTTCCAAAATACAACGGAGAGAAAGGAAATGCCAGGGAACATATTGTCATGTTTGTAGAGTCGATGTCTCCGTGGCAAGGATATGATGAAGTGAACAACCACAACTTGTTGATGCGGGAATTCAACAAGACTTTGACTGGATAAGGCCTTCCTTGGTACTATATAATGGAGAAGGGGTCACCCATAATTGGGATGACCTAAAATTACAATTTTTAAGAAGTTTTTCTATGCGTAAACAGTAACCATTGTAGAGCTCATGCGGTTTAAGCAAAAACCGAATGAGGAGCTGTCAGATTACGTTGACAGGTTCAGGGCCCATGCATAGAAGTGTGTAGAACCAATTGAAGAAAAGAACTTGGTTAGCATATGCAACAATGGTGCTTTAGACTCCTTCATGCCCCACCTCATTACCAAGGCGTGTGATTCATTTGCGACCCTCTCATCTTTTGCACAAGACTTGGGGGGAATCATGACATTCCCCACCACCACGCGATGATGGATACGTGGAAGAGCGAGAGGACAAAGAATCTGTGGCTTTGGTGGATTCTCGATCAAAACCACAAGGGGGCAAGAGGGAAGAATGAGAAATTTGAACGGCGAGAAAAGCATGGGGACAAGTATACCACAATGCCGCCAAGGCTATCACATGCAATGAGAAGCGTTCGTCAGAGCCTGTCACGAATAATGGGTCGAAAGACGGAGTGGTGAAACCTCCAAGGCCCCTGGTTAATGGCAAGAAATGAAAAGAAGATCGACTTACGTGTATACCACCAATACGCGGTATTCCACTGTGGATCGTTATTCCTCTGGAGGATATACCATGAGAAATCAAGGTAGGGAGATTGAACTAGAGAAGAAGAAATGTGCAACACCGCCACTCATGGTGCGATCCCGGAAGTCAAGAACTCAAATATTGGCTCTACGTACCATCGAACAAACTCTGAACTACAGATGAATCCACCCAAGATGGTGGTCCACCAAAAATGGTGGTTTAAGTCCTCGAGAATATCCTCTTGCCAAGTAAATTGGATGACCAAGGAGGAGGCATAAGAATCGACGACTAAAAAAAAAAACGCCCAAGATGGTGGTCCACTCTAAACGGTGGTCAAGTCCTCGTAGATCGCAGACTTGCAAAGAAATTGGATCACCCAAGTGACAAGGCACCCGATTTCAAGTCCTCGTAGACTGCACTTGCCAAGAAATTGGACGACCCAAGTGACGATGTAAGACCCCAACTTATTATTAATGAAATTTAATTTTCTCTATTTATTATTTTGAAATAGTAAGGGTTGATTTGATTAATGTGGATAGTTAGGGGTAAAATACATAAATATTTCAAAATAAGCAAGTGGTTATAAAATATTCATTGTTGTTTGGGAATATTCGTTTGGTCGTGGAATATTCGTACCGTCTTGAGAATATTCAGACGACGGCCACAGCAGCGACCGTGTAATATGTAAAAGACCTCAAATTTTTTTTAAATAAAAAGGAATTTCCTTTATTTATTATTTTGAAATAGTAAGGGTTGATTTGATTAATGTGGATAGTTAAGGGTTAAATACGCAAATATTTCAAAATAAGCAAGTGGTTATAAAATATTCATTTTTGTTTGGGAATATTCGTTTGGTCGTGGAATATTCGAATCTTTGTCGAGAATATTCGTACGACTACGCCAGCATGACCATGTGTGGGCCCCATAACTTGAAAGCGATTGGATGAGGAAAACGACAAAAGTTTGGGTGGTTATAAATAACAGCGTAGTTATTACCGTTAAGACCGCTGAATACCCGGTGGTTAAAATACATGAATACGCGTGGTCGCACAAAGAGACACCAGATTGCACATATTGTTGAATTATTGATTCATACGTAAGATGGCATTACTCAATAATTTTCACAAAGAATTACCGCTCAATATTTTATTTTATTGATTCAATAATTGTGCGTTGATATTTTATATTATAATTGTTAACTAATCATTGTCACCGATTTTTCCATTATCGATCAATAATTCATATTATTTGAATAATATTATTAGATAACATTATTGGCAATGTCTAGAAAGTTCTGTCTTAAGGAGAGGTTTGGTCACCTAATTTGCGGCTAGTAAGAGAGATCCTTATCGAAAAGCCCCTCTTTCCCGAAAATGTACTTCGTTATATAAATGTGATTCTCAGAATATTATTTGTGAATAATTAATTATTGATTCATATGATAAAGAAATATTTATTTTATGTGGATATAAATGATGGATTTATTTATGTGGTTATAAATGAAGAAATTTTGTTGAGGTGTTTTATCAAGATTTTATCTGATTGAGGTATTAAAAATCAAATCGGGGTTTTTGAGATATATCATGGGTTATAATTTTTTAATCCGATCGTTGATTGTGGTAATTTTTGAGTATGTTATACATACATAAGTTGAGTATATGTCCACAAATTTTGAACCGTTAAAATGCACGAATGATTTGTTGTGAATTTTAAGAGGTGCCGATTCTAAATTAGGTTTATAATTGATTTTGGTGGAAAATTCTAGAATTGAGTGGGCCCCACTTGTGGTTGGTAAAAAAATGTGCTGAATTTTATTTCAAATGTGGTGGGTGGCAATAGTAGTGTAGTAAAGCCATCGTGTAGCGTGTCAAGTCCGCTTTCTACGGCTAACATTTTCCTATAAATAGAGGGCTGTTAGAATTGAAAATCACACCGTAAACAAAGTTTTCTCTTTCTCTCTCTATATTATCGAGCGTATTTTGTGAGTATTTAGATACTTTGAGAGTTGCTATTCAAGATAAAGTTTCATTCAAAGATCACTTCCTACCTTTCCTTTCAAGTAATCGATTCTTTCGAGGTAAGGGATGTTATTTTCTTCTCAAATGATATTAATTCTTCAATATCATTATCTTTGAAATATTCGGTTGGTACTTTTTATCAAATTTGGAACTTTTTCATGTCTGGGTTACTATTCATGAGTTACTATTCACGAGTTACTATTCATGAGTTACTATTCACGAAGTTATTATTCACGAGTACTATTCATGGAGCGTGAAGATGTTTTTTTGAAATTTCTATCTTTGGGTGTCTGAGTTACTATTCACGATACTAAGACTATTCACGATACTATTCACGAATACGGACTATTCATCTAAAAATGAAAATTTTTTCTTTTCGTCTAAAATATCTATTCGGATACTAGCTTTAATTGTATCCATGTTTTTTGATCATTCTCAATTTTACTTCATTATGATTATTTTGAGGTATTTTTTGACGGATAAAACCAAGTACTTAATCCTTAATCCTTGTCATTTTGTTTCACCGGATTCGCTTTTTTAAAAATATTTTTCATCATCCTCGCCTTAAATGATGATATTATTGAATATCTTCGGCCCAGAGTGCAAAAAAGATGAATGATTTCTGAAGAATATCTTTGGCCCGTAGTAAAAAGATGAACAGTGTTTAAATGAACATGACCGATCGATGAATATCTTTGGCCTTTAGTGCAAAGATGAACAGTGTTGAGATGAATACGACCGATTGATGAATATCTTTGGCCTTTAGTGCAAAGATGAAATGGTGTTGAGATGAATACGATGATTGATGAATATCTTTGGCCCAGTAGTGCAAAGATGAATATTTGATTTGAGATGAATATCGATTGATGTTACAGGATAAAATATTGATGATGGACTCGTTAAATTCATAGATTATAGTAGATTTCATTCTCTACGTAACTCTTCTATGAATTATTATTTCAATGCGAATATTGATCCGAAACTTGTTGTTCATTGTATTCTATCGATTTTTCCTCGTTGGAGACTAACGATAATTTGTTGTATATTATCTTAGTCATAACATTCTTTTTATCGGGCTAGTTGAGCTCACCCTTTTCCTTGTTGTTCCATTTTTCTTCTCGTGAGGCGGTAATGTAGCGAGTACTAGCTTGGGGTATGGAATGAAGGTTCTAGAGAGTTGTTTAGTAGTCCTCACCATTATTGTAAAATAATGTATCAATAAATGTGATGAGGATTTATTTGAGTATAAATATTGTCTGTAAGATAATATTTGTATTTAAACTCACAGCTTTATTGTTGCGATAATAAAGTTGTAGTTGTTTCGCACTCATGTATTTGGCGACTCGAATGGGTTGGATGGAATGGACCTATTTTGGGGTCGTCACAGCTTGGTATCGAGCTTAGGATATGATCTCCATGAGAGATCGGGGAATAGAACTAGGAGGGGAGAGACGAGTAAATCCTTCGCTAAAGGTGTCCTACCTAAGCTTATTTGTTAGTTGGTCAAGATATAGGGATATTATGTGATTGATTTCCTTAATTAACCCTTGTTTTTACGACAAGATTTGAGAATGTAGAATCGAGAATATTAATAGTGGAGTAAATGAGACCATGGAGATGCCTGCAGACTTAACAACGAGGAGAACGTGCAACAGTCGGGCAATGTACCTCTCATGAATAACACCACCGAAAGCGATGATGATGAACGAGGGATGTTTAGAAGCTTTTTTGCAGCTCATGCAAAATCGCATTTAGGGAGACTCGTGTTCAAAATACTGAGAGGAGATGATAGCAATTCACGGGTGGTCACAAACCAAGCAGCTCAAAGAGTCAGGACCACCAGTACTCGGGGAAAGCCAGATCCGATCACCATGGAAACACGGGTCAAGCAAATTACCAAGATATTCGATGTCTCGATGCACGAAGGAACGAAAGTTCCATTCGCTACTTTTATGTTCCGTATGAAGGCAGACATCGGTGGAATCAGGAAGGCGCACTCCATTCAAATTTCGCACTCAAAGATGTCACGGGAGACGCTTGAAATGCTTCAATGACAAGTACTTCCCCGAAAGTATTCGGCTATACGAAGGAAGTGGAGTTTATTAGACTAGAGCGTAATAACATGACGGTGTCCCAAAGACGAGGCGAAGTTCATGGAGTTATCCAGTTTCGCACCTCATTTGGTGGAGAATGAGGAACGATGACGCGAATGTTTCGAGAGGTTTGAAACTCGACATACGCCAAGATCTCATTTCTCATAAATTTTCTCTCTATTCAGATAAGTTGTCAACAAGGCTCAAATGTTAGAGAGCGAGATAACGAGTAATGCTCAACCGAGGGACCATAACCAGATCATATCAAGATAGCAGCCATCGTAATAACGATAACCAAATGGAGAAAGAAGAATACGGACAAAGGCGGTAACCACTCCGGTGGTAATCGTGGCCATGAAAATAGAAGAAGCGAATCGGGAGGAGATTTTAAAAAGAGGAGATTTAACAACGACCATGTGAAGACGCCAAGACTGCGTGAAGAATTGGTTCTAAGGAGGAGAACGACCACCTATCATATGTTATAAATGCGGAAAGAGGGACATATCACCAAACCGCCCACAACAGCTTTAAGGTATGCTATAATTGTGGAAAGGAAGGACATATCGCCGAGATTGTACGATATCGAAACCCGACCCAATGGAATGGTGACTCAAAAGGATGTCCAAGAAAAGTCAAAGTCAACGATTCCTCGAAGAGCGCTTGTCGTGACTTCATTAAAATGCGAGGAACCCGAACGGTTAAGCACGGGTTAGTTAATTATAAATTCTCAAGTAAGTTTATACCTTACTAGATACCCCTGTTCTACCCATTCTTTATCTCTCTGCTTACGCCAACGCTTTGAACTTGACTACGAGAAATTAGACTTTGACCTATTTATGGAGAATCCATTAGAGAAACTTTCATTACATCCGTTGTTTAAAAAATCTTGCTTGATTCAGTCAGCACTATCGCATTACCGTTAACCTTATTTCTATAGAGATATTTGTTTTTGATGTGATTTTAAGGTTAACTACTCATCATGCCAAAATTGATTGTTTTCGTAAGGTCATTAGTTTTCATATTCCTAAGCAACTCCGTTATTCAATTCAAGCAATCAAACCATTGTAATCAAACATTTTCATATCAAGCCATGAAGTCATTCGCTTATTACGGATGTCAAGTTTTCTTAGTCCATGTTATGGATTTGAATAAAGACACGCCGATTTGAATAATATTCTTGTTGTTATTGATTTTCCCCGACGTATTCTCAAGAATTTCTTGGTTTACTCCCAAAGATCGATATTAAATTTTGTATCGAATTTGAACCCGCATAAAAACTCATTTCTAAAATCTCATATCGAATGGCTCCTATTGAACTTCGTGAGTTAAAAATTCAACTATAGAATTTGGTACCGAGCCTTTTATCTTGTGACTTCCTTTGTGAATTCACCTGCCGCACTCTCTGTGTAGGGACGCCATATTCGCGCGATAAGAAATCGATAGGTGTCAATGTGACGTCTTATCCAAGATTGGGATATGAGTCACAATGAGAACAACCTAAGTCAAGAATCTAAATACGTAGCTTTCAAAGCTTAGTTGGTTATTATCGAGATTCGTTGGAGGATATTCTCAATCGCTATTCCATTAACTTAGTGACTCGAAAAGATACAAAATTCGAATGGAGCAAGGAATGTGGGAAGAGCTTCAAGAACTCAAGAGGAGACTCATTTCAAAGAGTATGTTCTCGACCATGCCATCCTCGAAAAGCTTAACGTGGTAGCCGACGTGTTGAGTAGAAGATCGCTTACAAGTACGAGTACGATATCATCAAAGACTCATTTCAGATAATATACAAATAATAGAGATGGAGATGAAAACTCTAGGTACCCACGTGATGATATAACGATAGTACATGATGATATATACGAGTATAATCGACTTTAATCGATAAAGTTAAAGTCGCTTCGAGCTACACAACCTGAGTCGGCGAATTTGAAGAAGGAGGTGCAAGAAGTTGTTATTTTAAAAGCGAGAATCGGTGAGGTGAGGAAAGCTCAAACCTTCGATTTATTAATCCATTTGAAATTCTCGATCGAATAGGAACCGTGGCCTATAGACTCGCTTTTACCACCAAGTATGACGCTGTTCATAACATTTTTCACGATCGATGTTACGAAATATGTGGACGACCAAACACGCTATCGAAGTTAGAACCGGATTTAGATAGTC
This sequence comes from Panax quinquefolius, assembly GCA_020205615.1. Lineage (NCBI taxonomy): Eukaryota > Viridiplantae > Streptophyta > Magnoliopsida > Apiales > Araliaceae > Panax > Panax quinquefolius. The sequence continues at coordinate 99,691,661 of CM035166.1, read as the reverse complement.
AAGACTTAACGTACGAGGAGGTACTTGCCAAGATTTTGTAGAGGAAAGAACATGACCCATGCTACCGAGGTTATACCATAAGTTAAAGTTTTGTGGAGAAACCATGCTATCGAGGAAATGACCGGGAGTTGAAACGAAAATGAAAGCGAGGTATCTTTACCTTTTTGAAACACCAGTACGTACGCCAATTTCGAGGACGAAATTTCATAAGGAGGGAGGTCAGAAGACCCTCAAATTTTTTTTAAATAAAAGGAATTTCCTTTATTTATTATTTTGAAATAGTAAGGGTTGATTTGATTAATGTGGATAGTTAAGGGTTAAATACGCAAATATTTCAAAATAAGCAAGTGGTTATAAAATATTCATTTTTGTCTGGGAATATTCGTTTGGTCGTGGAATATTCGCATCGCTTGGGAATATTCGCATTTACTGCACAATGCAATGACATGTGTGGGCCCCATAACTTGAAAGCGATTGGATGAGGAAAACGACAAAGTTTGGGTGGTTATAAATAACGGCGTAGTTGTTACCAAGTAAGACTCGCTGAATACCCTTGGTTAAAATACAAGAATACGCTGGTCGCAGACAAGAAGACACTCGGATTGCGCAAAGATTGTTGAATTATTGATTCATACGTAAGATGGCATTACTCAATAATTTTCACAAGAGTTATCGCTCAATATTTTATTTTATTGATTCAATAATTGCCGCGTTGATATTTTATATTATAATTGTCAATAATTGCCACGCATTTCCCCATTATCGGATCAATAATTCATATTATTTGAATAATATTATTAGATAACATTATTGGCAATGTCTAGAAAGTTCTCACCTAAGGAGAGGTTTGGTCACCTAATTGCGCTAGCCAGTAAGAGAGATCCTTATCGAAAGCCCCCTCTTTCCGGGAACAACTTCGGTCATTATAAATGTGATTCGTAATATTATTTGTGAATAATTAATTATTGATTCATATGATAAAGAAATATTTATTTTATGTGGATATAAATGATGGATTTATTTATGTGGTTATAAATGAAGAAATTTTGTTGAGGTGTTTTATCGAGATTTTATCTGATTGAGGTATTAAAAATTAAATCGGGGTTTTTAGATATATCATGGGTTATAATTTTTTAATCCGATCGTTGATTGTGGTAATTTTTGAGTATGTTATACATACATAAGTTGAGTATATGTCCACAAATTTTGAACCGTTAAAAATGCACGAATGATTTGTTGTGAATTTTAAGAGGTGTCTGATTCTAAATTAGGTTTATAATTGATTTTGGTGGAAAATTCTAGAATTGAGTGGGCCCACTTGTGGTTGGTGAAAAAATGTGCTGAATTTTATTTCAAATGTGGTGGGTGGCAATAGTAGCGGTAAAAAGCCATCGTGTAGCGTGTCAAGTCCGCCTTTGCTGGCTAACATTTTCCTATAAATGAGGGGCTGTTAGAATTGAAAATCACACCGTAAACAAAGTTTTCTCTTTCTCTCTATATTATCGAGCGTATTTTGTGAGTATTTAGATACTTTGAGAGTTGCTATTCAAGATAAGTTTCATTCAAAGATCACTTCCGACCTTTCCTTTCAAGTAATCGATTCTTTGAGGTAAGGGATGTTATTTTCTTCTCAAATGATATTAATTCTTCAATATCATTATCTTTGAAATATCGGTTGGTACTTTTTATCAAATTTGGAACTTTTTCATGTCGGGGTTACTATTCATGAGTTACTATTCACGAAGTTACTATTCATGAGTTACTATTCACGAAAGTTACTATTCACGAGTACTATTCATGGAGCGTGAAGATGTTTTTTGTAGAATTTCTATCTTTGGGTGCTTGAGTTACTATTCACGATACTCAAGACTATTCACGATATCTGACTATTCACGAATACGGCACTATTCATCGAAAAATGAAAATTTTTCTTTTCGTCTAAAATATCTATTCTGGATACTAGCTTTGATTGTATCCATGTTTTGATCATTCTTGAATTTTACTTCATTATGATTATTTTTGAGGTATTTTTGGACGTGGATAAAACCAAGTACGAATCCTTAATCCTTGTCATTTTGTTTCACCGGATTCGCTTTTTTAAAAATATTTTTCATCATCCTCGCCTTAAATGATGATATTATTGAATATCTTTGGCCCAGAGTGCAAAGATGAATGATTTCTCAAGAATATCTTTGGCCCGTAGTGCAAAGATGAACAGTGTTTAAATGAACACGATCGATCGATGAATATCTTTGGCCTTTAGTGCAAAGATGAACAGTGTTGAGATGAACACGACCGATTGATGAATATCTTTGGCCTTTAGTGCAAAGATGAACAGTGTTGAGATGAACATGACCGATTGATGAATATCTTTGGCTCAGTAGTGCAAAGATGAATATTTGATTTGAGATGAATATTGATTGATGTTACAGGATAAAATATTGATGATGGACCGTTAAATTCATAGATTATAGTAGATTTCATTCTCTCACGTAACTTCTTATGAATTATTATTTCACGCGAATATTGATCTCAAAACTTGTTGTTCATTGTATTCTATCGATTTTTTCCCATTGTTGAGACTAACGATAATTTGTTGTATATTATCTTAGTCATAACATTCTTTACTTCGGGCTAGTTGAGCTCACCCTTTTCCTTGTTGTTCCATTTTTCTTCTCGTGGAGGCGAGAATGTAAATGAGTACTAGTGGGGTATGGAATGAAGGTTCTAGAGAGAGTTGTTTAGTAGTCCTCACCATTATTGTAAAATAATGTATCAATAAATGTGATGAGGATTTATTTGAGTATAAATATTGTCTCAGAAGATAATATTTGTATTTAAACTCACGCTTTTATTGTTGTGATAATAAAGTTGTAGTTGTTTCGCATCATGTATTTGGCGACTCAAAATGGGTTGGATGGAATGGACCTATTTTGGGGTCGCACGGTTAATGGTATCGAGCTTAGGATATGATCTCTGGCGGAGATCGGGGAATAGAACTAGGAGGGAGAGGCAGAGTAAATCCTTCGCTAAAGTGTGTCCTACCTAAGCTTATTTGTTAGTTGTCAAGATATATGGGATATTATGTGATTGATTTCCTTAATTAACCCTTGTTTTATGACAATGATTTGAGAATGTCGACCGAGAATATTAATAGTGGAGTAAATGAGACCATGGAGATGCACGCACTTAACAACGAGGAGAACGTCGTGAACAGTGGCAATGTACCTCTTGTGAATAACACCACCGAAAGCGGATGATGAACGAGGGGATGTTTAGAAGCTTTTTGCGCTTCATGCAAAATCGATTTAGGAGACTCGTGTTCAAAATACGAGGAGATGATAGTAATTCATGGGTGGTCACATTGCGGCGCTTCAAAGAGTTGGGACCACCGAGTTCAGGAAAGCGATCCCGATCATGGCGGAAACATGGGTCAAGCAAATTACCAAGATATTCGATGTCTTGGGATGCACGAAGGAACGAAAGTTCCATTCGCTACTTTTATGTTCCGTGGCGAGGCGGACATTCGGTGGGAATCATGAAGCGTACCCATTCAATTGACTCGGATGTCATGGAGACGTTTGAATGCAGTTCAATGACAAGTACTTCCACGAAAGTATTCATTATATGAAGGAAGTGGAGTTTATTAGACTAGAAGCGTAATAACATGACGGTGTCCCAAAGATCTGAGGCGAAGTTCGCGGAGTTATCCGAGTTTCACCTCATTTGGTGGAGAATGAGGAACGTATGACGCGAATGTTTCGAGAGGTTTGAAACCCGACATACGCCAAGATCTCATTTCTCATAAATTTTCTCTCTATTCGGATGTTGTCAATGAGGGCTCAGTTGTTAGAGCGAGATAACGAAAGTACGTTCAACCGAGGACCATAACCAGATCATATCGAAGATAGCGATCATCGAATAACGATAACCAAATGGAGAAAGAAGAATACTGGACAAAGGCGGTAACCACTCTGTGGTAATCGTGGCCATGAAAATAGAAGAAGCGAATCGGGAGGAGATTTTAAAAGAGGAGATTTAACAACGACCATGTGAAGACGCATATCTGGTAACAATTGGTTCTAAGGGAGGAGAACGACCACCGGTCGTATATGTTATAAATGCGGAAAGAGGACATATCACCAAACCGTCCACAACAGCTTTAAGGTATGCTATAATTGTGGAAAGGAAGGACATATCGCCGAGATTATGACGATATCGAAACCCACCAGTAAATGAATGGTGACTCAAAAGGATGTCCAAGAAAAGTCAAAGTCAACGATTCTCGGAAGAGCGTTTGTCGTGACCGGTTAAAATGCGAGAACCCGAACGAAGTTAGCACGGGTTAGTTAATTATAAATTCTTAAGTTTATACCTTACTAGATACTTGGTTACCCATTCTTTTATCTCTCTTGTTTTACGCTCAACGTTTGAACTTGACTACGGAGAAATTAGACTTTGACCTATTTATGGAGAATCCATTAGAGAAACTTTCATTACATCCGTTGTTTAAAAAATCTTGCTTGATTCAGTTGGCACTATCGCATTACACCATTAACCTTATTTCTATAGAGATATTTGTTTTTGATGTGATTTTAAGGTTAACTACTCATCATGCCAAAATTGATTGTTTTCGTAAGGTTGTTAGTTTTCATATTCCTAAGCAACCTGTTATTCAATTCAAGAATCAAACCATTGTAATCAAACATTTTCATATCAAGCCATGAAGTCGATCGTTTATTACTGGATGTCAAGTTTTCTTAGTCCATGTTATGGATTTGAATAAAGACACGCCGATTTGAATAATATTCTTGTTGTTATTGATTTTTCCGACGTATATTCTCAAGAATTTCTTGGTTTACTCCCAAAGACCGATATTAAATTTTGTATCGAATTTGAACCCTAAGATAAAACTCATTTCTAAAATCTCATATCGAATGGCTCTATTGAACTTCGTGAGTTAAAAATTCAACTATAGAATTTGGTACCGAGCCTTTATCTTGTGACTTCCTTTGTGGAATTCACCTAAGCTTTACTCTCTCTGTAGGGGACGTCATATTCGATGCGATAGTAAATCGATAGGTGTCAATGTGACGTCTTATCCAAGATTGGGATATGAGTCACGAGTTGAGAACAACCTAAGTCGAGAATCGAAATACGTAGCTTTCAAGCTTAGTTGGTTATTATCGGAGATTCGTTGGAGGATATTCTCGAATCGCTATTCCATTAACTTAGCTGACTCGAAAAGATACAAAATTCGAATGGAGCAAGGAATGTGGGAAGAGCTTCGAAGAACTCAAGAGGAGACTCATTTCAGCGTATGTTCTGACCATGCCATCCTGGAAAAGCGAACGTGGTAGCTGACGTGTTGAGTAGAAGATCGTTTACAAGTACGAGTACGATATTGTCAAAGACTCATTTCGTATAATATACAAATAATAGAGATGGAGATGAAAACTCTAGGTACCCACGTGATGATATACGAGTACATGATGATATACGAGTATAATCGACTTTAATCGATAAAGTTAAAGTTTATTCAAGCTTACACAACCTGAGTGATGAATTTGAAGAAGGAGGTGCAAGAAGTTGTTATTTTAAAAGCGAGAATCGGTGAGGTGAGGAAAGCTCAAACCTTCGATTTATTAATCCATTTGAAATTCTCGATCGAATAGGAACTGTGGCCTATAGACTCGTTTTACCACCAAGTATGACGCGTGTTCATAACGTTTTTCACGTATCGATGTTACATAAATATGTGGACGACCGAAACACGTCATTGAAAGTTAGAAACCCATTTACGAGATAGCCCAGAAGACTTAACGTCACGAGGAGGTACTGTCAAGATTTGTAGAGGAAAGAACATGACCTATGTATGTCAGAGGTTATACCATAAGTTAAAGTTTTGTGGAGAAACCATGCTATTGAGGAAATGACCGGGAGTTGGAAACGAAAAATGAAAGCGAGTATCTTTACCTTTTGAAACACCAGTACGACGTCAATTTCGAGGGAAAATTTCATAAGGAGGGGAGGTTGTAAGACCGAAATTTTTTTTAATAAAAGGAATTTCCTTTATTTATTATTTTGAAATAGTAAGGGTTGATTTGATTAATGTGGATAGTTAAGGGTTAAATACATAAATATTTCAAAATAAGCAAGTGGTTATAAAATATTCATTTTTGTCTGGGGAATATTCGTTTGGTCGTGGAATATTCGTCTCGCTTGTGGGAATATTCGTATGCGACAGTAGCAAATTATGTGTGGGCCCCATAACTTGAAAGCGATTGGATGAGGAAAACGACAAAGTTTGGGTGGTTATAAATAACGGCGTAGTTATTCTGGAATTAAGATTGTTGAATACCCTTGGTTAAAATACTGATGTCTGGCGTGGTTGCACAATAGCACACCAGTGTTACAGATATTGTTGAATTATTGATTCATACGTAAAGATGGCATTACTCAATAATTTTCCACGAAGAGTTCTTTGTTCAATATTTTATTTTATTGATTCAATAATTCTTTGCGTTGATATTTTATATTATAATTGTCAATTGTCACACGATTTTCCCATTATCGGATCAATAATTCATATTATTTGAATAATATTATTAGATAACATTATTGGCAATGTCTAGAAAGTTACATCTCTAAGGAGAGGTTTGGTCACCTAATTGCGCTATTAAGTAAGAGAGATCCTTATTGAAAGCCCCTCTTTCCCCGAGAACGACTGGTTGTCATAAATGTGATTACGTAATATTATTTGTGAATAATTAATTATTGATTCATATGATAAAGAAATATTTATTTTATGTGGATATAAATGATGGATTTATTTATGTGGTTATAAATGAAGAAATTTTGTTGAGGTGTTTTATCGAAGATATTTTATCGGATTGGAGGTATTAAAATCAAATCGGGGTTTTGAGATATATTGCATGGGGTTATAATTTTTAATCCGATCGTTGGATTGTGGTAATTTTGAGTATGTTATACATACATAAGTTGAGTATATGTCCACAAATTTTGAACCGTTAAAAATGCACGAATGATTTGTTGTGAATTTTAAGAGGTGTCGGATTCGAAATTAGGTTTATAATTGATTTTGGTGGAAAATTCTAGAATTGAGTGGGCCCCACTTGTGGTTGGTGAAAAAATGTGCTGAATTTTATTTCAAATGTGGTGGGTGGCAATAGTAGCGAGTAAAGCCATCAGTTGTGGTCAAGTCTGCTTTGGTATGCTAACATTTTCCTATAAATAGAGGGCTAAGTTAGAATTGAAAATCACACCGAAACAAAGTTTTCTCTCTTTCTCTCTATATTATTGAAATTATTTTGTGAGTATTTAGATACTTTGAGAGTTCTTTATTCATTACAAGTTTCATTCAAAGATCACTTGAGCCTTTCCTTTCAAGTCTTGATTCTTTGAGGTAAGGGATGTTATTTTCTTCTCAAATGATATTAATTCTTCATATCATTATCTTTGAAATATTGGTTGGTACTTTTTATCAAATTTGGAACTTTTTCATGCCTAGGGTTACTATTCATGAGTTACTATTCACGATTACTATTCATGAGTTACTATTCACGAGTTCTTATTCACGAGTACTATTAATGGAGCGTGAAGATGTTTTTTTGTGAATTTCTATCTTTGGGTGTCGAGTTACTATTCACGTATCTGGCCTTATTCACGTATCTGACCTATTCACGAATACGGCACTATTCATCGAAAAATGAAAATTTTTCTTTTCGTCTAAAATATCTATTACGGATACTAGCTTTGATTGTATCCATGTTTTGATCATTCTTGAATTTTACTTCATTATGATTATTTTTTTTTGAGGTATTTTTTTGGGCGTGGATAAAACCAAGTACGAATCCTTAATCCTTGTCATTTTGTTTCAATTGGATTCGTTTCTTTAAAAATATTTTTCATCATCCTCGGTCTTAAATGATGATATTATTGAATATCTTTGGCACGTGTAGTGCAAAGATGAATGATTTCTGAAGAATATCTTTGGCTTTGTAGTGCAAAAGATGAGCAGTGTTTAAATGAACATGACCGACCGATGAATATCTTTGGCCTTTAGTGCAAAGATGAGCAGTGTTGAGATGAACATGACCGATTGATGAATATCTTTGGCCTTTAGTGCAAAGATGAGCAGTGTTTGAGATGAACATGGCCGATTGATGAATATCTTTGCACTGTGAAGGCAAAAAGATGAATATTTGATTTGAGATGAATATTGATTGATGTTACGAGATAAAATATTGATGATGGTATTAAATTCATAGATTATAGTAGATTTCATTCTCTACGTAACTCTTACATGAATTATTATTTCACGCTAGAATATTGATCTCGAAACTTGTTGTCATTGTATTCTATCGATTTTTCCTGTTGGAGACTAACGATAATTTGTTGTATATTATCTTAGTCATAACATTCTTCTTTGGGCTAGTTGAGCTCACCCTTTTCCTTGTTGTTCCATTTTTCTTCTCGGGAGGCGAGAATGTAGCGAGTACTAGTCGGGGTATGGAATGAAGGTTCTAGAGAGAGTTGTTTAGTAGTCCTCACCATTATTGTAAAATAATGTATCAATAAATGTGATGAGGATTTATTTGAGTATAAATATTGTCTGAAAGATAATATTTGTATTTAAACTCACAGATTTTATTATTGTGATAATAAAGTTGTAGTTGTTTACGTACCATGTATTTGGCGACTCGAGAATGGGTTGGATGGAATGGACCTATTTTGGGGTAAATCACGGTTGGTATCGAGCTTAGGATATGATCTCTGGCGGAGATCGGGGAATAGAACTAGGAGGGAGAGGCGAGTAAATCCTTCGCTAGTAGTGTGTCTACCTAAGCTTATTTGTTAGTTAGTCGATATATAGGGATATTATGTGATTGATTTCCTTAATTAACCCTTGTTTTATGGCGATGATTTGAAATGTCGATTTGAGAATATTAATAGTGGAGTAAATGAGACCATGGAGATGCATAACAACTTGACGAGAGAGATACGTGCAACAGTGGCAATGTACCTCTTGTGAATAACACCATGAGCGAGATGATGAGCGAGGGGATGTTTAGAAGCTTTTGCGCAGTTCATGCAAAATCGACGAGGAGACTTCGTGTTCAAAATCTGAGGAGGAGATGATAGCAATTCACGGGTGGTCACGACCAAGCGATTCAAAGAGTTGGGACCACCGAGTGCAGGGAAAGCGGATCCGATCATGGCGGAAACATGGGTCAAACAAATTACCAAGATATTCGATGTCTTGGGATGCAAGAAGAACGAAAGTTCCATTCGCTACTTTTATGTTCCGTGGCGAAGCGATTCTTGGTGGGAATCGTGAAGCGTACCCATTCATTTTGCACTCGGCATATCGTGGGAGACGTTTGAAAGCAGTTCAATGACAAGTACTTCCACGAAAGTATTAAATCGTATGAAGGAAGTGGAGTTTATTAGACTAGAAGCGAGAATAACATGGCGGTGTCCCGATCTGGCGAAGTTCGCGGAGTTATCGAGTTGCACCTCATTTGGTGGAGAATGAGGAGCGTATGATGTGAATGTTTACGAGAGGTTTGAAACCCGACATACGTCGATATCTCATTTCTCATAAATTTTCTCTCTATTCGGATGTTGTCAGCGAGGCTCGATTGTTAGAAGCGAGATAACGAGTACGTTCAACCGAGGGGACCATAACCGAGGATCATATCGAAGATAGCGATCATCGAATAACGATAACCAATGGAGAAAGAAGAATACGGACAAAGGCGGTAACCACTTTCTGGTGGTAATCGTGGCCATGAAAATAGAAGAAGCGAATCGGGAGGAGATTTTAAAAGAGGAGATTTAACAACGCGACCATGTGAAGAGCGACGATCTGCGTACAATTGGTTCTAAGGGAGGAGAAATCACCACCGGTCATATGTTATAAATCACGGAAGAGGACATATATCACGATCCAAACCGCCCACAACAGATTTAAGGTATGCTATAATTGTGGAAAGGAAGGACATATCGCTCGAGATTATACGATATCGAAACCCTAGATCCAATGAATGGTGACTCAAAAGGATGTCCAAGAAAAGTCAAAGTCAACGATTCACGGAAGAGCGTTTGTCGTGGCCGGTCAAAATCGAGGAACCCGACGAAGTTAGCACGGGTTAGTTAATTATAAATTCTTGCGAAGTTTATACCTTACTGAATCTGGGTTCTACCCATTCTTTTATCTCTCTTGTTTGCGCTCAACGTTTGAACTTTACTGCGGAGAAATTAGACTTTAACCTATTTATGGAGAATCCATTAGGAGAAACTTTCATTACATCCGTTGTTTAAAAATCTTGCTTGATTCAGGTTAGCACTATCGCATTACCTGTTAACCTTATTTCTATAGAGATATTTGTTTTGATGTGATTTTAAGGTTAACTACTCATCATGCCAAAATTGATTGTTTTCGTAAGGTTGTTAGTTTTCATATTCCTAAGCAACTTTTATTATTGAATTCAAGCAATCAAACCATTGTAATCAAACATTTTCATATCAAGCCATGAAGTCGATTCGTTTATTACGGATGTCAAGTTTTCTTAGTCCATGTTATGGATTTGAATAAAGACACGTCGATTTGAATAATATTCTTGTTGTTATTGATTTTTCTGACGTATTTTACTGAAGAATTTCTTGGTTTACTCCCAAAGACGATATTAAATTTTGTATCGAATTTGAACCCGATGCAAAAACTCATTTCTAAAATCTCATATCGAATGGCTCTATTGAACTTCGGAGTTAAAAATTCAACTATAGAATTTGGTACTGAGCCTTTATCTTGTGACTTCCTTTGTGGAATTCACCTAAGCCGAACTCTCTGTAGGGGGCGTCATATTAGATGCGATAGTAAAGCCCGATAGGTGTCAATGTGACGTCTTATCCAAGATTGGGATATGAGTCACGATTGAGAACAACCTAAGTCGATGAATCGAAATCGTAGCTTTACTAGGCTTAGTTGGTTATTATCGGAGATTCGTTGGAGGATATTCTCGAATCGCTATTCCATTAACTTAGTGACTCGAAAAGATACAAAATTGAATGGAAGCAAGGAATGTGGGAAGAGCTTGAAGAACTCGAGAGAGACTCATTTCAACAGATATGTTACGACCATGCCATCCTGGAAAAGCGAGCGTGGTAGTGGCGTGTTGAGTAGAAGATCGTTTACAAAGTAATGAAAGTACGATATTGTCAAAGACTCATTTAAGTATAATATACAAATAATAGAGATGGAGATGAAAACTCTAGGTACCCATGATGATATCACTGAGTACGTGATGATATCTGAGTATAATCGACTTTAATCGATAAAGTTAAAGTTTATTCAAGCTACACAACTGGTGATGAATTTGAAGAAGGAGGTGCGAAAGTTGTTATTTTAAAAGCGAGAATCGGTGAGGTGAGGAAAGCTCAAACCTTCGATTTATTAATCCATTTGAAATTCTCGATCGAATAGGAACTGTGGCCTATAGACTCGTTTTACCACCAAGTATGACGCGTGTTCATAACATTTTTCACGTATCGATGTTACGTAAATATGTGGACGACCCGAAACACGTCATTGAGTTAGAACCGGACGAGATAGCCGAAGACTTAACGTACGAGGAGGTACCTGTCAAGATTTTGTAGAGGAAAGAACATGACCTATGTCTGAGGTTATACCATAAGTTAAAGTTTTGTGGAGAAACCATGCTTTATTGAGGAAATGACACGGGAGTTGGAAACGAAAATGAAAGCGAGGTATCTTTACCTTTTGAAACACCAGTATCGTCGTCAATTTTTAGGGCTGAAATTTCATAAGGAGGGAGGTTGTAAGACCAAAATTTTTTTAAATAAAAGGAATTTCCTTTATTTATTATTTTGAAATAGTAAGGGTTGATTTGATTAATGTGGATAGTTAAGGGTTAAATCGCAAATATTTCAAAATAAGCAAGTGGTTATAAAATATTCATTTTGTCGGGGAATATTCGTTTGGTCGTGGAATATTAAATCTTTACGTCGGGGAATATTAAATGTATTTGCCGGTACGACCGTGTGTGGGCCCCATAACGAAAGCGATTGGATGAGGAAAACGACAAAGTTTGGGTGGTTATAAATAGCGGCGTAGTTATTACAGATTAAGGCTTGTTGGAATACCCGGTGGTTAAAATACGATGTCTGGCGTGGTTGCAAGAGATAGCTTTACGGTATTACAGCAGTATTGTTGAATTATTGATTCATACGTAAGATGGCATTACTCAATAATTTTCCACGATGAATTCTTTATTCAATATTTTATTTTATTGATTCAATAATTCTTTGCGTTGATATTTTATATTATAATTGTCATCCTTTGCGGTATTTCCCATTATCGGATCAATAATTCATATTATTTGAATAATATTATTAGATAACATTATTGGCAATGTCTAGAAAGTTACATCTAAGGAGAGGTTTGGTCACCTAATTGCATGCGGCTAGTAAGGAGAGATCCTTATTGAAAGCCCCTCTTTCACAGGAGCGACTGGTTGTCATAAATGTGATTACGTAATATTATTTGTGAATAATTAATTATTGATTCATATGATAAAGAAATATTTATTTTATGTGGATATAAATGATGGATTTATTTATGTGGTTATAAATGAAGAAATTTTGTTGAGGTGTTTTATCAGTATTTTATCGGATTGGAGGTATTAAAAATCAAATCAGGGGTTTTGAGATATATTGCGGGGGTTATAATTTTTTAATCCGATCGTTGGATTGTGGTAATTTTTGAGTATGTTATACATACATAAGTTGAGTATATGTCCACAAATTTTGAACCGTTAAAAATGCACGAATGATTTGTTGTGAATTTTAAGAGGTGTGGGATTCTAAATTAGGTTTATAATTGATTTTGGTGGAAAATTCTAGAATTGAGTGGGCCCCACTTGTGGTTGGTGAAAAATGTGCTGAATTTTATTTCAAATGTGGTGGGTGGCAATAGTAGCCAGGTAAAGCCATCGGTGTGCTTGGTCGAGTCCGCCTTGGTAGGCTAACATTTTCCTATAAATAGAGGGCTAAGTTAGAATTGAAAATCACACCGAAACAAAGTTTTCTCTCTTTCTCTCTATATTATTGGCGTATTTTGTGAGTATTTAGATACTTTGAGAGTTCTTTATTATTCAAGACAAGTTTCATTCGGCATCACTTGACCTTTCCTTTCAAATCTTGATTCTTTGAGGTAAGGGATGTTATTTTCTTCTCAAATGATATTAATTCTTGATATCATTATCTTTGAAATATTGGTTGGTACTTTTTATCAAATTTGGAACTTTTTCATGTCGGGGTTACTATTCATGAGTTCTTATTCACGAGTTACTATTCATGAGTTACTATTCACGAGTTCTTATTCACGAGTACTATTCATGGAAGCGTGAAGATGTTTTTTTGTAGAATTTCTATCTTTGGGTGTCGAGTTACTATTCACGTGTCGGCCTTTATTCACGTATCTGACACTATTCACGAATACGGCACTATTCATCGAAAAATGAAAATTTTTCTTTTCGTCTAAAATATCTATTCTGGATACTAGCTTTGATTGTATCCATGTTTTGATCATTCTTGAATTTTACTTCATTATGATTATTTTTGAGGTATTTTTGGACGTGGATAAAACCAAGTACGAATCCTTAATCCTTGTCATTTTGTTTCACTGGATTCGTTTCTTTAAAAATATTTTTCATCATCCTCAGTCTTAAATGATGATATTATTGAATATCTTTGGCACTCAGTAGTGCAAAGATGAATGATTCTGAAGAATATCTTTGGCACAGTAGTGCAAAGATGAGCAGTGTTTAAATGAACATGGCCAGAAACATACGGCGATGAATATCTTTGGCCTTTAGTGCAAAGATGAGCAGTGTTGAGATGAACATGATGGATTGATGAATATCTTTGGCCTTTAGTGCAAAGATGAGCAGTGTTGAGATGAACATGGCCGATTGATGAATATCTTTGGCTGTAGTGCAAAAGATGAATATTTGATTTGAGATGAATATTGATTGATGTTACGAGGGATAAAATATTGATGATGGATTGTTAAATTCATAGATTATAGTAGATTTCATTCTCTACGTAACTCTTACATGAATTATTATTTCCGCTATGAATATTGATCTGAAACTTGTTATGCATTGTATTCTATCGTGATTTTTCCTGTTGGAGACTAACGATAATTTGTTGTATATTATCTTAGTCATAACATTCTTTCTTGGGCTAGTTGAGCTCACCCTTTTCCTTGTTGTTCCATTTTTCTTCTCGGGGAGGCGAGAATGTAGCGAGTACTAGTCGGGTATGGAATGAAGGTTCTAGAGAGAGTTGTTTAGTAGTCCTCACCATTATTGTAAAATAATGTATCAATAAATGTGATGAGGATTTATTTGAGTATAAATATTATCTAGAAGATAATATTTGTATTTAAACTCACGATTTTATTGTTGTGATAATAAAGTTGTAGTTGTTTACATACCATGTATTTGGCGACTTCGAATGGGTTGGATGGAATGGACCTATTTTGGGGTCGTCACACATGGCCCCATAACGGAAGCGATTGTATGAAAAAAAAGACAAATATAAGTGGTTTAAAAATAACTAAGGCGTGGTTATTCACAGATTATCTTTGTTAAAATACCCGTGGTTAAAACACACGATAGCACCAGATATTGCACCAATTATTGATTCTTACGTACGTGAAGGCACTACTCAATAATGGTTACTGATAATCTTTTCGATATTTTATTGAGTTAATAATTGCTTTGCGTTGATATTTTATATTCATTGTTGTTTGATAATTGTCATTACACGATATTTTCATTATTCAAGCAATAATTCATATTATCTGAATAATATTATTAGATAACATTATTGGCAATGTCTAGAAAGTTACATCTAAGGAGAGGTTTGGTCACCTAATTGCTTGTTGATGAAGAAAATTCTTATTGGAAAGCTCCTCTTTCTCTGGAAGCGCACGGTTTGTCGATATTGTGATTACGTAATATTATTTGTGAATAATTAATTATTGATTCATATGATGAGGAAAATATTGATTTTATGTGGATATAGATGGAGAAAATTTTAATGTGACAATTGTTGAAAATTGAAATTTTATCTTTTTCCGATAAAATAATTCATTTAAATATATTATTATATTTTAATAATATAATAATGGTGATATTTTTACAACAAATGTGGGATATAT
Source organism: Panax quinquefolius (assembly GCA_020205615.1). Classification (NCBI taxonomy): domain Eukaryota; kingdom Viridiplantae; phylum Streptophyta; class Magnoliopsida; order Apiales; family Araliaceae; genus Panax; species Panax quinquefolius. Next base: position 99,676,387 of record CM035166.1, on the reverse strand, counting down.
GAGTATCTGAGGAGGAAGAGTATTTTTGTTGCAATAAATGTTTAAAACATGTTAAACATGTTGGTGGACCCCATTTATTGACTGAAATTTGATTATAGCCTGTAAAATCGCCTGTTTGTGGATTTCGGTCAATTTCTATTTGGAATTTGAAAAAAATTTCTTCTGTAAAGTTGTAGAGAATTGAATTTCCTATAAAAACTCGCGAGATTCAAATTTTCTGATGAAAGGGCTATTTATTATGAATTATTGAAGTTCCGAAGTTCCGAAATAATTAATTTTTGGGAGTTTTAGTTAATTATTTTGAGAAAAACGTTTTTTGCAACTAAGTTGGCCTCACATGTGATTCAAATGGGCTGAGATCAGTTGTCTAAGGTGGGCTAAAGAAAATGTGAAAAAATATATTAATATTATATTCAATTTTACTGCTTTGGTGTTACAAAGCATTTTCTATAAATAGGGTGCTTAGGTTAGAATTGAAAAACACACAATGACTGAAGTTTCTCTCTATTTCTCTCTCGATATATTGAGCGTATTCTTGTGAGTATACTTTGAGTATTGTTAGACGGTGCAAGTTCCTTCAAAGACTATACCCAGGTATTCCAAATAGAAGTCTTAATCTTTCGAGGTAAGGGATGTTATTTTCTTCTCAAATGATATTATTTCTTCAATATCATTATCTTTGAAATATTGGTTGGAACTTTTATCAAATTTGGAACTTTTTCATATCGGGTTACTATTCACGAGTTCTTATTAACGAGTTACTATTCATGAGTTACTATTCACGAGTTCTTATTCACGAGTACTACTATTAAGTGAAGCGTGAAGATGTTTTTTGGGAAATTTCTATCTTTTGGTGTCGGAGTTACTATTCACGTATCGACACTATTCACGTATCTGACCTTATTCACGTATCGACACTTATTCATAGAAAAATAAAATTTCTTCTTTTGTCCAAAATATCTATTACGGATACTAGCTTTGATTGTATCCATGTTTTGATCATTCTTGAATTTTACACCACTATGATTATTTTTGAGGTATTTTTGAACATGGATAAAATAAAGTACTGAATCCTTAATCCTTAATCCTTGTCATTTTGTTTCCTTTGGATTCGTTTCTTTAAAAATATTTTCATCATCCTCGATCTTAAATGATGATATTATTGAATATATTTGGCACGTAGTGCAAAGATGAATGATTTACAAGAATATCTTTGGTAGTAGTGCAAAGATGAGCAGTGTTTAGATGAACATGACCAATCGATGAATATCTTTGGCACATAGTGCAAAGATGAATATTTGATTCGGATGTATATTGATTGATGTTCTGAGGGGATAAAAGATGAGCGATGAACTTTTAAATTCATACATAGAAGATAGTAGTTTGCATTCTCTACTTAACTCTTCTAATGAATTATTATTTCATTGCGAATATTGATTTAAAACTTCGTTGTCTATTGTATTCTATTAGATTTTTCCTGTTGAAGACTAACGATAATTTGTTGTATATTATCTTAGTCATAATATTCTTCTTTGGCTAGTTGAGCTCACCCTTTTCCTTGTTGTTCCATTTTTCTTCTCGGGAGGCGAGAATGTAGGGAGTACTTAGTTGGGGTATGGAATGAAGGTTCTAGAGAGAGTTGTTTAGTAGTCCTCACCATTTTTGTAAAATAATGTATCAATAATTATGATGGGGATTTATTTGCGTGTGAATATTGTCTAGATGGCAATATCTGTATTTAAACTCACAATTTATATGTTGTAATAATAAAGTTGTAGTTGTTTCTGTACCATGTATTGACAACTCAGAATGGGTGATGTATACCTATTTTGGGGGCGTCACAGACGAGGCACCCATTTTTAAGTCCTCGTAGACTGCACTTGCCAAGAAATTGAACGACCCAAGTGACGAGGCACCCATTTTTATGTCCTCGTGGTACTTTGCCAAGAAATTGGGCGACCCAGTGACGAGGGCACCGAGTGTTACACTTTATCATCAAAAGTGAATGAGGCACACGACTATAAGCCCTCGGACAGAAAAGTTATACTTTCAACTTTAATAAAAGTAATTGAGGCGCCTGAGTATAAGCCCTCAACCCCAAAAAAAGTTACACTTTATCTCTAAAAGTGGTGAACGTTATGCTTTCACCGACAAAAGCAAGATTTATTATATGAAACGTTATGCTTTTTCGTTAAAAGCAATTTTATTATCAATAAATTGACAAACTTTCACTTATACTTGAACATTTTTTTTTACAATTTCTAAAAAAAAACAAAACAAAACAAAGAAAAGTATAGATTCAAGTGTTAGTTTGTATGAAATAAATGTACATGATTTCCTGATACAGAAAATGAAAAGAACTATGAAAGTTCATGATCCAAAGGTCATGACCTATCGAATTGAAGATAGAGGAATACCTAAAGCTTGATCTTCGAGGCTATCAGCAGGTCTTCGAGGCCCTCAACAGGTCTTCGAGGCTATCAGTAGATCTTCAAGGCTATTATCATGTCCTTGATGCTATCGAGCCTTGAAGCTATCAATGAGTCTTGAGGCTATCGGCCAGGACTTGAGGCCCTCGATGGGTCTTCGAGGCTATCGATAGATCTTCAAGGCTATTATTAGGTCTTCGATGCTATCAGGCCTTCGAAGCTATCAGCAGGTCTTCGAGGCTATCAGCAGGTCTTCGAGGCTATGAGGACTTCGAAGGTATCAGGCCTTCAAGAAATGTTTGGTTCTAAATGACTTCTTGATTCCAAATGAAAGAGAAATTTCAAGAGATGGTAAAAAAAGATTAGATCGAAGATTTATAAAAATATCCCAGGAGAGCTCCTCTAAGGCACCTTACTCTAGGTCTCTCTCTCTATAGAGGTTCCCTCTCCTAGGACTTTTGTTTTTGAGGATTGCAAAACATCAAGCCCCGCGAAGTGTTCAGACGCTAGAATCAAGACTTCAACACTTACAATATTTTGCGCGATCATCTCACCAAAGGCGTGACTCACGTGCAGGGGGCAAATACTTACCGATAGATGACATAGACATCCTCTAGTGTAAAAGTGCATTCACCCCAAGCGGTGATGAATATTTAGATAGAAGAACACCATGGTCCTATTGGATACGAATGTTCCAACATAGCTGGATGCAAGAAGAATGCCAGCTATCCACATAATCAGCATTCCCAAATAGCTAGTCTGTAAGACCCCAGCTTTTATAAATAAAGATGAATTTTTCTATAAATATTATTTTTGAATATTATGGAATAAATTTGAGATAATGTTATAGTTGTGGGTAATATTTATAAATTTTGCAAAAGTATGCAAGTTGTTATAAAATATTACGTTTGGTGGGGAATATTCTTTTTGTTAGGGAATATTAAATACAATGGCTCAATCATTGGTGGACCCCACAATGTAATTATTATCGGATTGAAAAAACGACAAAAATATTTTATAAAAATAACAGTGGGAGGTGTTACCGTTAAAAGCTGCTGAACTACCCTTGGTAAAAGTATGCGATGTCTGGCGTAGTTGCATAGTAGCACACGGTATTGATTATTGATGCTTACGTGAGAAGTCACTTCAATTTATGCTCAATTATTACTACGATAATTCTTTGCATCATATCTCTTATATTATTGATTCAATTATTGTCACAAGATCATCTGTACATATATATGTTATAGTATTAAATCAATAATTGAGACGACAAGTTATAAATGATTAATAATTGTTGAAAGATTAAATATGTGTTGATGAAAAAAAATGATTTGTGGTAAGTTTGATTATTTTATGGGGGCTCATATGTCATCATCTAAGAGTCTCTTCGTCGATAGTAATTACCTTCGTCGATAGTAATTACCCTTGTGAATAGTATTTACCTTCGTCGATAGTAATTACCCTTGTGAATAGTATTTACCTTCGTCAATAGTATTTACCTTCGTTAATAGTAATTACCTTTACCAGACGTCGAACCACTTGTCGTTTCACATTACTGAGCGTCCGAACCACTTGTCGTTTCACATTACAAAAGGTCAAACCCGATCGTCGAGCCACTTGCCTTTTCACAGGCGGTCTTAAGCTAGAAATCTTCTATAAATAGAGGCCTGAGGGCTTCATTATTTTTCACGAATTCATTCAAAGCTATAGAGAGAAAAGTATAGAGAGAATAAGAGAAAAGAAGAAGAGTATTTTGTTACTACTGCTTTGCGATATTCAATCTCCTACCAAATGTAAGGGTGTTATTCTTTCTTATTCATGAAGAGAACTGTTGTTATTCCATTGCTTATTATTACATTGGAATAACTTTTGTATCTGTGATTTTACCTATACTTGGTGACATTCTTCTATTATTACATTGGAACATCACATGCATGTGTTTTACACCTTGACCGGTTTCCGCCTTTATTATTATTACATTGGAACATCACATCTGCGTGTTTTACACCTACTGGTTCCGTCTTTATTATTATTACATTGGAACATCACATGCATGTGTTTTACACCGGACTGGTTAAAATCTTTATTATTATTTTGTTGGAACATCACATGCATGTGTTTTACTGTAGGACTGGTTCCATTCTTTATTATTCTGTTGGAACATCACATGCATGCATGCGTTTTACGCCGGGACTGATTTAGATTATTTATTATTCATTGGAATAACTTTTGCTGTCGTCTTGATCTATCGCATGCATGGTGATTTCTTTTGTTATTTTATTCTTTATTATACCCAGTTGGTTAAAACTTTGACTTATACTCCATAAAATTAGTGGAATATCTTTGATATTTGCGTTTTCATCGATATCTTTTCATGGAAATATTCTTCCGATCATTCTTGAATTTTACTCTACAAAATAGTATCATGTTGATAATTTGGGCGTTAATAATTCTGGATAAAATAATTCTTGAACTTGTTTTATTGAATTCTTATATCATTGTCATCATCCTCATGTTTTATATTATGTTGAAAGTCATCATGGCACAGTAGTGCATAGATGGACTTGGTATGATTATGACCGAGAGACTATTGATTGTAATCATGGTAGTAATGTTACAAATGATGTGATAAAAATCCTCGATGGTAGTAGTGCATTGATGGATGATTGTTGGCATGATCATGACCATTAATGAATACACAAATATTCTTAGCAGTAGTGCATGAATAATTGTGGTCGTGATCTTAAAGAATATCCTTGGTAGTAGTGCGGGGGTGATTCGATGATGTGGAATATTTATTAAAAGTGAGTCTCAAATATATAACAATGATGAAAAAAACTTTTAAAACCTAAAAGATAGTAGACTTTATTTTCTACTTGACTCTTTTAATGGATTACGTATTCATTGCTGAGCTTAAACCGGTTGTGCTATTGTATTTTATCGGTTTAACATTGTTGAAGACTATTGATAATTTATTACGCATTATCTTAGTCATAATATTTCTTCTTGGGCTAGTTGAGCACACCTTTCTTTCACCGTTCTCTTGAGAAATGAGAATATAGGCGGGGCGAGTCGGGGAAACGAGTGATGGTCCTGAAGATAACATTAGTAGTCCTCACTATTCTGTGAAATAGTGTGATAATAATTGTAATGAGGACTTTTTGTTTGAGTTTGTATAATATCTAGTAGGCGATATTTGTATTTAAACTCACACGATTTATGTCGTATTGTACCTACGCAGATTATGTTAATAAGTTGTATTTAAATTCTGTACCATGTAAGTGGCGACCCAAGATGGGTGATGTATACCTAATTTTGGGGGCGTCACATAGTCGATCCAATGTTGCTATTCTTGAAGGTGGTTAGATGAATCAGATAAGAAGTCATCCCAACTTCCACAAGCCGTTGGATATAGAAACAAGCCTTCCTTCTATGGTGGAGGAAACGTTGTACGGGTATAAGTTTGGACTTGCTTCCAAAAGACGACGAAAAGACCAAAGGAGGGGAGCCATTTCCCAATCATTGAGAAACGGGGCCTCCTTGGTTGTTCCCAAGTCTGCAGAATGTTCAACAGGTAGGGCCTGCTATTCTTAAAGGTGTTTAGATGAATCAGACAAGAAGTCATCCCAACTTCCACAAGCCGCTGCATATAGAAACAAGCCTTTCTTCTCTGGCAGAGGAAGAGTTGTACGATCATAAGTCTGGACCTGCGCTCTTCCAAAAGACGTCGAAAAGACCAAAGGAGGGGAGCCCTTCCCCAATCATTGAGAAACGGGGCCTCCTTGGTTGTTCTCTTCATCCTTCGGCCATATAGGCTTCGGCCCCCTAGGGTTCAGCCATGTAGGCTTCGCCCACCTAGGGGTTGTTCCCTTTAGCCTATAGGGTTCGACTCCTATAGGGTTCTGCCACCACCTAGGGGTTGTCTCCTTCAAAAAAAAAAAAAAAGTTCTAAGGTTCGGCCCTAGGGTTCGGCGCCCTATAGGGTTCGACTCCTATAGGGTTCGGCCACCACCTAGGGGCTGTCTCCTTCAACAACAAAGAACATAGGGTTCAGCACCTCCCTATAGGGTTCGGCCCCTATAGGGCCTTACAATTGGATCTGCAGCTCTTGTAAATATGGATGGGTATTGTAAAATGGCCAACATTCAAAAAAAAAAAAGTTTTTGAATCACGAAATATTGAATCATCATGACATGCTGCCAAATGTTGCCTCATTTTGTATTATAATTGATGGGCTTAGGAAAGTAGGTGAATTAGCGTACTTTACAAAATTATTTGATTGGAGGCATGTGGTTTCTTTCTTGAAATGAATACATTTGGGGTCCTCCCAAATTGGTGGTTGATCACAATACTTTAATTGATGGAGTCTTGTGAAGAAGGTAATATGGAGAAGGCTTCAAAGTTTTGTTTGAACATGATGGAAAAGGGTATTGAACCAAATATCATATACGACTTGAATGGGTTCTTTCTTATGGCAAATAAAAGTTGCACCCAATTAAATGTAACGACAAAAGAACTTTCTACTTGGGTTGGATGCAAGACATGCTCATCGACTCCCTACTTCTCGAAAGAAGATAAGTAAAGGTTTTATTTGTTTTTTTTTAAAAAAAAAGATTTTATTTTATTTATTTTTTGAAAAAATAAAATAAAATAAGATTTTATTTTATTTCATTTCATTTTCAAAAAATAATAATAATAATAATAATAATAATAATAATAATAATAAGATTTGATTAGATTTTTCAAATTAAGAAAGATTTGATTTGATTCCCAAAACAAAGAAAGTTTTAATTTTCAAAATAAAATTAAGATTTTATTTTATTTTGAAAATAAAATATTTGATTTGATAAAAAGGAATGACTTGGTGTATCAAAATAAAGATTTTTTATTAGGAAGATTATTGTATATATATATATATATATATATATATATATATATATATAATATATATAAGCTGGATTGGATTCTATATATAATTGTGTTTTGAATCACTTGTGTTGAAATATTGCATTTTAAACCAAAATAGTAAGATATCTATTTTTTTTATTCTTTTAATTACTACTAGTTATCCCCACCGGTAAACTTCACTCTCACATTAGTCCTTATATGTGTCATGGAAGAATATCATAATAATTATAATTCTTTCTCTCTCTATATATATATGTAAGATCCTATGGGTTTTAATTATAAATATATCATATGGTTGACTATTACTTTTACAAAAGTCAATCAATTATGCATATATATAGATTATAAAACAATATTTTATATATTAGGTAACTATGAAGCTATTAAATTGTAGTCTTGGCAATTGTAGAATAGTAATATTGATTCATTATATCACTCATTATATTATATTACATATACTGATTGGGATGTTTCAAAAAAAAATATTATTATTGAAACAAATATCCTATTTTTTTTTAAAATAGGAATGTTTTGATTTTATTTCCAAAATCTTTGAAAGGATTTGATTTTTAAAAATAAAATAAGATTTTATTTGTTAATATATAATTTAATTTATCTTGATTTTGTTTCAAGGAAATAAATATTAGGCAAGATACAGAAAGATTTCAGAAGATTTTTTAATATGTCCAAAGAAGAGCCTTGCTAGGTCTTGCCTTCCTAGGGTTTAACTCTAAGGGTTTGGCTTCCTAGGAGTTCCCTCTTCTAGGACCATTGTCTTCAAGACCTGTAAAGTGAAAGCCCGCAAAATCGTTCAAAGGCTTGCAGTTTTCTTGCACGATCGTCTATTTGGAAATGCGACTCTCGCGCAGGGGGCAAATGTGGGCCCAAGTGTAAAATTAGGGTTCCACTACCTCATTAAATGTGCAAATTAGAGTTCGCATAACCTAATTAAATGAAAACGAATAAGTCAGAAATAAAGGGCTAGACCCGGGAGAAACCTCGACGTGTCCCGAGGCAGAAGAGTCGTGGAGGCGGCACATTTTGGGATTTGATTGAGGGATTGGATTGGTGGCTAGAAGGACAGGGCAATATGGGCATTACTCTGATGACTAAAGGGTATTTCTAGAAATTTTCTGAAAGCATGTGCCTGGCACATGACCACTTTTCAGGAAACCCTATAAATACCTCTTCCATTCCAATGGGAAAGGGGACCTCTCTCCAGACACATGACTCAGACTCTTTTGGTGACTTAATGCTTGGATATTCCACCTAAAAGCACTAAAAAGGGTTTGGGGACACTCGCTCTCAACTCAAAGGACTCTTTTGGTAGCTTAAGGCTTGGATATTCCACCTAAAAGCACTAACAAGATTCGAACACTCTCTCAACTCGAAGAACTGAAGAAGGCTCTTGGAATCCCAATAATCCTAACACGGTTTCCAGATCCTAAGGGTTCTGCCACGCGTCGTTGGAGTAATCGCACACCTGTCGTTCTCCCCTCTACAATCAATCAATCAATTCCGTATTCTTCGTTGATTTCTCTCCTCCTCAGCCAACACGAAACCCTAAACAAGCAAGGCGCGATTTCCTTGCCCACATTTATTTTTCCAAAATTATCAGTCATGAGAAAATGTTATAGATGAGAGAGAGAATATGAGATAAATATGATAATTATAGGAATTTAAATGTATTATAGACGATTGATATTATATTTAATATTATACAATCGTAATTTTTTTAATTTTTGTGTACAATTCTAGAACGTTATAAATTATGGGACGGAAGAGTCCCCTTTAGTGAACAACTTTTTGGGTTCATTACCATTATATACCATTACCTTAATTTCTTAGTCCTCTCTTCTCGGGACAAATTTTCATTTTGGAAGGTATGATTTTGACCATTAGTAGACTCTTCCGAAGGGCATTTTAGTCATTAAACAAGTAGCCGACACATGGTTTGGTATGGAGTATATGGACGGCAGTAGAGTTGGTGAAAAGGACACGATGTGCACACACAACAAACTATTCTCTCAAATTAAAAACAGGTCGGTGGTCTTATGGGTAATTTTATAATTTCACTTCCCACCTGAGGCTAACTCGCATTCTATTTTTGAGTAAGTCTATTATCACATAAAACCGTTCACATAGCGTTCACGTATATTCATATGTATATTTTGATGACTCACGTAACTTACTCTGTACGTGGACCATCAAAATATGTATGTGAGTGTGTATGAACGATTTTAGTAAACTTTTTTTTTCTATTTTTTCTTCTTTGGGGGAATAAAACAAGGTTCTGCTTTTCAACCAAGCCCAAAAGGCTAACGTGCGCACTTGTGGTGTTTATTTATTCCGTACGTACGTAGCTGGATTTGCATGGAAGTTAACCCTAAAAGAACAGGCAAGTGATCATTTCCATCAAACATGGCGCACCCTAGCTAGAATTCAAGTAGAGAAAAATCAACGTGGAATTCCAATTTCTGTACAAAGTTGGACACTACTCTTAATCTTCCAGCTCGTCTCACAGCTTGTTCTTTCTTTTTTATTACTGTATTATAACTGCATATATAAAAATTAATCTATGGAATGGAATGAGACCGTACGTAAATGAGACAGAGTTCATTGTGTTTGGCTGGTAAAAAAAATGTTGTGTATGTACAATTTTTTTTAATTATAGATAGATGGTGTACCACAGCTCGTACATACCTAGCTAACTAGGCCATTGACTTTTTGAGGACCCTCCTTGCAGTAGCTCTAAATGGACATGTAGAGCTAACAAAACCATTCACCAAGTGTAAATAAGTCTTTAAATCGTGACAAGTGGCGACGTTCATGTCACTTAGGTATGGCGAGTTCCGGCTACTGAGTCGGAGCTCCCGTCCAATATCTGCGTACACCCATTGGGTGTCTTGAAAGTGCTTTTTTACCCATGTAGGAAGGTAATTCATTGTACTTGGAGTGTACTTGTTATTGGGTTTTGGACTGGGCTTGTTTTCGTTGATGACAAAGCCGGGTACTTTTGTAATTAGGTCATCTGAATTTACAATTCGCAACACTTTTGTGCCTTGTTTTTCTAGCCGGCGTCGGAAGCTCCGGTTGCCAACCCTTGGACCGCCGAAGGACATGACGGTGACAAGGGGTGCACAGTTGAAGAATGTCTTTATATCGTACGCAGCGAGGGTGGCTAGGGCAGCACCGAGCGAATGTCCGGTAATGGTCAAGCTCAAAGGTTCATTACCGTATATTTGAAGAATCCGACCAATTTCTTCTCTCACTAAATACTGTAAACTCGGGCATTTTGCAGTGCCCGAAGTGTATAAACTCAAGAATCCACTTTCCACCATTGGTTCATCAGCATCTGGTCGTTCAGTGCTTACGACCGGAGTTAGAGTGGCTCGTAAATTCTCGAACCACTCTAAACATGTAGTAGTGCCACGTAAAGCTATGACAATGTCTCGACGTCCGAGCCTATCAATTTCCTCCTTGTCATTGCACGCTGCCACGTAACCAATCCAACTAGATTGTGTCCCAACCCAACTCGAACCCTTTTCAATCCAACGTGGCAGACGAATACCTGACGTGGCACGCAAATACTTCGTGACCCGGTAACCGGATTCCGGCAAGCCGGACCGGTCAAGAAACGAGCTTTTAGGGAACCGGCAAGAAGCATAAGAAGGAGATGAGGGATCAAAATCAAAAGCTTGATAAGAAGCTTCAACAAAATGACCATATCTTATGATTTCTTGGCGCAATTGATCATCAAGTGGGTCCAACAAACCCTCCCAATTCTTCACTCCTTGGTACTCTCTCCACTTCTGGCTAAGCCTCACCGGCTCAAACCCATTTGACGACGCCTGCGGCATTGCTGAGGTGACGTCGACGGATTCTACAAGCAACCGTTCCCAGTTTCTTGCAGCTTTAGACATAGATAATTGAGTAGTACTACTGGTGCAGCACCGGAATGGTACGTGCGGTGCAACTGCGGCCGTGCATGGCCGTACAGGTCTAATAGAAAGCTTCATTTTCTAGTGTTTTTTTTAAAATAAAAATAAAAAATAAAAAAATGTAACACTAATTTGTTGTGTTTTGATATATTTTCTCTCACTAATTAATCACTAGGCGAATAACACTTGATAATATGACATAAAAATGTTGGAGCTATGGGGTTTTATAGGTGGAAAACTGTGTGTTTTTGTATGTGTATTTTTTATTTTACATTTTTCGCACACAAGTATGTACGGATATATGGATTGACTATAAAATTTATATAGGTACATAATACATAGGGTTGGTGGGGACAAAAGACTATAACTAGAAAATCTGTACTATTGTGGTGGGGCCAACTGATTTTAGTGATGGATAAAAATGATTGGCTTTCGGGCTTTATACAAGTCACATCGGACGGTCCACATCCAATCTACTGGCCGGAGATCGAGCATTGACCTGGCCGAAATTTTGATGTAGTCTGTTTTAAATATTGACTTACACGTGTAGTGTGTTTTAAATATTATAATGTACTCAATTATAATGGTAATATAAAAAATAAATTTATATATACTAATGTTATGTTTGAATGGAAAGAATAAAGTATCGAATCCAGTCTAATGTTTGTTTTAAACAAATAATTTTATTTAAATATTATATTATTGGTTGAAAATACTAAAATATCCACATTACTATCAACACCAACACATTAATAACTCAAATAACATTTAATTAATCACAACAAATATTGGATAATCTTATTAACGTTAAATAAATTATTAAATAATTTAATTAACATTAAATAGAATCTCTATGGCAAATGCCAATTACCAAATAAATATAAACAAAAAATAAGAATGGAAAACTAAGGGAGGTTGTATTAAATTAAGATTTTTAAAGATTTTTTTTAAGTGACAAACTTTTGTAGAGTTTATAAATTTTAATGACTTTTAAAGACTTTTTTAAAATGACTTTTATAGACTCCGTGAAATAAGTGACAGACTTTAATTATAGACTTTTTACCTAGATTTTGATAGACTTTTGTATACTTCTAATATATCTTGCGGCTTATATTAATTGTTAATTAGCCCATGGGTACAGTCTCTCCCTCTTTTTTCATGAACTAGAGGAAATCTCATTATTTCATTAAATTATTGTGGCATGAGATTTAATATATGTTGAAAGCATTCATATTATTCTACTCATTTCATGATAAATTTGGATACTCGAATACGAATAAAACTTTAGAAGCTACAGACGCAACACAAAAATTAAGCTCACTTTTCATTGAACTATATATAATATATATGCGTACGTTTTTTTAGTACGAGTATCAAACTCTGTTTTTCACAAAATAATATGACATTGAAAATCTATATGATCAAAAGTCGCAAAACTTCATACATGTGAGTAAATTGCCACCAAGTTATAGAAAATTTACCAGAGAGATTTTTAGTCGTCGGTATGCCACAGACAAAATTGTCAAAGAAATTTTATTTTTCTTAAAATTATTAATAGTTGTTAGTGAACCAAAATTGACCGTTAAAAAAATAATTATGCGCCTTTTTAATTTATTTATGATGTTAGAAATTAATTAATTAAAATGCTACATAACTAATTTTTTAATAGTAGATCGTTGTCATCTTTTAACAAATTTTTTTAATTTTGACGAGTTTTAGAATTTATCAAGATTCGTATATATCATATACTATATCTATATAATATAAAATATATATAATATAATATTAAAAATCAAAATTTCTTTGCTTGATTTTTCATAGTCATAACGAGATATTCCTATAATAAAAGTTTGTATAATTTATCTAATTTTTAATAAATTTAGTAAAAAAAAAATTAAAACGGTTTATAATTTTAATAATTATATTTTCTAAAATTAGATTAATTTATATTCGATCATTTTAAGTTAAAAATTTATCAAAGAGTTTTGCGACTTTTGAATTTTCCGTAAAATCTCTCTGGCAATTTCTTTACTGGTGATTTAAATTTCCATATTTGTGTTTAATAATTTGAAGTCTTTAGAAGTCTTTAGAGATGAAGTCAGACTTTGGATATGGGTTGATAGTTATAACTTTTCTTCTAAAGTCGGTCAAACTCTGCAATTTGATAGAAATCTGAAAATTTTATGACCTTTTGAATACCAAAATACTTTTATAGACTTTATTAAATTCTCAATTTAATACCATATAACTTTTAAAGATATTACAAAAGTTGTAATTGATATTACAAAAGTTTATAATTGAATACTTGATTAATATTTTTTTAAATTCTTTAAATGTCTCCTAAATGATTGAATATAACCAAATTTTAAAATTCCTTTTATTAGAATATATATATATATAAATGTATTTCTTAGTATCAAACTTTTCTTTTACCCCAATTATTTGTTTTACTTACTTAAATTCCTTTTATTAGTATATATATACTATTATGATGAACAAATTATTCTGAATAAAATTTATTTGGTCTTAAACTTTAAATAGCAACCCCAATGTCAATCTTTAAAGTTTATATAACGATATAGCGATATATATATATTTATTTTAATCAAACAAACGTATATATAATATATAATAATTATGCATATATAATTATCCCTGAAAAGAATATATTATAAGTATGTCTTACTTTATGAAATGAATTTAATTATCTAGTATTTTCTTTTTACCAGGGAACGTACAAATTAATACATGATATATCAATGCACGTAAAAATATATATGTTGAAGATGAGTTGGGAGAAAGGAGGTAGTAAGACAGTCCTCTTTCATAGGAGGAGTAATATAATTAGGCAAGAGAGCCAATTAAAGAAAAATAAACGAGTTAAATGTTTGGTGATATATATTGAATTTTAGAAATTCTGAAAATGCATGCTATATTTGTAGAGTCTGATGAACATCTTTGTAGTGCGTTGAAGCATCTTTTCTCAATCGGATCGAATATATAGATCGGAGCAAACAATGATATATGGAAACCTAGCTAGCCACATGCAAGTCATGATGATAATATATATATATATATATATATATATATATATATATATATATATAATTCACTTCTTCAAGCGACGGCTATAGCGACGAGTTCAATCTGTCATTATAGCATAGAAAATCGACGCTTATAGCTATATGGTGACGGTTCGTACTGTCGCTATAAATTCAAAACAACCAAACGAACCGTCATCATTTATGTCGAATCGCTTTGATTCGTTTTTTTAATCTTGTTGGAGAAATTTTATATATTTATATATATATATATATATATATATATATATATATAACTCACACGGGGGTTTCTTTTTTGAATAAATATCAAGGAAAAAGATGCATGTGAGCTTAAAAAATCACGCATGAAGTTAAAGCTAAAATGATTTTACAAATGATTGAGCAGTTAGGTGTACTATTGTATTTGATTTTTAAATCATCTTTATTTTTGGCCAATGGAGTGGAACATTATTTGTAGTACTTCGCTAACTTGGTTTTACACATCACTCCAGATACTTGAATACATTACATATTTTTTGTCCATTCATATATATATATATATATATATATATATATATATATATATATAATAAAAGAAAAAGTATTAAAACTCAAAAGTCATTGCAAATTGTGACAAATTCAAAAGGTATGTATGAATTACAAAACAAAGGAATTAGAAGTGCATGTATGTATATATATTAGGGGTGAGTATGTTGCGGTTTGAAGTCTAAATCACATCTGAAATCGTTTAGGTGTGGTTTAATAAATTCAAAATCGCACATGAAACCGCTTGTGATCGGTGTGATGCGATTTTAAACTGTGCGGTGCGATTTCGGTTCTAAAACAATTGAAACAATAAAATTTTATGCAATTTATAAAAAGGCCAAAAGAATCAATATTCATATAAATTATTTCTTTTGAGAAAGGGAAACAGATAATTAACTCACCATATGTACTCTAAAACTCATAATTCATTCATAATAAGTCTTCAGCTGCCAACCAAAATAACCAACCTTCTTTCCATAGGCTATTTCTGAAGGATTTGAGCATTCTTTAAGAGAATTTAGTGAGGTTGAGACAACAACAATCTCAAGTCTCAACTCCACTAGATAATGTTCCCTTATACATAGTATAGAAAACATGAGTTTTAATTATGTTGCTAAAATCCTCGCAAGTTGTTTCTAGCTCAGTCTAGTTCAGCTTGAGTATAGACTCTCCTTGTACTCCATCTGTCCCTGCATATATACACACACATACATAGTGCGGTTTCGATTTTATGCGTATAGTTTTGGCTAGTAATTAAATCGAAACCGTAAATTTAGTTTTTCAACTCACCTAAAACCGCTACATACGTCGGCGCGAAGTGAAGTCGGCTAAATTTTCGATTAGGTAAATTATTCTTGAGTTACAAATAATTTAGCGGGGTTAAAGGGCCTAAGCCCCCCGAAATTTTTTTTTAATACTTTATATTTACGAGTATATATATATATACACTATATTGACTCATAATAGATTTTTTTAATCACAACTGTTCATAAGTAAGTAATTCATTATTTATTTTTAAAAATAATATATTATTATTTAGTTTAAAATATTATAGGGAGATATATATATTGAGAGGATATGAGTCATATGTGGTTAAAATTTGATTGACAAAGTTATAAATTTTTAATTTGACCCTGTATAATAGAAAATTAATAAAATTTTAGTGGGGGCAATTTATATATAATACTTAAAATTTTTAAAATTTACCTTACATTATAAAGCAATTTTTTTTTTTTTTTTAGGTTGGGCGATTGCCCTATACAATATTATATGTAATGGCCCATGTGACGTCGAAACAGATTAGTGCGGTTTTAATTAGTGCAATTTTTATGATTTTTAATGCGATTTTCAATTCTAATTTGATTACTTGCTCAGTCATAATATATATCATATTATTTTATTTCGCTATTTGTTTCACAATTGTGAGAGGTCATCTTTTATCCACCTAGGATTGATATTAAATGAAGGAAATAATTGTACCATTGACAAGGTACTTGAAAGTCTTTGTTTATAGTGATAAAAGTAGTGTCAACATATTACTATATTATACTCTCTTCATTTCTAAATAAGTGATATTTTAGGAAATTTAAATTTTTTTTAATATATTTGACGTTAACAAATTTTTATAAAGTATTAATTATAATTTTTCATCTATTGCCCTTAATTATCTTTCTATCTCATTTATCTAGGCAATTTTATACATATTTTTTTAATTAATGCAAGGATAATTGTGATACTCCCTTCGTTCCTTAATATAGGTCGTTTTAGAGTTATGCACAAGTATTAAGAAAATGATTGTAAAACATTAAATATACTATGCATTGTCTATATTGCCTTTGTATTGAAAAAAGAGTGTTATTTATTGGATAAAAAATAGTAAGAGAACCAAAGTTATATTTAATACTTGAGGTAATATGGAAAACTAAGCAATTAATGCTTACTTGAAATTCTCAAACGACTTATATTTAAGAACAAAAATATTTATCTAAAACGACTTATATTAAGGAACGGAGTGAAACCTAATACTCCCTTCGTCCTTATTTAAATGACGTTTTAGAGATGGACACGAGAATTAAGATAATGATTGAAAAGCATTAAATATAGTACTCAATAGTCTATAATACCCTTAAATCATTAATTTATCATAGCACAATAAGAGTTTAAAGTACCAAAAAAATAGGTAGAGTAATGAGGGATAATTTTGAAAAAATTATCATTAATTCTTCTAGATTTGAACAAACGTCAATTAATTGGTAACAAATAAAAAACTCTAAAACGTCATTTAAATAGAGGACGGAGAGAGTACATATCAAATTCACTAATAGATTTAGAGTAATAAATGACTTTCTTAATAAGTGTGAAATCCTCTAAAATGTAACTTATTTAGGAATAGGGAGAGTAATAAAGAGTTGGCATAAAGGTAAGATTCGTTCTTTTAGACCAATGTATTCGTGAGTCATGTTACTTATGACGACAAATTTATAATTATAATAAATGTTAATGCACTATTATTTTATATTAAATTTGACGTACATATGTATCATTTTCCTATATGTATTATGTTAACATGCAAATAATAATTTATTTATTTTTTTGCATAGTTAACAAGCTCAACAATAAAATGTAAAAAAAAAAAAAAACAAGACTAAGGGGCTTGTATCCTTGCTAATACCTCTAGAAGGTCATATATGGTTCCATTATTAATTGAGTAAGAACCAAAAGAGATGGCCCTCTTCAATTATTTGAGTGGTGAGAAACCGTAAAGAATTATTAAATCTCTAAATACTTTCGGTACTGATATATCTCTCACAATTGGCAATAACCCTGCTGAATTGCTCAATAAGTACTGAGCCAGTTTATTTTATTATTATTTATTTTTAATAAACAAAGAAATTACCTATACTATTATAAACTAAGGAATTCAATACTTATACGTACATTAATAACACACGTACAAGTAAAATTTTATAGTGTAAATTCGTGTATGGTCGGAGGCGGATTTAGAATCCGTTTTTAATATGGGTGGATTTTTTTAATCGAGAATTTGAATACATTATATAGTCGTGTATTTAGTTTTTTTGTGTAATAGTAGTTTAAGTTTTTCTTCTCTCTATAAGTTTAAGTTTATCAAATTTTATTTTTACCCTTATCCTTATACCTATAAAAAAAATTTAAAAATCCCGACATAAACACGACCTACTCTTCCATATTAATAGATTCGCCACTGGCCTCATTACCACTTCGAATTTCACTTGGTTTATGTACACTATAAATTTTTTGTCTTCATCTATTTTTTATAAAAAAATTAGTAGCTTATTTTGATATAGAAACAAACATTGCAATTGATTTTCATCGGCATGTACTTGGTAACATATCAATTTATATAGCAATGTAAATTATTTAGTCACAAAATTTTAATATGAATTAAAAACCAATAATTAATTAAATAAATAGATATATACACTATAAAATGAGAACTCATTAGGTACACTATAAAACTGAGAAGTCAATAGGTTTAAAAATTAATCGTAACAAACATGCATAAATAGTTTAAATAACTTACAAGATGCAACTTGCATTATATTAATTTCAAATCACTCTATTGCCATGAATCTTCAACAAGAATTTGTTAACCGATTTATGGCTAGTCCTTAATTTCCGATCGATTACTTGTAGACTACAACTTTTAATCCACACAATTTATCACGGGGAGCCAACTAGTCAAGTTAATTGCTTGAAAACAAATCAATTTAAAGGAACCTCTGCACTGTCACAATCTTCTTCTTTTCTTAATCCTTTTAAATAAATTAATAAAAAAATAAAAAAAAAAGCCAATTATAAAAATAACTAATGAATAGCACAAATAATCTTCAAAACGATGATTGAAGTGAAAAAAGTCTCAAAAATGTCTAAACTAAATATATCAAAGTTATAAACTACTCCTTTCGTCCTGAAAAAGATAAACAAAATACAATTTGCACACAAATTAAGAAAAATAAAGTAAAGGAAAGAGAATAAAAAAATTCTAAATTTATCTTTAGTGGACCCACAATATTACTATTTAATTTTAACTTTTTGAAATCAAATTAAAATATTTTAATATAAAATATTTGTCTGATTATCTCCTATCTACTTTTTCATCAGCAGGCAGAACAGATTTGCAGCTCAAATGAAAACTACAAAACAGATTCATTTAAATTTTAAAATTACAAGTAAAATATATTAATTAACTCTTTCATTAATCTATCCCCTTTAAGTTTATTAAATTATATATTTGTCCCTCCCCTATACCTATAAAAAAATCTCAAAAATAAAGCGGATGCCAATCTTTGCTTAAGCATAGTCCGTCCTATATATATATATATATATATATATATATATATATATATATATATATAGGGTCCGTCTCTCTGGCGAATTATACTGAATGCGAACTAAAAAGCAATCAGCTATATAGCGACGAATTTTTTCGTCTCTATATATAGCATAAAAGGTCGATTTTTTATATTGTACCGTCGAAAAAAATCATCGCAATTTATCACGGGGGAGCCAACTTGTAAGACCCCAAATTATTAATAAATTAAATTTATTTTCCTCTATTTATTATTTTGAAATAGTAAGGGTTGATTTGATTAATGTGGATAGTTATGGGTAAAATACGCAAATATTTCGAATAAGCAGTGGTTATAAAATATTCATTATTGTTAGGAATATTAGTTTGGTGGTGGAATATTATTATTGTCGGGAATATTAAATGCGGACGGCCAGATCTTTTTGGGGCCCCATAACGGAAGCGATTGGATGAAGAAAACGACAAATATAAGTTGTTTAAAAATAACGGCGTAGTTATTCTGAGTTATCTTGTTAAAATACTCGATGGTTAAAACACGAAGCTTTGCGGTATTGCACCAATTATTGATTCTTACGTGAAAGGCACTACTCAATAATGGTTACGATAATTCTTGTTCGATATTTTATTGATTTAATAATTGTTGCGTTGATATTTTATATTGTTGTTGTTTGATAATTGTCATTACACGATATTTTTTTCATTATCGAAAGCGATAATTTATATTATCTGAATAATATTATTAGATAACATTATTGGCAATGTCTAGAAAGTTACATCTAAGGAAAGGTTTGGTCACCTAATTGCGGCGCCAATGAAAGAGAAATTCTTATTGGAAAGCCCTCTTTCACGGAACCGTGCAGTTGTCGATATTGTGATTACTGTAATATTATTTGTGAATAATTAATTATTGATTCATACGATGAGGAAAATATTGATTTTATATGGATATAGATGGAGAAAATTTTTAATGTGACAATTGTTGAAAATTGAAATTTTATCTTTTACGATAAAATAATTCATTTAAATATATTATTATATTTTAATAATATAATAATGGTGATATTTTTACAAAAGAATGTGGGATATATGAGTATCTGAGGAGGAAGAGTATTTTTTGTTGCAATAAATGTTTAAAACATGTTAAACATGTCGGTGGACCCCATTTATTGGTGAAATTTGATTATAGCACAGTAAAATCACCCGTTTGTGGATTTGGTCAATTTCTGTTTGGAATTTGGAAAAACTTCTTTACGTAAAGTTGTAGATAATGGAATTTTCTATGGAAAGTCATGAGTTTGAATTTTTACGATAAAAGAGCTATTTATTATGAATTATTTAAGTTTTGAAGCTCAAAATAATTGATTTTTGGAAGTTTTAATTGTTTTAATTAACAAAAATGTTTTTGTGTTTGGTTAGCCTCATTAAACACATGCAAGTTCTTTGAATTCAGATGGTTCTAGGTGCGTAGACAAATTTGTATATATATATTATTATTATATTAAATTTTCTACTTTTGGTGTTCTAAGCATTTTCCTATAAATAGGGTGCTTAGGTTAGAATTGAAAATCACACCAGAAACTGAAGTTTTCTCTCTCTATATTATCGAGCGTATTCTTGTGAGTATTTTGAATATACTTTGAGTATTGTTATACGGTGCAAGTTCAAGTCATTACTTTATATTAGGTTGTTTAATTTAAAAGTCTTAATCTTTTCGAGATAAAGGATATTATTTTTTTAATGATATTATTTATTCTAATATCATGATCTTAGAAGTATTGATCTGAACTTTTAATCAAATTTGGAACTTTTAGTGTCGGGGAGTTCTTATTCACGTATCTGGTCTTATTCACGAATCTGGCCTTATTCATCAAAAAATGAAAATTTTCCTTTTAGTCAAAATATCTATTACGGATACTAGCTTTGATTGTATCCATGTTTTGATCATTCTTGAATTTTACACCACTATGATTATTTTTGAGGTATTTTTGGACATGGATAAAACAAAGTACGAATCCTTAATCCTTAATCCTTGTCATTTTGTTTCCTTTGGATTCGTTTCTTTAAAAATATTTTCATCATCCTCGGTCTTAAATGATGATATTATTGAATATATTTGGCACCGTAGTGCAAAGATGAATGATTCTGATGAATATCTTTGGCCGTGGTGCAAAAGATTAACAGTGTTTAGATGAACATGACCAAGCGATGAATATCTTTGGCTGTAGTGCAAAAAGATGAATATTTGATTCGGATGTATATTGATTGATGTTCTGGGGATAAAAGATGAGCGATGAACTTTTAAATTCATACATAGAAGATAGTAGTTTGCATTCTCTACTTAACTCTTCTAATGAATTATTATTTCATTACGAATATTGATTTAAAACTTGTTGTCTATTGTATTCTATTAGATTTTTCCTGTTGAAGACTAACGATAATTTGTTGTGTATTATCTTAGTCAATATATTCTTCTTGGGCTAGTTGAGCTCACCCTTTTCCTTGTTGTTCCATTTTTCTTCTCGGGAGGCGAGAATGTAGCGAAGTCTTAATCGGGGTATGGAATGAAGGTTCTAGAGAGAGTTGTTTAGTAGTCCTCACCATTTTGTAAAATAATGTATCAATAATTATGATGGGGATTTATTTGCGTGTGAATATTATCTAGATGGCAATATCGTATTTAAACTCACAATTTATATGTTGTAATAATAAAGTTGTAGTTGTTTACGTACCATGTATTGACAACTCGGAATGGGTGATGTATACCTATTTTTGGGGCGTCGCGGTTGGTATCGAGCTTAGGATATGATCTCTGGCGGAGATCGGGGAATAGAACTAGGAGGGAGAGGCGAGTAAATCCTTATTAGTGTGTCCTACCTAAGCTTATTTGTTAGTTGGTCGATATATAGGGATATTATGTGATATATTGATTTCCTTAATTAACCCTTATTTTACGATGGCGATGTTTTGAGAATGTCGTGAGAATATTAACAATGGAAATGAGGCCGTGGAGCCTTTGTACTCACCAACGAGGAGAGCGTGCAGCAGTGGCAATGTTCCTCCTGTGAACAACACCACCACGAAAGCGAGATGATGAGCGAGGGATGTTTAAAAGCTTTTTGCGATTCATACAAAATCGAGACGAGAGGAGACTCGTGTTCAAAATCTGAGGAGAAATGATAGCGATTCACGGATTGTCCAAAACCCAGCGATTCGAAGAGTGGGACCACGAATTTAAGGAAAGCGGATCCGA
Organism: Panax quinquefolius; assembly: GCA_020205615.1. NCBI lineage: Eukaryota > Viridiplantae > Streptophyta > Magnoliopsida > Apiales > Araliaceae > Panax > Panax quinquefolius. Next base: position 99,653,918 of record CM035166.1, on the reverse strand, counting down.
TCATGGCGGAAACATGGGTCAAACAAATTACCAAGATATTCGATGTCTTGGGATGCGGCGGAAGAACGAAGGTTCCATTCGCCACCTTTATGTTAAAGGGCGAAGCGGAGTATTGGTGGGAGTCGTGAAGTGTACACATCCACCTTTTCGGCATATCTTGGGAGACGTTTGAAAAACTATTTAATGACAAATACTTTCACGAAAGTGTTAAATCGTATGAAGGAAGTGGAGTTCATCGATTAGAACAAAACAACATGGCGGTGTCCCGTCACGAGGCAAAGTTTGCGAGAGTTATCGAGTTTGCACCTCATTTGGTAGAGAATGAGGAGCGTTATGGCGCGAATGTTTCTTAGAGGTTTGAAACCCGGCGTCGTCGATATCTCATTTCTCATAAATTTTCTCTCTATTCGGATGTTATAAGCGAGGGCTCAATTATTAGAGCGAGATAACGAGTACGGTCAACCGAGGGACCACAATCGAGGATCATCTGGGAGATAGCGATCGATAAAACAACGATAACCAACGGAGAAAAGAAAAAACGGACAAAAATGGTAACCACTCTGGTGGTAATCATAGCCATGAAAATAGAAGAAGCGAAATGTCGGAGGAGATTTTAAAAGAGAGATTAAACAACGACCGTGTGAAGGCAGCGGCACCAATGACAGAATCGGTTCCAGGGAGGGGAATGACCACCGGTCGTATCTTTCTAAATCACGGGAAAAGAGGACATATCGGTCAAACGCCCTACAACAGTTCAAGGTATGCTATAATTGTGGAAAGGAAGGACATATCGCTTCGAGATTATGCGGTAGCAAAACCTAGTTCAATGAGGGACGGTGACTCAAAATCGTCCCGAAAATTCAAAATCAACAGTTCTGGAAGAAGCGTTTGTTGTGGTTGGTCAAAATCGAGGAACCCAAACGAGGTGATCACGGGTAAGCTATTTATAAATTCTTGCAAAGTTTATACCTTACTTGATCTGGGGTGCTACCCATTCATTTATCTCTCCTGCTTGTGCTCAACGTTTAAACTTGACTCAGGAGAAATTAGACTTTGACCTATCTGTGGAAACTCAGTTAGGAGAAACTTTCATTACATCCTTTGTTTATAAATCTTGTTTGATTCAAGTTGGCACCTTCACCTTACTGTTGACCTTATCTCTTTAAAGATACTTGCTTTTGATGTGATTTTGGGATTGATTGGTTAACTACTCATCATGCCAAAATTGATTGTTTTCGTAAGGTTGTTAGTTTTCATATTCCTAACCAACTTTGTTGTATGCGAATTCAAACAACTAAACCATTAAAATCAATCAACATCATATCTAATCATAAAGCTATTCGTTTATTGAAAAGCGGATGTCAAGCTTTCTTAGCCCATGTTATGGATTTGAATAAAGACACGTCAAATTTGAATAATATTCCTGTTGTTATTGACTTTCTGGCGTATTTCTGAAGAACTTCGGTCTACCCTCGAGAATGTGAAGTTGAATTCTTTATTGATCTTGAACACGCATACAAAGCCCATTTCTAAAACCCCATGTCGAATGGCTCTATTGAACTTGAGGAGTTAAAGGTCCAACTACGAGAATTGTTGGACATCGGTTTCATTCGATCTAGTACATCTCCTTGGGGTTTTCTGTTTTATTCGTAAAAAAAAAAGAGCGGGAGTATGCGACTTTGTATTGACTATCGGAATTGAACCATGTCACCATCAAGAATAGGTATCCTCTACCTCGTATTGATGACTTGTTTGACCGATTCAAGAGGGGCACAATTTTTTCAAAGATCGATCTTAGATTACGGATATCATCGGTGAAGATTAGAATGAGGATATTCAAAAGATCGCCTTTAGAACTCCGTGCGGGCATTATGAATTCTTAGTCATGTCTTTCGGATTGACTAATGCTCCTGCGACTTTTCATGGATATGATGAATCGAGTATTCAAGGAATATTTGGATCAATTCGTTGTTGTCTTTATTGATGACATCCTCATATATTCCAAAAGCCGTGAAGATCATGAGCACCATTTGAAGTTTGGTACTCCAAAGGCTTCGTGAAAACCAACTATATGCCAAATTGAAGAAATCGCGAGTTACGGCGAGAGAAGTAGCATTCCTTGGGCACGTGGTGTCGAAAACATGGAGTATCTGTTGATCCGTGAAGATTGAAGCAATACAAAGTTAGGAACAACCGAAGTCGATGATGAAGTCGTAGCTTTTGGGCTTAGGCGGTTATTATCGAGATTCGTGGAAGGGTTTTCTCGAATCGCTACTCCATTAACTTCACTAACTTCGGAAGGATACAAAATTCGTATGGAGCGAGGAATGCGAGAAAATTTCCAAAGAGCTTAATAGGAGACTTATTTGACTGTTCTAACAATACCATCCGGTTGCGGATGGATTTGTTATCTCTGATGATGCTTCTTGAGCAAAGGGTTAGGATGTGTTCTCATGCGCGTGGGAAAGTCATAGCCTATGCCTCGCGACAACTTAAAGAGTATGAGAGGAATTATCCTACTTTACGGTGATCTAGAGTTAGCGTGATGATTTTCTGTGCTAAAGATATGGAGGCACTTATCTATATGGGGAGAAAGTGGAGATATATTCATACCATAAAAGCCTCAAATATTTCTTCACTCAAAAGAACTCGACATGCGACAATGACGTTGGCTCGAGTTGTTGAAAGATTACGACCACACTATTCAATACCATCTGGGAAAGCGAAACGTGGTAGGTAGCGCGTTGAGTAGAAGATCATATCTTGAGGAATGAGTGCGATGATGTCAAGTATATCGTATAGAGCCAACTTTAATAGAAAAAGTTAAGGTTGCTTTCGAGCCATGATCCGGAGGCGATCGCGTATGAAGAAGAAAGTACAAGAAGGTGATATTCGAGCGAGAATTGATGAAGAAGGAATACTTGAGTCCACTCCGGACTTTGTGTCCCTAACGACTACGATTTGAAGTACAAGATTATGAGGGAGGCACACAATACACCTTTTGCAATCCATCACGGAAGTGCGAAAATATATCGTGATCTTGACATACATTTTGGTGGAACAATATGAAGAGAGATTGCAAAGTTTATCTCGATGTGTTTAACTTGTCAGCGTGTAAAGGCGGAGCATCTAGTACCTAAGGGTTCATTGCAACCACTTGAGATTCCGAAATGGAAGTGGGAACACATTACCATGGATTTAGTTCTGGGTCTTCCTACGGTTTCTCAAGGCATCAATGTTATTTGGGTTATTGTTGATAGATTAACCAAGTCTGCTCATTTCTTGCCGTCTGAAGACTTATTCCTTGAACGTCTTGCTAGTATGTGCGTGAATGAGATTGTGAGGTTGCATGGCATGCTGTATCCATAGTTTGGATCGTGACCCAAGATTCACTTCAAGATTTTGGGTTAGCTTGCAAAAAAAGCTATGAGCGCAGTTCTGATTGATTCGGCATACCATCCTCAAACGAGCGGACAATCACGAGAGGACTATTCAAACTCTTGAAGATCTATTAAGACTACATGTCCTGAGACTTCAAGGCGGTTGGGATAAGTATTTACCATTGGTGGAATTCTCCTACAACAACAGCGATTATCGAGCAAGTATAGGTGTGGCTCCATTCGAAGCATTATATGGAAGAAAATGTCGCTCTCCGGTATATTTTGGGGACGAGGTGGGTGAAGCAACATTGTTGGGACCCGAGTTAAATGCGTATGACTACGAAAAAGATCCAATGATTCGACAAACGTATACAAAGCGGCACAAGATCGACAAAAGTGTTATGCGGATCTTCATCGAAAGGGCGTGGAATTTAGTATAGGGGATCACGTATTGTTTTGTGTAGCTCCATGGAAGGAGTTACAAGATTTGGGAAGAGAAAGCTCGATCCACGATTTATTGGTCCATTTCAAATTCTTGACCGGAGTAGTAAATGTAGCCTATAGACTCGCGTTACCTCCGGTATGTCTCGTGTTCATAATGTGTTTCACATATCTCGTACTTAAATAAATATGAAAGACCCGAACCACGTTATAGAGTTAGAACCAGGACGAAATAGCCAGAAGACTTAACGTGTGAGGAGGTACTGTCAAGATCTTGGATAGGAAGGAGCATGTCCCTACTGCATGAAAGGTCATACCACAAGTTAAAGTTTTGTGGAGGAATCATGCTATAGAGGAAATGACACGGAAATTGGAAGCGGAAATGAAAGCGAGGTATCCTCACCTTTTGAAACATCAGAATCGTCGTCGATTTCGAGGACGAAATTTCATAAGGAGGGAGGTTGTAAGACCCCAAATTATTAATAAATTAAATTTATTTTCCTCTATTTATTATTTTGAAATAGTAAGGGTTGATTTGATTAATGTGGATAGTTATGGGTAAAATCGCAAAATATTTGAATAAGCAGTGGTTATAAAATATTCATTATTGTTTGGGAATATTAGTTTGGTTGTGGAATATTAGTATTGTCGGGGAATATTTGTGCGACGGTAGCGATCTTTTATTATGGGCCCCATAACGAAAAGATTGGATGAAGAAAAAAGACAAATATAAGTTGTTTAAAAATAACAGCGTAGTTATTCTGAATTATCTTTGTTAAAATACTCGAATGGTTAAAACACACGTTAGCACTTGCGGTATTGCACCAATTATTGATTCTTACGTGAAGAAGGCACTACTCAATAATGGTTACGATAATTCTTTATTCGATATTTTATTGATTTAATAATTCTTTGCGTTGATATTTTATATTCTTTGTTGTTTGATAATTGTAATTACTGCGATTATTTTTCATTATCAAAGCAATAATTCATATTATCTGAATAATATTATTAGATAAAATTATTGGCAATGTCTAGAAAGTTACATCTAAGGAGAGGTTTGGTCACCTAATTGCGCGCCATGAAGGAGAAATTCTTATTGAAAGCCCCTCTTTCACTGGGAACCTATGCGGTTGTCGATATTGTGATTACTGTAATATTATTTGTGAATAATTAATTATTGATTCATATGATGAGGAAAATATTGATTTTATGTGGATATAGATGGAGAAAATATTTAATGTGACAATTGTTGAAAATTGAAATTTTATCTCTTTACGATAAAATAATTTATTTAAATATATTATTATATTTTAATAATATAATAATGGTGATATTTTTACAACGAATGTGGGATATATGAGTATCTGAGGAGGAAGAGTATTTTTGTTTGCAATAAATGTTTAAAACATGTTAAACATGTCGGTGGACCCCATTTATTGACCGAAATTTGATTATAGCACAATAAAATCACCCGTTTGTGGATTTCGGTCCAATTTACATTTTGGAATTTGGAAAAAATTCTTACAAGTTGTAGATAATGGAATTTCCTATGGAAAGTCGCGAGTTTCAATTTTTACGATAAAAGAGCTATTTATTATGAATTATTTAAGTTTGAATCTCAAAATAATTGATTTTTGGAAGTTTTAATTGTTTTAATTAACAAAAACGTTTTTGTGTTTGGTTAGCCTCATTAAACACATGCAAGTTGCTTTGAATTCAGATGGTTCTAGGTGCGTAGACAAATTTGTATATATATATATATTATTATTATTATTTTTTTTCTACTTTTGGTGTTCTAAGCGTTTTCCTATAAATAGGGTGCTTGGGTTAGAATTGAAAATCACACCGAAACTGAAGTTTTCTCTCTATATTATCGGCGTATTCTTGTGAGTATTTTGAGTATACTTTGAGTATTACTATACTCTGATTGCAAGTTCAAGTCATAGCTTTATATTCGGTGTTTGATTTAAATCTTGATCTTTCGAGGTAAAGGATATTATTTTTTTAATGATATTATTTATTCTAATATCATGATCTTGAAGTATTGATCTGAACTTTTTAATCAAATTTGGAACTTTTAGTGTGGGTTCTTATTCACGTATCGACCTTTATTCACGTATCTTACCTACTATTCACGAATACGGACTATTCATCGAAAAATGAAAATTTTCCTTTTCGTCCAAAATATCTATTACGGATCTTAGCTTTGATTGTATCCATGTTTTGATCATTCTTGAATTTTACACCACTATGATTATTTTTGAGGTATTTTTGGACATGGATAAAACAAAGTATGAATCCTTAATCCTTAATCCTTGTCATTTTGTTTTCCTTTGGATTCGTTTCTTTAAAAATATTTTTCATCATCCTCAGTCTTAAATGATGATATTATTGAATATATTTGGCCTGTAGTGCAAAGATGAATGATTTCTGATGAATATCTTTGGCCCGTATTGCAAAGATGAACAGGTGTTTAGATAAACATGACTGTAAGACCCCAACTTATTATTAATGAAATTTAATTTTCTCTATTGATTATTTTGAAATAGTAAGGGTTGATTTGATTAATGTGGATAGTTAGGGGTAAAATACGCAAATATTTCAAAATAAGCAAGTGGTTATAAAATATTCATTGTTGTTAGGGAATATTCGTTTGGTCGTGGAATATTAAATCTTTGTCGGAATATTAAATGCATTGACAGTAGCGACCATGTGTGGGCCCCATAACGAAAGCGATTGGATGAAGAAAACGATAAATATAAGTTGTTTAAAAATAACAGGCGTAGTTATTACAGATTAATCTTGTTAAAATACTCGAGTGGTTAAAACACAAGAAGAGCACGGTATTGCACCAATTATTGATTCTTACGTAAAAGGCACTACTCAATAATGGTTACAGTAATTACTGTTCAGTATTTTATTGATTTAATAATTGTTGCGTTGATATTTTATATTGCTGTTGTTTCAATAATTGTCATTACACAGTATTTTTTCATTATCGAAACAATAATTCATATTATCTGAATAATATTATTAGATAACATTATTGGCAATGTCTAGAAAGTTACGCTCTAAGGAGAGGTTTGGTCACCTAATTGCGGCAGGATGAAGAAATTCTTATTGAAAGCCCTCTTTCCTGGGAACCTGCTGGTTGTCGATATTGTGATTCTGTAATATTATTTGTGAATAATTAATTATTGATTCATATGATGAGGAAAATATTGATTTTATGTGGATATAGATGGAGAAAAATGTTAATGTGACAATTGTTGAAAATTGAAATTTTATCTTTTTCTGATAAAATAATTCATTTAAATATATTATTATATTTTAATAATATAATAATGGTGATATTTTTACAACGAATGTGGGATATATGAGTATACGAGAAGGAAGAGTATTTTTGTTGCAATAAATATTTAAAACATGTTAAACATGTCGGTGGACCCCATTTATTGACGGAAATTTGATTATAGCCTGTAAAATCGCCCGTTTGTGGATTTTGGTCAATTTCTATTTGAAATTTGGAAAAACTTTCTTCTAAAAAGTTGTAGAGAATTGAATTTCCTATAAAAACTCACAAGATTCAAATTTTCTGATAAAAGGGCTATTTATTATGAATAATTGAAGTTCCGAAGCTCCGAAATAATTGATTTTTGGAAGTTTAAAATATTTAAAATTAGAAAAACGTTTTTTTCTTACTTTTTCTAGAATGTGGCATGTGTTTGATGGCTGAAATCAGATTCTAGGTATGCGTATGAAATTTATATAATTATATTATTATTATATTAAATTTTCTACTTTGGTGTTCTAAGCAATTTCCTATAAATAGGGTCTTTAGGTTAGAATTGAAAATCACACCGTAAATCTGAAGTTTTCTCTCTATATTATCGAGCGTATTCTTGTGAGTATTTTGAATATACTTTGAGTATTGCTATACGGTTGCAAGTCCAAGTCATAGCTTATATTCGATGTTTCAAATTTAGAAGTTCGATCTTTCGAGGTAAGGATATTATTTTTCGTAATGATATTATTTTTTCTTCAATATCATTATCTTTGAAATATTGATCTGAAGTTTTATCAAATTTGGAACTTTTTCATGTCGGGTTACTTATTCATGAGTTACTATTCACGAGTTATTATTCATGAGTTACTATTCACGATTCTTATTCACGAGTCTTATTATTAAGCGTGAAGATATTTTTTGGGGAAATTTCTATCTTTTGGTGTCGAATTACTATTCACGATACTTGGCACTATTCACGTTATACTGACCTTATTCACCTAGAAAATGAAAATTCTTCTTTTCGTCGAAAATATCTATTCTCGATACTAGCTTTGATTTTATCCATATTTTGATCATTCTTGAATTTTACACCACTATGATTATTTTTTTGAGGTATTTTTGAACATGGATAAAACAAAGTACTCGATCCTTAATCCTTAATCCTTGTCATTTTGTTTCACTTTGGATTCGTTTCTTTAAAAATATTTTTCATCATCCTCGATCTTAAATGATGATATTATTATCTTTCTTTGGCACATAGTGCAAAGATGAATGATTTCTCAAGAATATCTTTGGCCCGTGGTGCAAAGATGAGCAGTGTTTAGATGAACATGACCAATCGGATGAATATCTTTGGCTCATGGTGCAAAGATGAATATTTGATTCCGGATATATATTGATTGATGTTACAGGGGGATAAAGATGAGCGATGAACTTTTAAATTCATGTTAGTTTGTAATATTCATACGCTGTGATCAAATTGCATAAAATTAAGCGGGCGTGTTAAAATCGAGTTTAAAAATTTTACAAACCATATACCCTTGATCACCCTTTATGCACAATTATTAATTAAACGAAAAGATAAAGAATAAAATCATACCCTTGAAGATCGAGCTTCCTCAGTACAAGTTCACCTCCAATCCTTTTCGCTCAACTTGAATCCACCGGGTTTGGTTCCTTCCTTTGATCAACGTTAGCCACCCAAATGTTTGGCCTCTAGAGGTGATCCACCAAGGAAGAATAAAATTCAAGAAGATGGGTATTTGGCTCAAACCCTAGTTTTCTATCTCTATAGAAAAGGGTGTACTCTCCAACAATTGGAATTATTACGTAGTTGTTAAAAGTCAACAACCCATACCACCCATAATAATAAGACTCTCTTATTTATAGATGTGGGCAACCCACCTTAACAATTAAGGAATTGGGTTTTATTTAATTAATTAAATTCTTTTAATTAATTAAGCTCCCTAATCTTATTAGGGATAATTAATTAAACTCCTTTAACTAATTTTCCTTCCTAATCTAATTAGGAATAAATGAGAGTACTTATATTAAATTAATTCCTAAACTCTTTTAGAAATTAAAATAATAATAATTGTAATAATATTAATAAGACTCCTCTTATTAATTTATATTTAATATTTCTAAAATATTAAATAATAATATTAAGCTATTTAATTTATTCTATCACCATAGATTAAATTAAATATACTTAACATATTATTACGATTATGCCATTAACTTCTTAAATAATTATTCTTCCTTTTATGGTGTGACCCTTTAGGTTCTCCATATTAAACCGGCCAGTGAATAAATCAATTAGAACAATTCTAATCTTATTTAAATAAATAAATTAAACAATTAATTTATTTAAATAAATATTTATTCTACAATAGGGATAAGCCTTCTCCCAATGATCAACGACTTTCCGTATAATATAGATTTCAACATTAATCATTAAAGAACCTTTCGAGTAAATAGTTACCGTGACAATTCAATCCTTCCACCATACAATGTCCCAATTAAATATAAGACATGGAATTACCGCTAAGTCTTATTTTATTTAATTATATGTATTTCGATCCTTAAATGCACAACTCAAATAATGCAAATTAGAAACTCCTTTCTAATTTCATTCGCCTTGCCAAGGACTACCGGGTTGTCATTTATCGAATCACATAGACATTTCTCTTTTTTATTAGAAGTGGTAGATTCTTTATCGATCATACATTATCTCCATGTATAACTTATTATACCCAAGCATACCCTTTGATATACCCTAAGGGTCTTAAGGAATAAGTCAAAGTATAACTCATCATACACAAGATACTATGATGATCTCAAGTCCAAGGATTACTTGTACTACTATCACTACAGAAATTCCTATCGACAGTGCAAATAAAACTCCATTAGGTATTCCTTAGCGAGCCAATGCTCAAAGAACTTATTCTCTAATAAGCACCTACATACTTGCTTTTAGTGTTCCACACAAATGATCATGAGATCAATCATCCTCATCCAATGAGCAAGCAACGATGTACCAATCTATCCTGATTCACTAATCCCCAATTTAGTAATCCAATGATTGGGAACTATTTTAGTTTTAAGCTTTCAAAGAATTTAGATCTCATTAGAATGATCATCATCATTATTCTAAAAGCATTGCTTAAAACTATGGGTTTATCACATATTATAAAAACAAAGATCATGTAGATAATTAAAAGCCTTTAATAAATTAATACTTTTTATTAATAAATGAATAAGATTGTTACAAAGTATATGCTTTATCATCAAACATGATCGGCTTGTGTGCATACTACTTTCAATCTCCCACTTGCACTAAAGCCAATCGTCATGGTATCTTATACTCTTCTTCTAAGTGACGATTATCCCGCCATTGGATAAGCTTTAGTTAATGGATATGTAATGTTGTTCATGAGAGTCCACTATCTCTATAGTGATTTCCCATCTTTCAATGATTCTAATAATCAAATGAAAGTGCCACAACACATGTTTAGATCCAAGATGAGACTTAGAACTATTCCTAGTTCTCAGAATGAACTTTTAATCCAAACAATCAACTTGCAGCCTTCATTTATAGCTATATACTTTGTCTTTATCACTAAACCAAAGAACTCTTTGTTGCTTGAACCTTTCCAATTCAATCGCACCACTGCTCAAGATAACACTTTACCTTAAAGTGGATTTTTCTCGTCGTCTTGGTCTCGTCTCGAAAAAACTTGAGTCCGTAAAGTCCTCTAGTTTTAATTCGACCCACCATGAATATGATCACATCCTTAGTGCCTTGCTAAGCACTTTAAGATGTTTTTCACCGACTCATAGTGAACTTCTCCATAATATGACCGATCAACATCGTGTCTCGTATATTTCATTGCATACATGATTGTCACTCATGCGATCTCTCTTTCGTGAGTCTCTGGGGACTATTAAGAGAGATACACTCCATATATTCATCAACATGAGACATCTCTTGAGTTTGCCATGCTAAACGACTTTTAGCATCAAATGAATATACGCTCCTCGGGTTAAGTCGAGCATCCTCTTAAATCTATCTATATAGATTTATATCCCCAATTAAGATACTCTTCCCAAATCATTCATGGAGGAATGTTTAGACAACTTTATCTTTACCGATTGTAGCATTGGTATGTTATTCCTCATCCGTAGTATATCAACATATATATACTAGAAATTTCACGACGCTCCCTATTTTGATAAAATCCTTTTTGTACACACTGTTCCATATTTGAACTCTTACCTCATCGGATGTAACTCGATCATCATCTTCTATGATGTGTACCTCATCATCATCATCCATGATGAATCCATACCTCCTAGGTATCTTCTTGGTGATTACTCCAGCATTTACGATTCTGGTTGTGGTACAATAGGTCTATCTACAGTTCCTCTTATTTGACTTATAGTGTTTTGTGGTTCTTGAACTCTTCAAGATCTATTATCCTCCCACTAGCCCCTTCAATGATAAACACCTTTATCTTAGAAGGCAAGCGTGTTTCGTAACAAACACCTTTTGCTAAGTAGGATTATAGAACATATACCCTAAACTTACTTTAGGATGTCCCACAAATCAGTACTTGTCAAATCTTTGTCCCAAGCTTATCCTTTGAAACCTTTTCACATAAGTTGACAACCCTTTATCTTAACATACTTAAGATTAGGAATCCTCCCCGTCCATAACTTTTATGGAGTCTTGGGGCAATGGATTTTGAGGTTACCATTTTCAGTAGATATGCGTACCATTTCTAGGACATGATCCTGTAAGGATACCGAATGTCGATAAAAATCATTATGGACCGCACTATGTCCAACAAGGTATGATTTTTCTTTTCGATACATCAATCAATTATTATGTATCGTGAGGCGTCCATTATGAGAAAACCATTTGAGATGATCTAGAAACTTATCGCACAAGTATTTATTCCTCGATCTAATCAAAGAATCTTAATACTTTGCCAATTTGTTTCACTCCTTGAATTCTTTTGAACCTTTCAAATAATTCACACTTGTATTTCAAAGAAATACACACATTCAACTCTTTGAATGATCATCTCCTTTTCTTATACTAGTTTGTTCAATTTGCAAAATTATTTTCACGTAAGTCAAGTATACAAAATCTATTAAGTAATATTCCATTTATACAAAACATTATTATTATTATAAATAGAACAACAATTGTTCTTAATTATAATACCAAAGATTTCATTGTCCAACAATAAAATGGAAATAATGTTTTTAACAAGAATCGGAATACAATAACAACTTATCGACTTAATAGATTTTTCCATAGGCATTGCTAAACTATAAGTTTCTATGGCTAATGCAAAGCAACCTTTGCTTCATTTTCCACACATAGATTACTTATATTTGTTTAGCTTTCTACTACTTCTTGCTTGGTCCTTCATAAATCTATATTTATGATAACCAAAGTCAGATCCAATACCCAAGTAGAACCTCGACTTAAAGAAAAATTATTTCAATCATGAACAAAATCAGATTGAAATCAAACTTCACTAAGCTTCTTTGTTAGCCTCCTAAGATGCTTCTCGCAGCTTTTTTCCAAAGGTCCAGTGCTTATTGTAGTGGAAGCAAACCTTTTGCTATCCATATCGCTTTTGTTCTTATTATCCTTTGTTTACGCCTTTCTATTTACCTTCTTTGAATCGCTTCTTCTTTCGTAAGATCCTTTGGCCCCTACCAAGAAGACTTGGTCTTTCTTGGTTGAAAGTGACTCTCAACATTTTTCAACATGTTAAGCAAATCAACGAGGTCGATATCTAGCTTGTTTATATGAAAAATTCACAACAATTGTGAAAGGAGTCCGGAGTGAGTGCAAGATCAAATCTCGCTCAACTCTCCATCCATGACAAAACCAAATTGTCCTAATCGATCAATCAAATTGATTATGTTAAGAACTTTTGTCTCTCATATTATAGTGCCATCAAGCCATTCTAGATCTAAGAGCTCCTTAGATATCCGATATCTATCACCCCTACTTTCCTCACCATCAACTACTTGATGTGCAGAATATATAGTAGAGAGCATCCATAGTTTCATGCCGACGCTCAAGCTCATATTTCATGGATGCGAGCATGATGCATCGAGCCAATCAGGCATCATCTTGCCACTTTCTAAAAGTAGCAATCTTCCTCAGAGGCATTGTTCTGCAACCATTGCAGGATAGGCGATATGACATATAAGATAGCTTTTTCAAATATGAGAACTATTCTCAAATTCCTTAACCAATCCGCTTAATTCGGGCCCCGTTAATTTAGCATCTAATATGCTTCGCAAAGGATAGTAATTTTAGACATTGTAAAATTCTCAGAAATGAATTTGTAATTAACAACATTTTAACATACATTCTTTTATTAATTACCAAAATAATTTAGGTCTTGTTTTAAATTGGTATCTCCCACTATTTTCTTCAAACTATATTACCTCACTTATATAGTTCGCAAAAATCTAATTAAAGATTTGCTAGTGAGAATAAGGATCCCATTTCAAATGTATATAGCCTTGTGGTGACACAACAAACTATATATAAATAAATAGGTAGACAACTTTTTGTCAATTACATCAACTATGCAACTCCTTTATTTTGCCTCTTAGATTATTTTGATCAAGTGGTGGCACATCCGAATCAAAATTATCCAAGTTAAGTCCCACCTAGCACTCCATATATTCAAAAAAGAAAAATATCATCCTTGTGGTGACACAACAAAACAATATTGTTCAATTTTCTTTATAAGCATCAAATGTGATAAATTAACATCTTAAATACTTAATACTTGCCTTTGTGGTGACACAACAAACTCATATTAAATATTTAATACTCTATTAATTTTATCATGCTAGAAGGCTTATCGCTCGATATTCCAAATATCTTTGAACGCTTAGACTTAATATAAAAAATTGAGGGGTTTGTTATTAATTTGTCTCATCTTGTTTAGCGCATTTATATATATATATATAAATATACGCCATATATATTAATGAACATGCGAAGCATGTTTGCATAATATATATATATATATATATATATAAGCATGCACATATATATAGATACTATATTCTACCCTTGGATTGATTATGGACTTTATTCTAGTTTGTTCACTAGAGCCACCAAGTGAACCAAAAGGTCAAACCCTAGGGGTGCAAGAAATAATATTTAAATATAACTATTACATTTAAACCCTGCTCCATTACAAACGGGTCTTCAAGCGCCTTGCTTCCTCGATCTCCAATTTTCAAAATTAATTCTAACTATTCCTATTACAAAACTATTTAAAATAAATAGAAACCTTGATCGCTAAATAAGGGAAAGTACATAGAGGAGATAGAATTTACATTAAGAAAAATTAGAGAAGACGAGGTACGCAGACCCCATTTAATAAAACCCATACATTCATGCATCCAACTAAAATAAAATCCAATCACATCGGGTCAATAGTCCATAATCAATCCCATTTATTATCATACACATCACCATATGCATCAATAAATAACATTCATCTCATGAATAATAAACATTTAATATATATATTGATATCATTTAATGGGCAAATTTAGTTAGTATAAAATCTAATTTTGAATCAAAATAAACTCCTTTATTTTAATCCAAATTTAAATCAAAATAAAACTATTTTATTTTAATTTATCCAATTTTGAATAAAATAAACTATTTTATTTTAATCAAAATCTTTAATCAAAATAAACTCCTTTATTTTAATTAATTATGGAATCCAATTCCATGTAAAAAAAATCTTTAATTAAAATAAACTCTTTATTTTAATTAATTATGAATCCAATTCCATGTAAAAAAAAATTATTAAAGGAAACACTTGATTATCTTTTCCTATTCACAAATAAACTCCTTTATTTTGAATAATATGAAATCTTATTTCATATTTAAATAAACTCTTTATTTAAGGAAATACTATTTTCTTTCCTATTCACAAATAAACTCTTTTTTATTTTGAATAATATGAAATCTATTTCATATCTAAATAAACTCCTTTATTTAAGGAAAGATGATTTACTTCCCTATTCACAAATAAACTCCTTTATTTTAGGAAAATAAAATCCAATTTCAACTCCAATTAGTTATCATGGAATCCAATTCCAACTCTAATTAGTTATCATGAAATCCAATTTAAACTTTTAATTTTAAAATTAAATTAACCTTTTTAAAATTAAAATAAACTTTTATTTTAATATTAAAATAAACTTTTATTTTAATTATAAAAAAATTATAAATTTATATATATATATATATATATATATATATATATATATATATATATATATATATATATATATATATATATATATATATATATATATATATATATATATATATATATATATATATATATATATATATATATATATATAATATATATATCGCATATATAATATATATCAGTTATATATTTATTCATCGATTTCTGATATATATATATATTAAAAAGATAATATAAATTTTTTAAAAAATAAGATAAATTTTTTAATATTATTTTTATATATCTATTATTAATATATTATATATTATATATTTGTCATTTTGTTTCCAAATTCATATATTTAAAAATGATCTAAATTAAATAAGTAATTTAATTTAATTCTAATAAAAATCAAATAAATCAAATCATTTTTTTTTTTTTTTTTTTTTTTTTTTTAATAATTTTATACAATAAAATTATGCCCAATTAAATTGTTCTAAACACATATCAATATACATATCAAATTAAAAAATTAATAATTCGCATAAAGGTTCGGCTCGATGCCACCGTTAGGTTTGTAATATTCATAACGCAATCAAATTGCATAAAAAAAGCTAAGCGTAAAAATCGTAGTTTAAAAATTTTACAAACCATATACCCGGATCACCCTTTATGCACAATTATTAATTAAACGAAAAGATAAAGAATAAAAATCATACCCTCAAGATCGAAGCTTCCTCGTGCAAAGTTCACCTCCAAATCCTTTCGCTCAACTCAATCCACCGGTTTTGGTTCCTTCCTTTCGATCAACGCTTAGCCACCCAAATGTTTGGCCTCTAGAGGTGATCCACCAAGGAAGAATAAAATTCAAGAAGATGGGTATTGGCTCAAACCCTAGTTTTCTATCTCTATAAAAAGGCGCACTTCTCCCAACAATCGAATTATTACGTATTGTTAAAAAGTCAACAACCCATACCACCCATAATAAGACTCTCTTATTTATAGATGTGGGCAACCCACCTTAACAATTAAGGAATTGGGTTTTATTTAATTAATTAAATTCTTTTAATTAATTAAGCTCCCTAATCTTATTAGGATAATTAATTAAACTCCTTTAACTAATTTTCCTTCCTAATCCAATTAGAATAAAATGAGAGTACTTATATTAAATTAATTCCTAAACTCTTTTAGAAATTAAAATAATAATAATTGTAATAATATTAATAAGACTCTCTTATTAATTTATATTTAATATTTCTAAAATATTAAATAATAATATTAAGCTATTTAATTTATTCTATCACCATAGATTAAATTAAATATACTTAACATATTATTACGATTATGCCATTAACTTCTTAAATAATTATTCTTCCTTTTATGGTGTGACCCTTTAGGTTCTCCATATTAAACCTATTGTGAATAAATCAATTAGAATAATTCTAATCTTATTTAAATAAATAAATTAAACAATTAATTTATTTAAATAAATAATATTTATTCTACAATAGGATAAGCCTCCCTAAAATGATCAACGACTTTCCGTATAATATAGATTTCAACATTAATCATAAAAGAACCTTTCGAGTAAATAGTTACCGCACAATTCAATCCTTCCACCATACAATGTCCCAATTAAATATAAGATATGGAATTACCACTGTCTTATTTTATTTAATTATATGTATTTTCGATCCTTAAACGCACAACTCCAAATAATGCAAATTAGAAACTCCTTTCTAATTTCATTCTCGCTTTGCCAAGGACTACTGGGTTGTCATTTATCGAATCACATAGACATTTCTCTTTTTATTAGAAGTGGTAGATTCTTTATCGATCATACATTATCTCCACGTATAACTTATTATACCCAAGCATACCCTTTGATATACCCTAAGGGTCTTAAGGAATAAGTCAAAGTATAACTCATCATACACAAGATACTATGATGATCTCAAGTCCAAGGATTACTTGTACTACTATCACTACAGAATTCCTATCGACAGCAAATAAAACTCCATTAGGTATTCCTTAGCGAGCCACGCTCAAAACTTAACTTATTCTCTAATAAGCACCTACATACTTGCTTTAGTGTTCCACACAAATGATCATGAGATCAATCATCCTCATCCAATGAGCAATCCGGAACGATGATACTTAATCTATCTTAATCATCCTCATTAATAAATTATACTTTTTATTAATAAATGAATAAGATTGTTAGCTTTAACGATTTCTTGGGCTAGTTTCCCTTTCCTTTTTTTGTTCCATTTTCTATCCTCACTAATCCCCAATTTAGTAATCCAACGATTGGGAACTATTTTAGTTTTAAGCTTTCTAAGAATTTAGATCTCATTAGAATGATCATCATCATTATTCTAAAAGCATTGCTTAAAACTATGGGTTTATCACATATTATAAAACAAAGATCACGTAGATAATTAAAAGCCTTTAATAAATTAATACTTTTTATTAATAAATGAATAAGAAGATTGTTACAAAGTATATGCTTTATCATCAAACATGATGTAAGGGAAAGCCGATCCGATCACGGCGGAAACATGGGTCAAGCAAATTACCAAGATATTCGATGTCTTGGGATGCACGGAAGAACAGAAAGGTTCCATTCGCCACCTTTATGTTCCGTGGTGAGGCGTATCACTCATCGGTGGGAGTCTCAGAAGCGCACTCCATCCAAATTAAGACTCAAAGATGTCTTGGGAGACATTTCAAAAATTATTTAATGACAAATACTTTCCCGAAAGTGTTCATTGCATATATGAAGGAAGTGGAGTTCATCGATTAGAACAAAACAACACGACGGTGTGTCTCAAAGACGAGGCAAAGTTTGCAGAGTTATCCGTGTTTGCACCTCATTTGGTGGAGAATGAGGAACGATGACGCGGATGTTTTTTGAGAGGTTTGAAACCCAAGATACGACAATATCTCATTTCTCATAAATTTTCTCTCTATTCCGGATGTTGTAAATGTGGCTCAATTATTAGAGCGAGATAACGAGTACAGTCAACCGAGGACCATAACCGTGGATCGTACCGAGATAGCAAATAATGTAATAATGATAACCAAATGAGAAAGAAACAGACGGACAAAAATGGTAACCACTCCGGTGTGGTAATCATGGCCATAAAAATAGAAGAAGCGAGTCAGAGGAGATTTTAAAAAGAGGAGATTTAACAACGACCATGTGAAGACGATGGTCTTACGCAAAGAATCGGTTCTAAGGAGGAGAATGACCACCGGTTATATGCTACAAATGCGAAAAAGAGGGACATATCACCAAACCGCCCACAACAGCTTCAAGGTATGCTATAATTGTGGAAAAGAAGGACATATCGCCGAGATCAGACAGAATGTAAAACCTAGTTCAATGGGAATGACTCAAAAGACTCGTCCCGGAAAAGTAAAAGTCAATGATTCCGGAAGAGCGTTTGTTGTGATCGGTCATAATGCGAGGAACCCAAACGAGGTGATCACGGTGTAAGCTATTTATAAATTCTTGCGAAGTTTATACCTTACTTGATACCTGGGCATACCCATTCATTTATCTCTCTGCTTGTGCTCAACCTTTAAACTTAACTCCGGAGAAATTAGACTTTGACCTATCTCGTGGAAACTCCGTTAGAGAAACTTTCATCACATCCACTATTTATAAATCTTGTTTTGATTCAAGTCGGCACCATCACCTTACCCGTTGACCTTATCTCTTTAAAGATACTTGCTTTTGATGTGATTTTAGGGATTGATTGGTTAACTACTCATCATGCCAAAATTGATTGTTTTCGTAAGGTTGTTAGTTTTCATATTCCTAATCAACCCGTTGTATTAATTCAAGCAACTAAACCATTAAAATCAATCATTGTTATATCTAATCATAAAGCTATTCGCTTATTGAAAAAAGCGGATGTCAAGTTTTCTTATCCCATGTTATGGATTTGAATAAAGACACGCCAAATTTGAATAATATTCCCATTGTTATTGACTTTCCGACGTATTTCAAAGAACTTCCCTGCCTACCCCCGTAACGTGAAGTTGAATTCTTTATTGATCTTGAACTTGCATAAAAGCCCATTTCTAAAACCCCATATCGAATGGCTCCTATTGAACTTCGGAGTTAAAGGTCCAACTACGTGAATTATTGGACATCGGTTTCATTCGTCCTAGTACATCTCCTCGGGGTTTTCCTGCTTTTATTCAGTAAAGAAAAAAACGGAATATGCGACTTTGTATTGACTATCGGAATTGAACCATGTCACCATCAAGAATAGGTATCCTCTACCTCGTATTGATGACTTGTTTGACCAGTTGCAAGAGGAACAATTCTTTTCAAAATCGATCTTCGCTCGGATATCATCAATTCAAGATTAGAATCGAGGATATTCCAAAGACCGCCTTCGAACTCCTGGTATGGGCATTATGAATTCTTAGTCATGTCTTTCTGACTAACTAATGCTCCTGCGGCTTTCATGGATATGATGAACCGAGTATTCAAGGAATATTTGGATCGATTCGTTGTTGTTTTTATTGATGACATCCTCATATATTCCAAAAGTCGTGAAGATCATGAGCACCATTTGAAGTCGGTACTCCAAAGGCTTCGTGAAAACAAACTATATGCCAAATTGAAGAAATGCGAGTTCGCTTAAGGAAGTAGCATTCCTTGGGCATGTGGTGTCGAAACATGGAATATCCGTGGACCCGCCAAGATTGAAGCAATACAAAGTTGGAGCAACCAAAGTCGGTGGATCAAGTACGTAGCTTTTTGGGCTTAAATTGGTTATTATCGGAGATTCGTGGAAGGGTTTTCTCGAATCGCTACTCCATTAACTCAAATTAACTCGGAAGGATACAAAATTCGTTTGGAGCGAAGAATGCGAGAAAATTTTCCAAGAGCTTAAGAGGAGACTTATTTCTAAGACTGTTCTCAATAATACCATCCGGTTCGGATGGATTTGTTATCTACAACGATGCTTCGGCAAAGGGTTAGGATGTGTTCTCATGCAACGTGGGAAAGTCATAGCTTTATGCCTCGCGACAACTTAAAGAGTATGAGAGGAATTATCCTACTCATGATCTAGAGTTAGCGTGATGTTTTCGCACTAAAGATATGGAGGCACTATCTATATGGGGAGAAAGTGGAGATATATTCGCACCATAAAAGCCTTAAATATTTCTTCACTCAAAAAGAACTCAACATCACGGCAAATGACGTTGGCTCGAGCTATTGAAAGACTACGACCAAACTATTCAATACCATCCCGGTAAAAGCAAACGTGGTAGCCGACGCGTTGAGTAGAAGATCATATCTTGGGAATGAGTGCGATGATGTCAAGTATACGTATAGAGCCAACTTTAATAGAAAAAGTTAAGGTTGCTTTCAAGCCAATCGGATCGAAAGCTGATGCGTATGAAGAAGAAAGTACAAGAATGAGCTATTCCTAAGCGAGAATTGATGAAGAAGGAATACTTGAGTCCACTCTAGACTTTGTGTTCCTAACGACTACGATTTGAAGTACAAGATTATGATGGAGGCACACAATACACCATTTGCAATCCATCCTCGAAGTACTAAAATGTATCGTGATCTTCTACATACATTTTGGTGGAACAATATGAAGAGAGAGATTGCAAAGTTTATCTCAATGTGTTTAACTTGTCAACGTGTAAAGGCGAGCATCTAGTACCTAAGGGTCCGTTGCAACCACTTGAGATTCAAATGGAAGTGGGAACACATTACCATGGATTTCAAGTATGGGTCTTCCTACGGTTTCTCAAGGCATCAATGCTATTTGGGTTATTGTTGATAGATTAACCAAGTCCGCTCATTTCTTGCCGACACGGAGACTTATTCACTTGAACGTCTTGCTAGTATGTACGTGAATGAGATTGTGAGGTTCACATGGCATGCCCAGATCCATAGTTTTGGATCGTGACCCAAGATTCACTTCAAGATTTTGGGTTAGCTTGCAAAAAGCTATGGGCACGGATTTATGATTAGATTCGCATACCATCCTCAAACGGATGGACAATCACAAAGGACTATTCAAACTCTTGAAGATTTATTAAGACTCGTGTCCTAGACTTCAAGGGCGGTTGGGATAAGTATTTATCATTGGTAGAATTCTCCTACAACAACAACAGCTTATCGTGCAAGTATAGGTGTGGCTCCATTTGAAGCATTATATGGACGAAAGCGTCGCTCTCCAAGATATGTTGGGACGAGGTGGGTGAAGCAACATTGTTGGGACCCGAGTTAAGACGTATGACTCTTTAAAAGATCCAAATGATTCGATAACGATATACAAAGCGGCACAAGATCGACAAAAGAGTTATGCGGATCTTCATCGAAAGGACGTGGAATTTAGTGTGGGGATCATGTATTGTTGCGAGTTGCTCCATGGAAGGGAGTTACAAGATTTGGGAAGAGAGGAAAGCTCAATCCACGATTTATTGGTCCATTTCAAATTCTTGACCGAAGTAGGAAATGTAGCCTATAGACTCGCGTTACCTCCGAGTATGTCTCGTGTTCATAATGTGTTTCACATATCCGTATTTCGTAAATATGTGAAAGACCCAACCACGCGTTATAGAGTTAGAACTGATTTAAATAGCCAAGACTTAACGTATGAGGAGGTACTGTCAAGATCTTGGATAGGAAGGAGCATGTCCCTACGCCAAGAAAGGTCATACCACAAGTTAAAGTTTTGTGGAGGAATCATGCTATAGAGGAAATGACCTGGAAATTGGAAACGGAAATGAAAGCGAGGTATCCTCACCTTTTCGAAACATCAGGTACGTACGTCAATTTCGAGGACGAAATTTCATAAGGAGGGGAGGTTGTAAGACCCCAAATTATTAATAAATTAAATTTATTTTCCTCTATTTATTATTTTGAAATAGTAAGGGTTGATTTGATTAATGTGGATAGTTATGGGTAAAATACGCAAATATTTCGAATAAGAAAATGGTTATAAAATATTCATTATTGTTTGAATATTCGTTTGGTCGTGGAATATTCGTATTGTTGGGAATATTTATGCGACGGTAGATCTTTTGTGGGCCCCATAACTGAAAGCGATTGGATGAAGAAAACGACAAATATAAGTTGTTTAAAAATAATCTGCAGAAGTTGTTATTCAAGTAATCTTCGTTAAAATACTACTGGTGGTTAAAACACGGATCATCACCAGTATTGCACCAATTATTGATTCTTACGTAAGAATGCACTACTCAATAATGGTTACAGTAATTACCGCTCAATATTTTATTGATTTAATAATTCTTTGCGTTGATATTTTATATTCTTTGTTGTTTCAATAATTGTCATTACACAAGATTTTTCATTATCAAAACAATAATTCATATTATCCTAATAATATTATTAGATAAAATTATTGGCAATGTCTAGAAAGTTCTGGTTAAGGAGGGTTTGGTCACCTAATTGCGCGCCAAGAAGAGAAATTCTTATTGAAAGCCCCTCTTTCTGAGTGCTTTATCTGTTGTCAATATTGTGATTCTCGTAATATTATTTGTGAATAATTAATTATTGATTCATATGATGAGGAAAATATTGATTTTATATGGATATAGATGGAGAAAAATTTTAATGTGACAATTGTTGAAAATTGAAATTTTATCTCTTTCTCGATAAAATAATTTATTTAAATATATTATTATATTTTAATAATATAATAATGGTGATATTTTTACAACGAATGTGAGATATATGAGTATCTGAGGAGGAAGAGTATTTTTGTTGCAATAAATATTTAAAACATGTTAAACATGCTCATGGACCCCATTTATTAGATCGAAATTTGATTATAGCTTGTAAAATCGCCTGGTTTGTGGATTTCGGCCAATTTCTATTTGGAATTTGGAAAACTTTCTTGAAAAGTTGTAGAGAATTGAATTTCCTATAAAAACTTGCGTAGATTCAATTTTCGATGAAAGGGCTATTTATTTTGAATTATTGAAGTTCAAGTTCAAAATAATTGATTTTTGGAAGTTTAAAATATTTAAAATTAGAAAAAACGTTTTTCTTACTTTTTCTAGAATGTGGCATGTGTTTGATGGCTGAAATCAGATTCTAGGCATCGTGAGGAAATTTATATAATTATATTATTAATTTATTAAATTTTACGCTTTGGTGTTCTAAGCAATTTCCTATAAATAGGGTGCTTTAGGTTAGAATTGAAAATCACACTTTAAATCGAAGTTTTCTCTCTATATTATCGAGCGTATTCTTGTGAGTATTTTGAATATACTTTGAGTATTGCTATACTATGATG
The DNA here is from genome assembly GCA_020205615.1 of Panax quinquefolius. NCBI lineage: Eukaryota > Viridiplantae > Streptophyta > Magnoliopsida > Apiales > Araliaceae > Panax > Panax quinquefolius. The sequence continues at coordinate 99,630,235 of CM035166.1, read as the reverse complement.
CAAGTCCAAGTCATAGCTTTATATTCTTGTTTCAATTTAAATCTTGATCTTTCGAGGTAAGGGATATTATTTTTTCGTAATGATATTATTTCTTCAATATCATTATCTTTGAAATATTGATCTGAAGTTTTATCAAATTTAGAACTTTTTTTCAATGTCGGGTTACTATTCATGAGTTACTATTCACGAGTTACTATTCATGAGTTCTTATTCACGTTACTATTCACGAGTACTATTCATGAAGCGTGAAGATGTTTTTGGGAAATTTCTATCTTTTGGTGTCGAGAGTTACTATTCACGATACTTGCACTATTCACGATATCTGACTATTCATAGAAAATGAAAATTCTTCTTTTCATCCAAAATATCTATTCTGGATACTAGCTTTGATTGTATCCATGTTTTGATCATTCTTGAATTTTACACCACTATGATTATTTTTGAGGTATTTTTGAACATGGATAAAACAAAGTACGAATCCTTAATCCTTAATCCTTGTCATTTTGTTTCACTATATTCGTTTCTTTAAAATATTTTTCATCATCCTCGATCTTAAATGATGATATTATTGAATATCTTTGGCTGTAGTGCAAAGATGAATGATTTCTGAAGAATATCTTTGGCCCAGAGTGCAAAAGATGAACAGTGTGTTAGATGAACATGACCAACTGATGAATATCTTTTTGTCACGTAGTGCGAGATGAATATTTGATTCCAGATATATATTGATTGATGTTACAGGATAAAAGATAGACGATGAACTTTAAATTCATACATAGAAGATAGTAGTTTGCATTCTCTACTTAACTCTTCTAATGAATTATTATTTCATTACGAATATTGATTTAAAATTTGTTGTCTATTGTATTCTATTAGATTTTTCCTGTTGAAGACTAATGATAATTTGTTGTATATTATCTTTGTCATAATATTCTTTACCGGGCTAGTTGAGCTCACCCTTTTCCTTTTTGTTCCATTTTTTTCTTCTCGGGAGGCGAGAATATAAGCGAGTACGCTGCCTGGGTATGGAATGAAGGTTCTAGAGAGAGTTGTTTAGTAGTCCTCACCATTTTTGTAAAACAATGTATCAATAAATGTGATGAGGATTTATTTGAGTATAGATATTGTCTAGAAGATAATATTTGTATTCAAACTCATAGTTTTATTGTTGTAATAATAAAGTTGTAGTTGTTTTGTACCATGTATTGACAACTCAGAATGGGTGATGTATACCTATTTTGGGGGCGTCACAATGACCAACTGATGAATATCTTTGGCCTATAGTGCAAAGATGAATATTTGATTCCAGATGTATATTGATTGATGTTACGAGGGATAAAAGATGAGCGATGAACTTTTAAATTCATACATAGAAGATAGTAGTTTGCATTCTCTATTTAACTCTTCTAATGAATTATTATTTCATTGCGAATATTGATTAAAACTTGTTGTCTATTGTATTCTATTAGATTTTTCCTGTTGAAGACTAACGATAATTTGTTGTATATTATCTTACTCATAATATTCTTTCTTTGGGCTAGTTGAGCTCACCCTTTTCCTTGTTGTTCCATTTTTCTTCTCGGGGAGGCGAGAATGTAGGCAAGTACTAGTCGGGGTATGGAATGAAGGTTCTAGAGAGTTGTTTAGTAGTCCTCACCATTTTATAAAATAATGTATCAATAATTATGATGGGGATTTATTTGCGTGTGAATATTGTCTAGATGGCAATATCTGTATTTAAACTCACAGTTTATATGTTGTAATAATAAAGTTGTATTTGTTTCTGTACCATGTATTGACAACTCAGAATGGATGATGTATACCTATTTTGGGGGCGTCACACAACTAGTCAAGTTAATTGCTGGAAAACTAATCAATTTAAAGAAACCTCTGCATTGTCACAATCTTCTTCTTTTCTTAATCCTTTTAAATAAATTAATAAAAAAAATTTAAAAAGATCAATTACAAAAATAACTAATGAATAGCACAAATAATCTTCAAAACGATATTTGAAGTGAAAAAAGTCTCAAAAATGTCTAAACTAAATATATCAAAGTTATAAACTACTCCCTTCGTCCTGAAAAAGATGAACAAAATATAATTTGCACACAAATTAAGAAAAATAAAAGTAGAGGAAAGAGAATAAAAAAAATCTAAATTTATCTTTAGTGGACCCACAATATTACTCTTTAATTTTAACTTTTTGAAATCAAATTAAAATATTTTAATATAAAATATGTGTTTGATTATGTCCCATCTACTTCTTCATCAGAAGGCAGAAAGTAGATTAACAGATTTGCATCTCAAATGAAAACTACAAAATAGATTCATTTAAATTTTAAAATTACGAGTAAAATATATTAATTATTTTTTTGCCTCCTTTAAATATAACTCTTTCATTAATCTATCCCCTTTAAGTTTATTAAATTATATATTTGTCCCTCCCCTATACCTATAAAAAAAATCTCGGCATAAGATAGGGTGCAATCTTGGCCTAAGCATGACATAGTTATATATATATATATATATATATATATATATATATATATATATATATATATATATCAATGATCAAGTGCATACCCATTATCTTACTTACACCGTGCTTCCACCCCCTTTTAGGCGACGGTTTCGGTCAATATATAATAGTAAATACATACTTTTAGCGACAGACGACATATAAGCGTCATTAAAAGTATGAGCACTTGATTGTATTGATCAAAATCGCCGCCTAAAGGGGGGTGGCTACTGATAATGAAATAAGATAAGGGTATGCACTTGATCCGTCAGCCATATATATATATATATATATATATATATATATATATATATATATATATATATAGGCTCTCATCTCTTTAGCGAAATATAGGGAGCAAACTAAAAGCGAATCCCATTTATAATGACGATTTTTTTTGGTCATATATATAGCATAAAAAGCCAATTTTTTATTTTGTATCGATGGAAAAATCGTCACAATAATGGATCTAGTTTTTAGTTCGTTCTCTATGATTAACTTGAGACTTGACTATATATATATATATATATATATATATATATATATATATATATATATAAGAATGGGTCTTTTGATTATAAAATTCATCTTTTACACATGTTAAGAAATAATATTTTAAATCATGTGGAGTAATATGTTAAGATTATCATGCAAATTAATATTTATATAGATATGTTAGCAATTTCTTGAATTAATATAGTTATTAAGTTTTTATCATATTAAGATAAAGAATAACATCCCAAATCACCATTTGACACGTTTATCCTTGGAGTGAAATTATGGAATAAAAAGAACCCTATCATCAAACATCACAATACTTGTTCATGAGGAAGAAGAAAATAATTCACATTTATTGGGAGTACTTGACAACAACTTCCAAGTTCCAATTGAATAAAGCAAAGGAAAAAGGTTTCAACATTAAGTTCTACTAATATCAAAAGACAACTGTAAGTGCTCAAACAAAATATAGAGAGAGAGAAGATCTCTAACGAATTAGTCCGTTGACGGACAAACTCTAAAAAACAGTCGTTATAGTCGGTCCGTCAACAAATTAATCCGTTGGAGAACTGGCGTATATATATATATATATATATATATATATATATATATAAATGGTATCAGAGCCAAGTTGTTGTTCTCTGTTCTAGCGACCAGTAAGATCTTCTGATTTGCTTCATTAAAACTATTTTCAAAAATCATTTCATCCTTTATCAGAAGTCACCTAACTTACTGTAGAACACCTTGTTCGCTGTCAACCCTAGGTAAGTCTCTTGTGCGAGCGGTGAAGGGTTTCAGAACAATAGGTATGAGTCTACCCAGGTAAGAGGGTCTGAATGGAAGATAAAGAGTGAATAATTTTTTGAACCCAGTAATAATGAGTAGGTTATTTAGATCAAACTCCTCAGCTAGTCATAGGTCAACCTTGCAACCTTTACCAGACATAGTTAATCAGGAAGAAAACAGTTATGAAAATATCAGTCAAGTTTTACATAACTGGAATATACCTGCAATTTCTCCCAAAGAAATTTATCGATCAACATTTTTAGATAACTTTAAAAGCATTATAATGTTAAAAGCAGGTTGAAAAGGTCTATGCTATTAACAAAGAGTATATGAAAATTGTAGCCTTCTTTCCCGGATGTTATTAAAAACATAGAAAAAAGGGTTATAATTTCATCCACATAGGTCTAGTTCAAGTAGCGGTTAAACCATTGAATATTAAAGGAATTAATTCAAGTATCTACCTACTGTCTAGGAGATGCTAGATTTTTGAATTATTATCCAAGCATAATAGGTGCTATGGAAGCCGATCCGCACAATGGTCCTATTCATTTTAATTGCTTTCCTGACTTCACACTTAGTCTAAGTGATCAACACCTATTAAAAGCTTTAACATTGAATATTTAAACATGAGGAGAAATTACACAAATGATTGAAGGTTCTCAACCAATTGCTCTAATCTATAGAATTTATTATAAGACCATGAAGACTAATTTGAACGTCCATGCTCTTAATAAAAGCCCTAAAAGATCACAATCGTATTAATTCAAAGTTCAACCAAATGATCTTTAATATCCGGATCCTAGAAACAATTCTATGGAAAGATATTACATTACCAAGTCAATGGATTTTACCAAGTGAAATACCACAAAGACTGTAGTAAACAACGTAGTAAACATTGAAAACATAAGGCAATTTTACGATGGAACTGTCAAAGTTAGCTTTGAACGCGTTCTAGAAGACCGATTATTATAGAGGACTATTCTAGTTCTTGACTCCTTTCATGAATCTGCTTGTAAGAGATTACGAAGTCCTTAGTAACCCTTCTATAAGAGACATTAAGTTAAAAGGAATTTTAAATCAAGGTCAAGCAAGTCATCCTTGTTATTCTTGTCACCCTCGAATTACCCACCAAGAAGAAGAGCTCTTCTTCTCCCAACTCCTTCCGAGCTTCCAACTCGATCCGATTTTGATGTTCGAATTAATAATCAATTAAGAGTCATTAAGAAAGAATTTGTGTTAGATTGGATTAATCTTGTGAATGATTTTAACTCCAAATCTAATAAAATAAAAGACATCAATTTAGAAAAATCACCCAATTTGAGAAAGAAAGAGATAAGATTGTCAATAAATGGAAGAAATTTATTGGTAGTGAAGAAATTAATATTACCTTCTACGATTGGTATGAGCAGTATCAATATAAATGCAATGTTATAACTAAAACTCAATGGGTTAAAGAAGACAAGTCTAAGGTCTCGTCTAGTCACCAACCCTTAGAATCATCTTAATTTGAAGAAAAATACTTGATAGAATACCGGTCCATTTAAAATCTCCAATGGAATTAATGATGATAAAAAAATCATAGAACAGTTAAATTTTAGTAACCAATACCTAGCAACTGTAGGAAAACAGTTAGACAGGATTGAAGAAAAATTTGAAGAAAATATAATTAAAAAACCGAGTCAAAATTGTTCACCACTATTAAAACTACCGTAAAATAGAAAAAATAGGTTTACCTAATAAAGACGTTGATCTTACTATAGCCATTGATCGGTTATTTAAAAATTAAAAACAAAGATCAACCAGGAAACAAGCGGTATTATTCTTTATTATCGATCGATTAACTCGATAATGAAAGCGATGGTCGATCGATAGTCAATCGACTACCATCATGATAAGATATTTATGAAACGCTTAAATAAGTTAACCGTCCATAATACTAGTATGACCGTAAAATTGGTATTCTAGACCAACTCCTCCAGATCTACAATTTGAAGAGAGAAATCTAGATAAACAATTTTCTGTTTCGTCTAATAAAATTTATGAATGGAATATTGACGGATTTAGCGAACAAGAAATCCTCAATAAGTTAAATCATATGTCCATGGTGGCAAACAGCTATCTAACTAAATTCAACACTCTAACTCAACCAGATATTGTTGAATTATTGGCTAGTGGATTTACAGGTATTCTCAGATCTTGGTGGGAAAAACATCTCACTGAAGATTCTAGATTATCTATAATCCATGCTGTTCAATTAGATGCTGAAGGCAACCCGATTTTTAATGAAACTATAGGAATAGGGCCACCTGATGGAGTAAATACTTTGATTTATACTATAATAAAACACTTCGTAGGAACCCCAAAGAACATCAATTAAAGAATTCACGATCAGCTAAGTAATCTCACTTGTCCCACTCTAAGTGACTTTAGATGGTACAAAGATGTTTTTACTTCTAGAGTTATGATGAGAAATGACAGTAATAAACCTTTTTGGAAAGAAAAATTTGTTAATGGTTTACCATCCTTATTTGCTCATAAAGTTAAATGAAGAACTTAGTAAAAATTTAGGATATATTGATTATGATAATCTCACTTATGGTGACATAATCGATTATATTCAAAAGATAGGATTAAAATGTGCATTGATTTTAAGTTAGCCAAACAAGCTAGTAAAGACAAGAAGAAAGCTAAATATGAGCTCGGAACATTCTCATGAAAGCAATATGGTTTACCTCCTGTGGCTCCTTACAGAATCAAAACACAGCATAAACATATTGACTCTCATGTAAGTCATAGGCGTCCAAGAAAAGACGCAATCATCATAGAGATAAGAATCAAGATAATTATTATAATAAGCCCAAACCCATTAATAAAAAAGCGAGAATAAAAGAACTAAAAATTTGATAAAAGTAAAATTGTGTGCCACAATTGTGGGCAAAAGTAGTCATTATAAAAGTGAATGCAAAATAAAATGCGAAGTTGTCTCAATTAAATATTACTAGCGAAGATCTTTAATATATACTAGAGTTAATGAGAATAGAAAATGAAGTTAGTAATAATGAAGACTCTAACATTTCATATTCCTCGATACTAACAAAGAAAATAATTGAGGCGAAGCTTAACCTTGCGAAGTCACCATACGTCTTAATAATTACAATGAAAATTGTTGCACTAAAAAGATTAATGTAATTAACAAGGATGATAAAGAGAGTTCTTTGTTAATTGACTTAATTAGTAAAATCAACGATCCTAAGTTAAAAGCCCAATACACAAAAAGCAGCTTAAAAGATTTATTAACTAAAGATAATAGAAAAAACGATAAGTTTATTAAAGCTAAAGAGAAACCAATTTTTATTCTTAATAAAACTTTGGAAAGATTTAAATCTCCGATTAAAGAAAGTCGGTCTTCGAGAATTAAATCAAGAAGTTAATAAACTAAAGAAAGAAATTGCTAATTTAAAAATAGAAGTCTCTATTTTAAGAAAAGATTTAGATAAAAGGCACGATCTTGGATCAATGATTCCTCATCCGGTGATGAAAATCACGATGAACGAGAATCATCATCTCTACTAAAGATATTTCGGACTTATTTATTCAAGGTCTTTCACTTAAAAGAATTAAAGACATCACCATTCGAAATGGTATGTTTCTATTAACCTAGTTATGGATAAAAACTTTTCAATACGACTTCTTTGCCTTGGTCGATCTGAGTGCGAGACTTAAATTGTATCCAAGAAGGTCTAATCCCAACTAAATATTACAAAAAAACCAAAGTTGAAAAATTGAATTAAATAATGGTAGTCAAATGAAAATAAAATATAAATTACCTAAAGTACATATTTGTCAAGATAACATGTGTTTCAAAACATCTTTTGTTTTGATTCGCAATCTTACGATAAAAATTATTTTGGGTTTACCATTTATATACTTATTATACCCATTTACGACTAGTAATGAAGGATTAACTCATAAACATTTAGGAAAGAAAATAACATTTAAGTTTCTTATTAAACCAAAAGAAAGAGATTTAAAATACATTCAAGAAGAATCCATTTCCAAATCATTGAATTTAATAAACTATAAATCTACACATTTGAATTTCTTGAAAGATGAAATCAAATATAAAAGAATTGAAGAACAACTTCAAAATGAAGAGATTCGGTTAAAAATTGAAGAATTAAAAACCTACATGAAGAATAACCTTTGTTCTGATTCCCCCAATGCCTTTTGGCATAGAAAGAAACATATGGTTAGGCTTCCTTATGCTAAGGAATTCAAAGAACATTTAATTCCCACTAAGGCTAGACCTATTCAGATGAGTCATGAACAAATGGAGTTATGTAAAAATGAAATCAATGATCTCCTCAATAAAGGGTTAATTAAACCCAATTAAATTCCCTTGGTCATGCTACGCCTTTTATGTCAACAATGAAGCGAGAAAAAGAAAGAGGTGTACCTCGTTTAGTTATCAATTACAAACCATTGAACAAGGTCTTAGAATGGATTAGGTACCCCTTCCCAACAAAGACGACCTTATCAATAGGTTAAGTAATGCCACCATTTTCGATAAATTAGACCTTAAATCCGGTTTTCGGCAAATTGCCATTCATCCCGATGATCGATAAAATGAAGATTCACCACTCCGTTTGGACATTATGAATGGAATGTTCAGGCATTTGGCCTAAAAAATGCTCCAAGTGAATTTCAAAATATCCTCAATAACATATTAAACCCTTTCAGCCATTTTATCGTTGTTTATATCGACGACATTCTCGTTTACTCCAAGACTATTGAAGAACATGAAAGACATTTAAAATCGTTCTTCACTACTATTAAAGTAAATGGTCTTGTTCTTTCTCCTTCCAAATGCAGCCTGTTTCAGGTCCGAATAAGGTTTCTTGGTCTTAATATCTTCAATGGACAAGTTCAGCCTATTGAACGAGCTATTCAATTATTTGACAAGTTCCCGGATAAGATAACCAATAAAACCCAACTGCAGAGATTTCTTGGCTCATTTGAATTATATAGGCAAGTTCTACAAGAATCTTAGGAAGATTTGCAAACCTCTTTTTTCAAATTTGCAAAATAATCCTCCACCTTGGTGACATTCATACTTCCACCGATCCAACAAGTTAAAAAATATGTCAAGACATTGCCTTCGCCTTGGCATTTCCAATGATTCAAATGTTCAAAATTGTTGAGACCGACGCCTCGGATATTGGATTCGGAGGCATTCTTAAACAAAAGTTAACATCCGCTTCCCTGAACAAATTGTTCGGTTTCATTCCTAGCATGGAATACTACACAATCAAAATATAGTACTATTAAAAAGAAATTCTTTCATTGGTATTATGTATTAATAAATTTCAAAATGACTTATTAAATCGAAATTTACGTTCGCATTATTTATAAGTCACCCAAATACATTTTAGTAAAGGATGTTGAAAATTTAGCCTCTAAGCATTCTTTTCATCGCTAGATGGCAAGCTTTATTAAGCATTTTGATTTCGATATTGAATACATTAAAGTCAAAAATAATTCTATTCTGATTTTCTTACCGAGAATTTATTCATACAGTCTTATCTGATCATGAGTCTCGAGAGGTTCATCCTCCTCTCGAGGTCCGAATTCACTTGAGTGGCCCAAGTAATCAACCCAGTACACCTTAGTCCTCACCCGATTACCCACTGTCTATCGATCAAACAAATTTTATGTTCTTGGACAATCCCTAAGCCTTACAGATTCGATTCTAGTTAATAAACTCCGAACCCATTGACCCATTCAAGAAACCCAAAGAAAGACCTCGTCTTGACTCCCAAATCACTCCTCTTCTCGAGCATGTGCTCAAATGGGAAAGTTATTTGTTTCATATTGAACCTTACATGAAGCGAAAAAATGATCCAGTTAAGCTTCCTGCCCAGTTTTTCCCTCCTGGTTGGCATTTTCCTCCTGCCGCTCCTTATAAGTCTCTTGTTTATTATAAGGACATTCTCCTTGGCCGAGTCGAAGAAATATCAAACCAATTTATGCAAACAATGATAAATCAAAAGTTCTTTATCATTCTTTGTATATTAAACAATTCCTTGATTTACGATTGGGGTAAAATCCTCCCGATCTAATGGATCTCTCTGTCATAGTAATCCCTTTTGTTTTATGATTATATTGGCGCTTTGGTATAAGGTTCTCCTTCATCGAACGAGTCCCATAGTCATTCTGGTTTATTCAGTTCGATCATAAATTCAAAAGTCCAATCCCTTATTGGTTCGTCCTCCGGTGGTATAGGCATGGTTACTACCTATGACCTCCTTCCCAAACCCCTTAAGGTCCAAGTTACCCATTTTGCTAATAATAGTAAACGGATCCAAAGAATGAGAACATTCCTCTCACTCTCCTCTTCATTTAGTAAATACAAAGTTCCTGGATCCTTAAATGGCAATACGGTATTTCTCCACCCTCTGTTGCTAGTAATTCAAAGAAGATTATCTACGATCCACTCCTCGACTTTCCCGCTTTTTCTACATCAGTGGTGGGATAAGTTCGACGTTAACGTAATCATTGGTCGGAGTTCAACAAGAATTTCTGTTGCCCCTATTCGAGTTCGATCAATTCCCGATCATTCAAAGCAAGGATTCTAAAGCCATTCCTTTAGAACCCTCTTCCTCAAGTCGAAAAAAGATTTCAAAAGAATCTAAGTCAAAAACCAGATCTCTGACAGATCCTCCCATTCCGTAGCATTTTGATTTCAAAGATTGCTCCGGTAGTGAGTTAAAACTTATTACTCAAGCCCTCAATAAAAGAATTGATGAGTTACACGAAGAAGCCTCTAGCATTCCTCGACTTCTTCCCGAATGACTCGATTAGCCAATTCTACGAAGATGATGGTGCATCACGATCCCTACGGCACCATCGACCTTGAGGATGCTCGAGACCCATTTGCTCGACATCTCACAGTTTAGCCGATTCTTTATTCGTGACACACTGCTTTCTGACGATTCTTATTCATTAACCGACCATCGCTCGTGACCGATTCTTTATTCGATTAACCCGACTTGCTTTCGTGACCCGATCGAATGATTCCACTTTCCGGTAAGTAGCTCAGCGATAAAAAGAGCTCTTTTCCATAGAGAAGAAAAGTCGAGTCAAAGTTATCGGCGAAAGCATACATAATAGTCAAAGTTAGCTTTGTTTATCAGCGATTTGCTTATGCAATACTTTTACTTTTGCTTTTACCTTAGTAACTTGCTTTTACTTTTGCTTTTACTTTAGTAATTCACTTTTACCTAAGTGAAATGTTTCTTACTTTACCCAAGTAAATGTAGCAGTTCCTTTCCTTGTTACATAAAAAAGAAAGCTCATTTAGCAAATCGGTTTTGAAACTTAGAAAGACTCGAGCTCTCTCTCTCGAAGAATCTTTAGTTTCTACCTCACGATCGACCTCTTAACCTCTCTTCTCCAATTCTCTAGTTAAATGTTTTAAATTGTAAGTACTTGTTTTATTTTCAATTCTTAGTTTGTAAATAGCTTGTATTACAATTCGATTATTTATTTATAAAGACTGTGTTTTATTTGTATGCGCTCTCTCTGTTCAAAACACAGAGCCAAATGATTCTGTTAACTAGAGAATTGGAGAAGAGAGGTTAAGTAGGTTTATCGAGGTAGAAACTAAAGATTCTTCCGGAGAGAGAGATCGTAGTCTTCTAAGTTTCAAAAACTGATTTGCCTAAATGAGCTCGCCTTTCTTTAAACAAGAAAGGGAACTGACATTTACTGGGTAAAGTAAGAAACATTTCACTTAGGTAAAAGTGAATTACTAAAGTAAAAGCAAAAGTAAAAGCAAACTAAGGTAAAAGCAAAGTAAAGTAAAAGCATAAAGCAAATGATAAACAAGGCTAACTTTTGACTATTACAGATGCTTCCGGGTCGACAACTTTCGACTCGACTCTTCTTTCTAAGTGGAAAAGAGCCTCTTTTATCGCTTACTTTCTACCGAAAGTGAATCATTCGATCACAATGGTCATATTCATTTTAATTGCTTTCCTGACTTCACACTTAGTCTAAGTGATCAACACCTATTAAAAGCTTTAACATTGAATATTAAAACAGCAAGAGAAATTACACAAATGATTGAAGGTTCTCAACCAATTGCTCTAATCTATAGAATTTATTATAAGACCATGAAGAGAACTTTATATATATATATATATATATATATATATATATATATTTATATATATATATATATATATATATATATATATATATATATATATATATATATATATATATATTTGCTAAGAAAATTCTAGATATGTGCATTCACCACTAATTCAATCTTTATCAATCCACTCGCTTGTTTGGTTTATATATGTCTCAAGTAATTGATATGTAGAGCCAAACAATGCTCAATGGGCAATGCTAAAGAAAAAGTTATCAGTTACCAATTATTTTTTCTTATAGATGAGTGGTGATTAAGCATATATATATATATATATATATTGGAATTTGAGCTTAAATTAATATAGGTGTCATTAATTAATTTTAATATTTTAATATATTAATGTGTTCTACTCTCATGAGTAGATTAAATTAAGTATTTGGAAGCTCAAATCCATGGAGTAATGAATGAGATATTAACTCCCAAAGATCATAATAAAAGATAATAAATACGTATGGGAAAAACCAAGTCCCACATGGGTTAGAAATTAAATATTTTATATGTTTATATATAAGAGAAAGTGCTTTCTTGGGTTTGGGCCCCAAGGGCACCCCACTTTAATGGAAGGGAGAGGACTAGCCAAAATTTAGGTTCGAAACCCTATACCGCCATGGTCACCGCCTCCGGCACAGCACAAGGTCGTTAGTGCAGGTCTCAGTATATATCTTTTAGACAAAATTTATTTAAAATTTTTTAATTAAAATTTATTTAAATTCTATTTATTTAATTCTATTATCAAAAGCGTATGCGTTTTGAACATCAGATTTATTATATTATCAAAAGCGTATCGCTTTTGAAAGCGGTATAATCAAAGCGTATGTCGTTTGAGGAATTGGTATCGTATATTTGAATAAGAGGCCCAAAACTACGTCGTTTTGGTCGCGCCTTTTCTACTAAAGTAAAACTACGTAGTTTTGGTTAAGTGAATATTAAAACTACGTCGTTTTACATGTCCGAATGGACGCGCCTATACTGCATATGATCAAAACTACATCGTTTTGACCAATGGATGTCATATATGCCTTTTCAGTGGCATCCTATGCCTTTTCAAAGGGCTAGACACCCTTCCAAATGGTCACCAACTCTCCTATAAATAGATAGGAGGGGGCAGCCTTCATACTCACTCAAATCTTAGTATTCATTATTATTTAAGTTCTGTTTTCATCATTTTCATAGTTCTAAAAGAGAGAGAGTTAGAGCATTCGGTTTGGTTCGTTGTGTATATCTTTTGTAGTCTTTCTTAAGTATACTTGAGTCATTGTATCACAGGAAGACAAGTGTTGTCAACTCTGAAAGCCATCACGGAGGGCATAATTGTCTTAAGGACATAGTACAAAAATCTTAGCCTTGACAAATCAATTCTTTATGAGATAAGTTCATTTAAATATATATATATAATTTCCTTTTGAGGTTAATAACAATATATAAGATGGGGATCCAGTCCGGGAGTCGGGATCTTAAGCTCACCCCTTATCTAGTTCACCTTGTTCATTCCCTTTAGCGACGGACCGGGCATCGGGCAATAATTCGGTCCGTCGCTATAAATAGAACTGTCGTCTTAGCTTTTAGCGGCGGACAACATATATTGACGGACAACATATATCAACGGACCGAATCGTCGCCCGATCCGTCGCTAAAAGAGGGTGAGCAAGATGAACTAAATAAGAGGGTGAGCTTAAGATCCGGACATATATATATATATATATATATATATATATTGAAGGTGTATTATCAAGATTAATACCATGCATGGAAGCAAAAACATCAATTTAATTCTTTGTACATTCACAAAGGTGCTCCAAGTTGAGATATATATTAAGCAAGTGCGTTTGAATGTATATATGTGTATGTATATATAATATATGCTACATTCGTCTCCGAAACCCCCTTTATATATATCATTTATAAAATTCTAACTATATGGATGGAAAAAGCATGTAAAAATATTTATGACATTATGTAATTTTTTTATGTGATTTAAGATTGTGAAACACCATTAATTACAATAACGTGTAAAATAAATATGCTTGTTCAACAGTATAAATTCGTT